>JAVJIF010005822.1:30000-260502 GCA_038442645.1 Agave tequilana | reverse complement strand
TTAACAACTGATAAGTTCCAATATATGGCTGTCGGTATAAAATCTGAACAAAATGCATTGTGAAAAGATCTACTTACATAACATCTAGTTGAATTAATAAAAGACAGCAAAGAGACAAGCAAAATTTCATACTAACTCCAAAAGATAGAAATTCAGCAAGCAGTCCATAATTTCATTAAGAAATACTGATAACTGGAAGTATTGAATATATATGTTCTATTTTACTTATTGGAATGTCTCGTGTCTCCAAACATTCACTGCAAGATTGTGAATCATAATGGCAAGAGCATCTAACAACTATTGACAAAAGCAATGGTTCAATGTCTTACAAATCCGATAAACTCTGCAGATTTCCGAATATGTCTCCAATTGTTGTGGATAAAAAGTTGTGGCTGGCATTACTACAATTAAAAAAAAATATTGCACACATAAGCCTTCAATAAGGTCACCATCTCCCATCAAAAAGACAACAATCACATAAGATGCAAGAACCTTACAAATAAACAAGGGAGACCATTGAAGCTATACAGTAAGGAAGATTCCCAGTGAAGTTGTTGTTAGCAAGATTCCTGCCACGAAATCAAACCTAGCACTTTCAAATCAACAGTTACTACAATTGTTACAAAAGGGAAGAAAAATCAATAGAGAAGAACACATACAGGTAGGTAACATTTGGCGGCATCTGATACGAAACGTTTCATGTATATTGTTATTGCTCAAATCCCTAACAACAAAACATAATTGGAAAATAAAATTTACAATTAAATGCAGGTTCTTCTTCTTCATCAATTGAAGGTAAGTGAACAAATTTACTCACAATGTTCTCAATGACAACAAATCCGAGAGTGTGAAACCAAGAGTACCATTGAGGCCCAACCCAGAAATCTGACTGTAACAAACCAATCAAATTACTAGACAAAGTAAACAAAAACTAGGATCTTTAACTTAAAAATAATAATAAAATAAAATACTGCATTGAGATCAAAAGTTAAAAAATTTCAACTACATTGAGGTGACAGCTGAACCAGAACAAGTAACCCCCTTCCATGACTCTCCGCAGGGATCGCCGCCGTTCGAGGTCCATCCAGAGAGCTGAGGTGGGCTATTCAAGGAGCTATAAAAGGCCCCAAGAGCTTGAACTGCAAGTAGAGGATCTATTTCAGCGCAAGAAGAAAAATTAACAAAAACTATGAGATGGGAACCAAGATTTCTCAAAACCCAGCAAGAAAAATCGCTCCTTTCACCAAAATGCTCACGCATTGCATCCAAGTCAATCAAATGTGGCGGAGACCCAGATGAGATTGGCACTGATTAACAAAAAAAAGGAGAGAAATTTACCATCTTTAGGATCGGTGGTGGACTGAACGATCACAGAGGCACTGAGCAGAAGAAGAAACAGAGGAAGAAGAGAACGCATTTTTTCCCTCTCCCCTCTCTCCCCCTCTCTCTCTCTAAAGCTCTGACTCTTGTTCTAATAGTGACAGCTACACCGACGGCAAAAAGTGAGGGAGTAATGAAAGAGATTAGAGATTCATATGCTTTGCTTTGGTTCGGATTGTCGGCAAAGGTCTTTTTGCTGTGTATAAATTATCATTAACTAAATTAATGAAAAATGAAGGAACAAAACGACTGAAAGTGGAAGATTTGAAGCTAACCAAAGAGAAATCTCTCGGTTTTAATATGGGAACGCTTCACTCGAGAGAGAGAGAGAGAGACGCAGAGACGGTCACAGGAGACTGGCATCATGGTTGATTATTTTATTTGTTTATTTATTCTATTTTTGGAGGTAATTTATTTTAGTTCTTTTAAATTTTTATTATTAATGCATGTTAGTTCCTATGAGACTTGCATTTTGCATTTTGATTCCTTGAAAAGTAGCTCATTTTGCAAACGAAATATAAAAGATATTAGGAACAATGTTTTGGAAATGACCACCAGCTCAAGCCTGAATGCTTTAAAATAGAGGGAATAAGTTTAGTGAATTACTAATAGTAAAAAGAGGTAATGTTCATGTATAAATTCAAACTCAGGAATATCTTTTTTCTCTTCTAAATCTTAAACTGGTCTAAGAAGCGGGTTTATAAAATCTCGCTAATATATTTTTATGAATTATTTGTTTAAACAATAAAAGATTTACTCATAGTGTATGTAGAAACACAAAACTAATTCATAGAATGTTAAATTCTCATCTCCATTCAACTTAGCTATCAGCACAAACTCGTAAATCGATTTGTCAATGAAATTTACTAAAAAAGCATTAAACATGTTCTGATTGGTTATCATAAAAAGCGAACACAAAAATTAAGACACAAAATCAAAAAAACCTTTTAAAAAAGGGAGAAAAAACTTTTTGAGATGTCAAATTGGTTACCTTGATGATGATGATGTTATTCATAATTTTGTATTTATTATATCATTAATTACATGTGATTTAATGTTTTCAAAACAAAATAACAAAAAAAAAAGGGCATATAATAAAAACAAAGGTTTATACAGGGAGTAATAAGCAAAGGATCTCTTTATTTAGACTTTTTTTTTAAAGAAATTTGCTAGTCAAATTAAAAGATAAAATACTTGACTCACCAACTTTGATGGTCCTTAGTTGGTCCACATTTTAAGCCTTTTCCCCGGCGAGTTGAACGTGATATAAGTGGTTGCATTATTACCATTAAAACCCTCTCTTTTTCCGTCATGATTACATTTAAAAAAATATAATTAATTAATTAATTAAAAGTTTTTGGCATTATAATGAGGAGACGGGTGACATGTGAAGACAGCAAGATGTTAGAGTGTGAGTGGAGGTTTGGTATGGTTTTGGTGAGTGCAATAAAGCGTGGGGCCGGCCAAGGCCATCACCTCGTGGGTCCCATTTTTTATTTTTTCCACCCCAACAATTGCTTTTATCTTTCTAGTTTTTATTGAATATTTTTTAAAGCAAATATTATAAACTCCTGCAACTTGTCCTAAAATCCTTGTTGGGAAAGTTAAGAACCAGAAGAATTTCACATGACAACTGTGATACTAACGGGTTCTTCCTTATTGTGATTGTACCTTCTTATTATTCTATTTTTTCATTAGTTGCCGGCTGTTTGGATGCCCGAAAGTGAGTGAAAGTGAGAAAGTAAGAAGTAGGATTTATTTTTTTTTAAAATGAAAATTTATTTCTTTTCATGTGTTTGAATAGTAGTTGAGAAGTGTAATTGGAAAAGTGTAATGTCTTTTTCGATGTTTGGTTGGTAATGTGAAAGTGGAAGTAAAAAGTTTATCATAAAATTGACTGTAAAATAATATTAAAATAAAAATTAATTATGAAAAAAAATTGACTGTAATTAGAATGCAAGCAAGATTTACATGACCACAGAATTAATTGTTTTTAGCTACAACTTATTACAAATGAGATTTAAATGGTCACAAAATTAACTGTAGCACCTTGGAAGTAAGAAAACGATTGTGTAAAAAAGACAAGAAAAAAGAGAAAAAGAAAAAGAATTTTTCTATTTTACTTTTCAGGTATTTGGATGGACAGCCACAGTGAGAAATGACACTAACCACTTTCTTACTTCCGTCCACTTCTTTGAATTCAAGCAGCCCACAATGAAACAAGGTGGACTCTCAATTTTTATTTGATTAAAAAAAAAAAACACTGACATATATTGCCCAGTAATTACTATTTTTGTCATTGAAATCGGATAGTATGGTAGCAACAAGCTTTTAGATGTTTACGATTCAATTTTTTCATAAATAACACCATATCTCGAGTGCATCACTACTCGTAACTACTTTGTACTTAAAAAGAATCACAATTGTGACTATCGACTTGAACCCTTCACTGATCATAACGAAGGCGAAGGGATTTGAGTTTGTCACTTCATCGCTAACTTTTGCACGAGGGATCACGATTCACAATGACTTTTCAATTCACCATGAGTTAGAGTTCGAACTAAAAAAAAAAAATACAAAGTGCGTAATTTTGTAATTTTATTACACAATTATACGAGCCAGTGATACACCGAGATTTAATGATACCTCTATTGTGACATTTACGTGCAAGAAGAAGATTCTTTTTATTAAAAGAGTTATTTTGCAATCTTTCTACACTGTAACGATAGGTAAAATAAGAACAAATCATTTTATTATGGTAACATAGATTCAAGAGGGAGAGTGCAAAATGGCAGTGCCCATTTATTTAGCAATTAGCATCTTCCTGCAAAATCCATCATCAAGAAGGCCAAAAGCATCCAAATGGATACTCAAAAGAGCAACAATCAAAGAGAGAGAGCATTGTAGCAGCTAAACAACAAGAAGCTACAGAATTCAATGATCGGCCTCGCAAACTTTTGAATGGAAAAGTTTGCCTTTTTTCCCTGGTAGGTATGGCACTAAAATTCATTCTCCCCACAACTCACAGAAATTTGACTTCTAGCTCTCCACTCACGAGCTATTTGTTTGTACATGAGATTCCCTTAAATTCATGTGGCTGTGTGCGCTTTAATTGGACACATGCACGTCGCTGTAACCTAGGAGTTGGTTTCTTCGTGAGTTTGACACACAGAATAATTGTATGAGAGCTGGACTTGTTCAGAGTTCAGACATGCATCCAGTTGTTGGACTCGGACCACTTCATTTTGGCCTGCCTGCACCAGTTAAACTCTACTGTAGATCGCATGTTTTATTTCTTTTTTCGTTTTTTTCCACTCTCCTGCTGAATACAGGGTTGTTTGTTTGTCCGAAGAGCGAAGGAAAAGTATTGATTTTGATACTGTTCTGGTACTATCTTGTAGATCCTATTATGTTTTCCTTTACAAAGTGTGTTTATTTCACAGGAAATATGGAAAAAAGGAGCAACCACATCAATCAAATTCTATGTCAGATTTCGAAGCAGAAAAGAGAGAAAACAGGCTGAAATCTGACAAAATCATGAGCCCCACAAACATTTTCATATCTTGCTTTCTTAGGCAACGAGCAGAAAAAGGAGAAAAATTTGCTGAATCTCCCTCGTCTCAACAATATTTTACCTTCAAACAAACAACAGGGAGTGCAAAAAAAAAAAAAAAGGCAAATGGGGTTTGTTTACCAATTACCAAACAGCTCCTAAAGTTGCAATCTCTGTATTAATTCTTTGTAATATAATTTTCAATTCTTGGGCTGTTTCGATTCAAGGAATTGGGTGGAAGTGAGGAAGTGGGAAGTGTATTTTCTCATTTCCGCTGTTCATCCAAACACCGGGAAAAGAAAATGAAAAGTTCTTTTCCTTCTCTCTTTTCTCCTTTACACAACGTTTTCCTCACTTCCAGAGTGCTACAGTTAATTTTGTGGTCATGTAAATCTCATTTGTAATAAGTTGTAGCACAAAACAGTTAATTTTTTGCTCATATAAATCTCACTTGCATTCTAATTACAGTCTAATTTTTATTTTTCTTATTAATTTTTATTTAATTTATATTTGCGATCAACTTTGTAGTCAACTTTTCCACTTTCACTTCCACATTACCATCCAAACACCGGAAAAGACATAACATTTTTCAAACCACACTTCTCAACAACATCCAAACACTAGAAAACTTACTAACCAATTCCCAAGTTCCAAAGGAAACTATTATCACTTCTTCACTTCTCACTTTCACCCTTAACCAAACAGGCTGTGGATTCTCTCTCTTCTGTTAATTTATCTCCAATAGATCAATTGGTTTTCCTAAGTTGTCTATGACGTCTAATATTTTCTCTCACTATTTTGGTTAAAAATACTTTCAGAAGAATGTATGATCTACGTTACAAGCCATTTTATCTTGGCAATTGGTCAAGTTTGTCACGAAGACGAAGACGATAAAATAATTGGAACTAAAGTATTCAATCGTGAAAAAAAAAAACAGAATACACTGACACAAGTATTGAATCCACAAAGCGATATTTTTGGAACCCACCAAAGAGAGAAAAACCATAGAATTATATTGATAAAATCTGAGTACAATCTGTAAAAATAGAAGCCTTACATAGATTTTCTTACCCATAAAACTAAACTAGGTCAGGGCTGCATGCATGTTTATCTCCCAGCATATTTATATTTAAAGAGGTACTGATAACAACCCTAAAACCTAAAATTTATGCTAATAATATCAAGCAACCAAAAATTGTCCACTTATCTCTTATCATTTATTATTAATGTTTAAAGAGGTACTGAAGACAAACCCTAAAACTAATGCTAATATTATCAAGCTGCCAAATTAATCACCTCTCCCTCCTCCATCTCCATTAGTGTTGGGATTGGAGTAGGACTAGGAACAAGTCCGCGACACAATTCAGACCCAATTAGAAATAGAAACAGATTTTCTTTTTCTTTTTTTTAAATAATCAACATGTTCCGCTCGGGCATTCGAACCGGTGGCCTCTACTGCTAGACAAACGAAGTTGGAACCAGAGTTGAAGCAAAGAAAAGCCCAGAAATAAGAAAACGAGTAAGCCCAGTAAAAAAGGCCCAATGGATTGGGATAACATAGCGCCCGGTAAGTGAGCCTAAATTTTCGGGCTTGAATTCTTAAAAATCCTTGCAAAAATACTTAAAATCTTATTTGAAATTAATCCAAACCAAAAAAAAAAAACTTGTCAATAAGAATTATTCTAACCGTGGAAAATATTCATTTATTTTAAAAAAAAATAAAATTAATAAAGAGTAAAAAAAAGGATTTTATCAAAATAGAAACCAAATCACAATATAGAGAGAGATTTGCGTCATTCCGGAAGGATTCGAGGCCGAATCCTTCCCACTCAAATATAATTCTACAATATTCGAGAGTGTAGGATCCACTCTGGTGAAGTTGATCTACATTATTTCAAGTAACTAAAATAAAAAAATCATGTATTTTTAATATTTTTTGTCTATCCATCAAGTAGGTGCAAAATGGTTGACCGAAATATTGAGTGTGTTAGTTTAAAATTGTAGAATATTTGAAATCTAACGAAAATTAGTGTGTGAGATTTTTTAAATATTTAGATCATGATAAAATGGTCGAATCGAGAATTTGTATGCCTAAAGACATAGATCTAAGTAATTTACTATTTTTGGTCGTCTTTTGCGCCTATTTGATGGATGGACAAACAGTATTCAAATATATGATTTTTTGTTTTAGTTACTTAAAATAATATATATCAACTTTAACGAAGTGGATCTTGCACTCAAATGTCGTAGAATTATATTTGAGTGGGAAGAATTCAGCCTCGAATCCTTTCGGAATTCACAAGTCCCGATATATATATATATATATATATATATATATATATATTATATATATATATATATATATATATATATATATAGGAGTTACTGTACCTCAGCCGACGGCTGAGAGAGTTTCTCAGCCGGCATGACGTGGCTTCATATTAGCCGCGGAGAAGTCAAAAATTTAGGCGGTAAAAGGAGACCCTCAATCACTTTTCGTTGCCCAATGACTGAAATACCCTCAGTTTCACTTTTAACCTGCTACAACTGTTCCTCCACTAAAAAAATTACAGATCGAAAAATTTTGAGCTTTTTCAAACAAAAAAAATTACAGATCTTAATAACTTAATTTTAGAAAAATAATTTATTTTAAAAGAATGCAACCCTTGGTCATAGTATTTTTTTATTAAGTAATCTAAATAGGATACTGCGATCATGGTCGCAGTATCTTATGTAACAGCAGTCTGCGACCTTAGTCATAGTATTTTTTTATTAAGTAATCTAAATAGGATACTGCGATCATGGTCGCAGTCTTATGTAACAGCAGGTCGCAGTATCTTATGTAACAGCAGTCTGCGACCTTGGTCATAGTATTTTTTTACTAAGTAATCTAAATAGGATACTGCGATCATGGTCGCAGTCTTATGTAACAGCAGGTAGCAGTCTTATGTAACAGCAGTCTGCAACCTTGGTCATAGTATTTTTTTATTAAGTAATCTAAATAGGATATTGCGATCATGGTCGCAGTATCTTATGTAACAGCAGTCTGCGACCTTAGTCATAGTATTTTTTATTAAGTAATCTAAATAGGATACTGCGATCATGTTCGCAGTCTTATGTAACAGCAGGTCGCAGTCTTATGTAACAGCACTCTGCAACATTGGTCTTAGTATTTTTTTATTAAGTAATCTAAATAGGATACTGTGACCAACAGCAGTCTGCGACCTTGGTCATAGTATTTTTTTATTAAGCAATCTAAATAGGATATTGCGACCATGGTCGCATTCTTATGAAACAAGAGTCTTATATAATATGAGTCGCAGTCAATGGAAGAAGTGACAATAATCTCGTAAGTTAATTAATTAAGATGATTAGAAGATTGCGACTTCGATCGCACTCTTATGTAACAGAAGTCTCTTTGAGAATGTTTTGTTTGATAACAATGCGACCTTGGTTATAGTATTTTTTATTAAGTAATCTAAATAGGATACTGCGACCATGGTCGCATTCTTATGAAACAAGAGACATAATCATTTGAAACAGTGAAAATTGTCTCGAAAGTTAAGTAATTAAGATGATTAGAAGACTGCGACTGAAGACTGCGACATTGGTCGCAGTCTTATATAATAGCACTCTTTTTGAACTTATTTTTCATTTTTGCGACCAAGGTCGCAGTCTTTTTATTAATAAATTTTAATTGCACTGCGACTTTGGTCACTGACTTGTAAAACAAATCGTTTGAAGATGAAATTTCATACTGCGACTACGGTCACAAAATTTAATTTTATCTGACAATTTATTATTATGATAAAATAAAAATCTTCTACATTTAAGAAATTGCGGGGGAAAATTGATAAAATAAAAACCTCTTGATCAGCATGCAAAGATCTCAACCCTTCAATACTTTCAATATTCTGAGAGAAAGTTGAACCAGATGATATATGGTCCATATTTAGATCAGGAGATAGAGATCGCTTACGACTGCGACCAGAATTGACAGGGGAAGTGGACTGCTCCGACGTCGACATTAAATAAAAAGGAGAAAAACCTGATCCGAAAATCGCTATTTTCAGAAACAACTTTATGGCAGGAAAATGAAACCCTAAATCTGACAAAGAACGGTAAAAGAAATAGGGAAAAAATAATAATAAACAATTACGAGACAAGTACCTTTTACCGAAGGGCATTTAGTAATTTAACTTATTCCAATAAGCGGGCCGCAACTTAGTGGTGTGGCTAATATTGTGCCACGTCAACGCAGGCTGAGAGAGACTCTCAGCCGGCGACTGATATACATTTTTCTCATATATATATATATATATATATATATATATATATATATATATATATATATATATATATATTGTGATTTGGTTTATTTAATAAAATCCTTTTTATTCTTTATTTAGTTTTAATTTTTTTTAAATAAATGAATATTCCTATGGTTAGTATAATTCTTAGGGATAATAAATGAATATTTTCCATGGTTAGGATAATTCTTTTGAAAGTTGGCGTGTGAGGGTTTTTTAATGTTTAGGTCATGATCAAATGGTCAGACCGAGAATTTGTATCTAAAGTCATAGATTTAAGTAATATGTTACTTTCAGTCGCTCATTTTGTGCCTACTTAATGCGTGAACAAAGAAAAACTACAAAATAATTATTTTTTAATTTTTAATTACTTTAAATAATATAAATCAACTTCAAAGAAGTGGATTTTGTATTTAAGTGTTGTAGCATTGAATTTGAGTGGAATGATTCATGCTCAAATTCTTTCAGAAGTAGCCAAGTTTGTCTCCTTGGGCTCGAGCACGGAGGCGCGGCGAGAGGCCGGACCTTCCCTTTTTCGTGCGTGAGCCTAGGTCCCCGCTTGCTCTCCTCAACTGCCCCCGTTAGCATCTCCACCTTCCTCCGTCGACACCGCCTGGCCTGACCTCGAGGTCGTGCTGCAAACCCTCACCTCCTTTACTCAGCGCGAGCTTGAGTCTGATCTGTTTCGAATCCACTCAAGTCCAGATCCACCACGAATCGACGCAGGCAACAAGTAGATCCGAATTCAGAATCAAATTTAAATCAACAAATCTATATCTAATTGCTATATGGCCTGTTTGGTTAAGGGTAGAAGTGAGGAAGTGATACTAGTTCCCTTTGAAACTTGAGAATTGGTTAGTAAGTTTTCCAGTGTTTGGATGTTGTTGGGAAGTATAGTTTGGAAAATGTTATGTCTTTTCCGGTGTTTGGATGGTAATGTGGAAGTGGAAGTAGAAAAGTTGACCACAAAGTTGACCGCAAAATAATATTAAAATAAAAACTAATTAAGAAAAATAAAAATGGACTGTAATTAGAATGCAAGTGAAATTTACATGATCAAAAAATTAACTGTTTTGCGCTACAACTTATTACAAATGAGATTTACATGACCACAAAATTAACTGTAACACTCTGGAAGTGAGGAAATGGTTGTGTAAAAGAGAGAATAGAAAAGGAAAAAGGGTTTTCTTATTTTCCTTTTCCGGGGTTTGGATAGATAGGGAAGTGATCAATTATACTTCCCATTTCCTTACTTCCGCCCATTTCCTTCAAACCAGACACCCCCCTAGTACCTGAACACCTGCTATAGTGCCAACCTGACCCGCGTGCTACAGTTCCAGACTCGTTAAGTAGAACAGACCTGCTAGCGTTTGAGTTTTCGTTATCAGGCTATATCTCAATTGTTCGTAGCCCGATTCGATTAATTCCCAGGGATTGGACTTGTGGAGAATAACACTATATAACCTATTGGAAAACTTATTGAAATTTTTTCAAATTTGGGTGAGATATGAATTCATTAAATTAAACCTTTTACGGTTGCGAGACTTTAAGGACTGAAACCGTAGAGAATCTAATCTGGAGTGTGAAATCCTAGATGTTTATTTATCTCCCCGCAATTAAAGAAGAAACTCCAGAAAAATAACTCCTCTCAATTTCTCCGACTCTCTCTCGGATCCCTCCCCTCCCTCTTGTACGATCGACGCAGCAGCCCTCGCCTCCTCTTCCTTGCGCACCGAAGCCAGCCCGGCCTCCAGTCGCACCCCCGTGCTTGAGTCCAGATCGCCCTCCTCCGCTCTCGCCTCGCTCTCTTCCCTTCGCCCCGACCAACCCCCGAGCTCGACCAGTGAGCCCGATCATCATAGTCTCACAGTACATGCCCTTCACCTCGCCTTCGTGCCCATCCAGAGCACAGCCAGCCAGCCCAGGCCACGCCTAGCGACCAGCCCGAGCGTGCCCAGGCCGACACCCAGCGCCTGCGCGAACCTCTGCCAAGCCCTGCCTGCCTCCTCCCGCAACCCCTGCACAAGTGCAGAGCTCCTCCATCACTCCAGCCGCCTGCTGCATCATCCCGAGATCGACAACGGTATGATTGAAGACGAAGATGGCTTCTTGAGCCTTGCGTCGCCCTTCTCGGAGTTCCAATTCAACAACGGAGAGACAGTTGTTGATTACATCAATCAGATTGCCCTGACAACTGCCGAAGACGCAGAGTTCAGTTTAGGCATTCACGATTGGCAAGACAGGTTCCATCCCGAGACACCATTGCACATCAACCTACAAGTGTTTCGTCTCCTTGCACCTGCAGATCAAGAAAAGGAAACTGAGGTCGAACACGATCCTCAGTAGCTACAACTATAATCCAAGTTTCTTTATTTACAAGTCCGATATTAAATTATTTGTGATATTATCAATATTGATCGTTGTCCACTAAAATTGTTAGTTGTGTGATTCTGCTTTCCCTCTTATTGTCATAGATCTACTTGCATTTGCATAACATAAGTAGCTTCAATTAGTTATTCTTGCCTTGCAATAAATTGGTTTATGCATGCTAATTGAAATCCATAGAATAATATTGCTAGTTTTAAGCTTTCACGCCAACGATCGTTTCTTTTTTATGAAGCATATTTAAGTTATTTTATTATTGATTTCCACACACGTACATGTTTCACATCAGGTTATTCTTGCATCCAACCGAGGAACTGTTATGGAGCTAGGAATTACTCCAACTGTGACTTCAGGACTAGTGATGCAACTTTTGCTGGGTCAAAGATCATTGAAGTTGACCAGTGTACGAGAGGATCGGGCGTTTTTGTAAGTTAGCTACCCAAATGGCAATAACTGTTGAAATATTTGTTTACCTTCGATGACATTGCAATAATTCCATTGACTGATAGGTAGTAAACTTGTTGTGAAGATGTTCTATGTTCATGGATATGGTGGGCCTAAAGTGAAATACTTGATGTTCAAGTATGTCCTGAAATTGTATTTTATAAGCAGATTCACGTCACTGAGATCGTCCATGTTTGGTCTGAATGTATGCCTGGTATATCTTATAAGCTTGTCCTGCTGCAATTGTGTAGGATAAACCTTCCCAACATAACCCAAACTAACCTGAACCAAACTGACAGATGTGTTGGGTTTTGTCTGAGTTTTCCAAACTTGGTTTCAGGTTGACCCTCAGCCAATCTGTGCTCAACCTGAAGAGGCAACCCTGACCTGACCTGAAGGAATCCTGACATATATGCAATATATGTAATTAGGATGAAATGCACACATGTTTATACTAGTTTTGAGGATTTGCTGAAAGGGGTACAATGAGCTGAGGAGGTTCAATTTGATGGGCCTTCTTTGTCAGAGTCCCTCATTAATTGAGGTGCTAATTTGATGGTTTCCTTCTTAATTATGGGCTTCTAATTTTGATGTGGTACTTTATTTTAGTTCTTCTCAAAGTTCCATTTAGAAAGAGGATGGTATATTGTTTATGACAAGCTTTCGTTACATTTAAAGTGTCTTATACATAATTAATTTGAGGTTAGATTGTTATCCTTCTGTGAAGAGTTCAGCATAGAATTATCATGCAGAGTAGGGGAATAGTTGTCAGGCTAAAAATATATTTTCCTTCTTTACACAATAACTCGTGTAAATAGCTTTCCTGATATATAATTTCTTCCCTCCCAGAAATGGTGCACAGAAGTTACTGGTATCCTCGTAGCAATTGGGACGAAGTTGCATTTGTTTTATCTGGGATGTATTGTAGTGTCAGCCAGCTTGGAACTGGGAATGCTGTTCTCATAATTCTTCAACTTTTCTTCGCCGGTATCATTGTCATTTGTTTAGATGAACTTCTCCAGAAAGGATATGGTCTTGTTCTGGTATCTCTCTATTCATTGCCACCAACATCTGGCAAGTTAATTTTAAATATCTTCTCTATTCTTGCTTCTAGTATCACATCTAAATATAGCTACCGATCATCTAACTTATTATGTACCTTGCCAGTGAAAATATTACTTGGAAAGCGTTTAGCCCCACAACCATTAACAGTGGGCGGGGTGCTGAACTTGAGGGTGCTGTTATTGCCTTGTCCATTTATTAATAACTCAACATATGAAGTCCGAGCTCTCCGTGGGGCTTTCTACCGTCAAAATCTTCCAAATGTAACAAACTTGCTTGCTACTGTATTGGTGTTCCTGATCGTGATCTACTTCTGTGACGCCCCGATCCCGCGGGTACGGAGACGTCACTGCGACGTATATACGCAGGCCGGAAATACCCTCACGTATATATGCTAAGTATCAGTACAGACAAGAATCAGAGTGCGGAAGCACAGTAGTTATATACATTCCAACAGAAAAGTACAAGTACATGGATATCACAGAGGGTAGTACAATATTACAGGAATATTACATCACCAGAAAATACAAAAGTACATTATACAAAGAGATATACATAACAAAAACTGAGAGGTGCTCACGAGCAGCAAGAGGGGCCTCGAGAGCCAATCAGGAGAAGAACTGGGAGGAATAGTTACGGTGATGTCCAAATTTCTGCTACACTCTGATCGCTACAGAAGGATCCGCTGCGCACTCTAATCAGCTACAGCAAGGTCAACATGGTCCAGACTCTAGGATCTTGACACGAGGATCCAGGATTGTCAGATGGAACCCGGCGAGTACATATGATAAACCCAAGTGGCGTGCATATCAGACACACATGTACAGGAAATGTATATCGTGAATATAAGCACATGAACATGAAATGAGACAGTAAGTAAAATAACTATAGGAAAATCAGTTATGCTAGTCCACATTACCGATCCGTGAGATTAGTACGTCGAAAGAATAATCCAAATAAAGAAACCCTCATATATATACCCTACATCTCACGTCACTTTAATCTGAGTTTATATAACCTGAATTTGCCTTCACAATAACAAAATAATGAAACAGTATGAAAACCCAAAAATAAGCAATCAAGTAATCAAACAAAGTAGCACATGTATTATGTGTAAGTGGTGAGCAGGATAATGTATTGTATCACAGGTCTCCCAAGTATAAATCAAGTGTATAGCTAGTCAGATATCAAGAGCATGTTATTATTAAGTTATTAAGACTCATCTGATTTGTATACATCGGTATGTGTCTCATTCCACATATCTCAACATACAGACGGAAAGTAAGTTATTGAAAACTGATGGAGATCGACGAACCATGCTTAGAATGGGTCCCGTACATGCCCGGAACAACGGTCAAGGAGTATCCGGTACTGAGCCGGAACGCACCGCTAGGTATCGGGACTTATTGTACGCTTGAACAGAAATAGGATGTCACCGCTTCCACAGGAATAAGCCCAGCGGCTTATGGCACAACCGGCAGGCAGGAGAGTAGGGGTGCCAGTACACCCCACGAAAACACCTGGTGGCCTCCAAGTCGAATCCAAGTATGTGGCCGTGCGACACTTTAAGATCATCATAAATATGGAAACTATATCAGTACTCATCAGTTTCCCTCATTCCGGTGTAAGTTGTTCAATTATTACAGATTGTCTAATGATAATATCCACAGGGTATTCACAGTAATCCTATATCCATGGTTATCCTATTACGGGGATCAACAGGAGTATAATATAAGGAGTCTCTCTGTTACAGGGGTTCAGGAGTACCAAATGTCTGGTAACAATATAATAATCATGCCAAGTCCTCGTAAAAGTGATAACCATGAACGGAAAATATAATACCGGTATCAGGTGTAATAGTATCCAGTCAGATGTCACAATAACAGGTCAAATGTACTAATATCATGTGAAAGCATGTTAAGTGAGAGATAACATGTCAATTGTCAAGTATCATATATCAGGTGTCAGGTATCAGGTGTCAAGTGATAACATGTCAAGTACCGTATCAGATATCAAGTGCCAAGGATCAGGTGTCAAGTATAGACATATCAGCGTCAAGTAATTAACATGTCGGTATCAGGTGAACATCATATATCAGGTAATCATCCGGTCATATAACATGATACAGGAGACAATATAGTTAAACATTTCAAAACTCTTCACAACCATATTTATACCAACAATAAATTATTTTTTTTAATTAGCTATGCGAAGCTGAGCGAAGCGGAAGCGTATCCAGGCATATCCATGCAAGTATAATACCAGTTAAATGAATTATAATAATGGTCAACAAATATATAACATGTTAATTTTAGAAAATCACTCGCATATCATATATCAACTCGCATAATGAGATATCATACATTAATAGCTAGAGTAGCAATTATTAGGCATATAACGGTAGTAACAAGACATCCACATATCAATATATCATGCAATAAACGCTAGAGTAGCAGTTACTAAATATGAATTGATGATATCAAAGCACTTAAATTATATCGAGTCCTAAAATAGAATTAGTAAGGCATGAAGCAACACAAGGAAAGTACTCATCAAAACACAAGAGTTACTCGACGACATAAAGTGAAGTACTCGCCTAAAATCACAAAACTACGAGCAATAACCGGGAAATTCACGAACACCACGTGCACGCTAACAATCTATATATATATATATATATATATATATATATATATATATATATATATATATATATATATATATATATATATAATATATATATAGGGTAAAGTGTTCCTAGTAGGTCCCCTCAGACTACAATCTAAAGAGGAGTCTTAAAACTCCAACATTTCAAAAATAATTTCACGATCCGATCGCACATTATCAACTTCATGTCCTAAGATGTATACATATAAAAAATCAAGTGATTTCAGGTTCGTTTACTCTATTTTCTTTGAGTTCAAATATTAACGTTTTTTAAAAGTAGAACAAAATGGAACGATTAGATCAATAAGTAAACGAAATTCAAATCATTTGATTTTTTATATGTGCATATTTTAGAACATGAAGATGATAATGTGCGATCGGATTGTAAAAAAAAAAAATTAAAATGTTGGGGTTTTAAGCCTCCTCTTTAGATTGTAATCTAAGGAGACCTATTAAGAACACTTTATATATATATATATATATATATATATATATATATATATATATGGAGAGAGAGAGAGAGAGAGAGAGAGAGAGAGAGAGAAAGAATAAGAGGGGGGGAGAGAAAGAGGCTACAAGAGAGAGAGAGAGTTAGGGGAGAGAGAGGGAGGAGTGTGTTGGATAAAGTGGGGTAATTAGGAAATGAAGGGGAGGGTAAAAGTGGAAAGAAGGGAAAAAGGAAAGGAAGAAAAGAAAGAAAGAAGGAAGGAAAGAAGAGGGAGTGGGGAGTGGGGAGGTGGCGGCGGCCTGGGGGGGTGGCGGCGCCGCCGGAGGTGGGGGCGGCGCGGCCTAGGCCTGGGAGGAGGTGTGGAGTTGGATGTGTGGTGGTGGTGGTGTTATGTTGTTGTGGTGGTGGTGGTGGTTGTTGGTGGTGATGGTGGTGATGATGAAGATGGTGGTATTGGGAGTTGGAGGTGGAGGAGAAGGAGATGGTGATTGGGGGGTTGGAAGTGGAGGAGGAGGTGAATTGATAGTGAATTGAAGAAGAAGAAGGAATTGGTGGTTGAAAGAATTTCTGCGCTTGATGTTAGATGGTCAAGACATACATGACTTTGCAGTCTTTAGAGACCACCATGATTGCCTTGGTGGATTTCTCTAGGCACATTGACAACCTTTCTAGTTCCTAGTCATCAGCACACATTGTGTATAGTTCCAACAAAATTTCCCAACCTCAACTGGAAAGAAAACAAACGAAAGGCGTCGCTACTGTTGTTGTTGTTACTTCTTGTTGTTGTTGTTGGTATTATTATTATTTGCATTAGCAACTTCCTACAGACAAATAGATAACTATTTAATTTTATGCGGGGATTTGCATGCATGTGTATTGAACCCATAAATTGTTGTGAAATGTAAATCTCGTGCCAGCATTTAATGGATTCAGCAAATTTTAAGTTGTACTCACACAGTTCTTCGGGAAATTGTATGAAGAACCTAACATTTTCGAACAACATATGAAACTTTCACCATGTATAAAGCTGAAGAGGCTAGGTACATTAAAATTTTAGGTTAATGTAGGCTCAGCAGTGGATTGAATTGGGTCCAGCATAGGTCATACTTTGATGTAACCCGATCCACTGATGTCCCATTGTTTCTTGGATCTGCTAGCAGGTCAGACCCACAAGACAAATTTGGCCTAATTAACGGTGTTAGAAGCCTCATTTTCCTGTGAGATTCTCTATCCATTGAACCAGTTTGTAGTAGCACCTCTAGTAGTGGGCAACAAAATTCATATACCACGACACATGAAACTATTAATGGTATGACCTTTGAAAGGTTCAGAATGATTTTAACCTAATTCGGTATAGAAACTATCGAAAGGGTGTATTCTTTAAGTAAGCCCCATTTGGTGAAAGAGTTAAACGGAGGCTTAACAGAGGTAAAGTTGCTTGCCTTGCCAGATGGTTTCTTGACAGCCAAGGTAAGGGATTCGGTTCACGTGTGTGAGCCACACACACATACAATAAGATGGTCAACCTCGTGTTTAACACGTGGATTTGGCCCTCTTATAATCTCTTATAATATGTGTGTAAGGCCTACACGCACATATTATATTATAAGAGGGTCAATACACGTGTCAACGCGGGCACACATATTATAAGAGATTATAAGAGAGTCAATCCTCGTGTCAACGCGGGTTTGGCCCTCTTATTGTATGTATGTGTGGCACACGAACCGAACCCCAAGACAAGAAACCTGCTCCCAGTTAAATGAATGTACCTTTGCCAATATCTCTTGTTGCAGGTTCTTCAAATCGTTTGTAAAACTGGGTAATACCATTAGCGCACCCTATGCAACTTTCAAATGACTTTGCAATTGCACGGCTGTGGCTTAGACTCGAGTTCTGTTTTTGGTTGCTTATTGGGATGCCTAATGAAAGAATGACATTTGCCTTTCAGCTCCTGATGACACTAACATGTTTTCTTTCCTGATTGAAGTTGTTAACTTCAGTTACATGTCTATAACTTGTTTTTTTTCCCCTTTTCTGATTTGGGGTCTTCTAGGAGCAACAAATGGTGATGCCTACAAATACATCCCTACTGCTGCAGCCTTCGGTGGCACGTGCATTGGCGCATTCACGGCACCAGCAGATTTCATGGCCGCGATTGATTCGGAAATGGGTATTCTGCTTGCTGTGACAATTATATACCAGTACTTTGAAACATTTGAGAAGGAAAGGGCTGGCGAGCTTGGTTTCTTTGGTCTCTAATCTGTACAACATCTCATGGAACAAGATGTAAAATCGTCAGGCGAACCCACTGTTAAGAAGAGCCGAGTTCTCCCTCCAGGAAAGAAAGGGTTGACTGTTGTGTATCGTGGGCCCTTTTCAGGAGGAAACATACATGTTCTAGTTCAGGATACTAAGGATTGTTGCTGACTGTTCTTTGCTACTTTTGCTCTTTGATTTGCAGGTTTATTTCGTTGTATCACCTCCAGTTTCGACTCGGCAGCCATATTATTATTGTCAGTGGGGAAAGCTCATGCTTGGTGTTTGATTTTCTCACCCTTCGACTGGACAACCATTTCGACTCCTCTGTTGAAAGGATCCATGATAAAAGATCAGTACAGTGCATTCCCTCGCTTTTATGGAGAAATATAGATGGTGTGCTACTGCAGAGATCTGGGTCACCACCACCAACCTTCACATTCTGTTGGCTTTTATTCCACATGGGCTGAAACGGAAGCAAATTGGTTAACATCAGAAAAACAGCATTTAAATGTCTCAAATGCTTTGATGCAAAAGCATCACGCATGGCTGAATTATCTTTATACTGATTGTCAAAACATAACAGAGAGAAAATATTTCCAATTTGGGAGTAGAAATAACCATAGCAGCACTACCTGGGATCTTTTCAACGTGTTGCATCTAACTACCATGATGACTTCACAAGTAGAGGAGAATTTGGTTAAAAAGGATTGCATCTGACTATCCTGAGGCCTTCATTAGCAAACAAAGGCCATTTAGGCTGGAATTTCTGGCGGCTGTACATGTAATCTGAACTTTACGGCACAACTGAAATTAGCGTATCATATTACATGTAGCAAATGCATCACCCCCCAAGTTTCACTTGAAGCGTTTATCGACATCTAGTAGAGCTGCACTCGCATCGTAGATAGAAATTACATGTTATCATCATCTGCCCTTTTATTTCTTCCTCTACTCGTGTTTCTTCCTTGGGCATAGCCAGTTAGCCCTCATCAATATAAGAATATCCAATTTAAAAAGAGAGAATTTACCCTGTGGAAAAGGCAGAAAGCTGGACTGTTCCTGTGTGACTCTTTCAACATATGGACTCTTTCAACACATGGACGGACGAACGTTGAGCGTCAACCAGATCAAGGTATGGCAACTGCATTGAGAACAAAAAGTTTAACAGAAAACGAGAAGGCGGAGCAATGAAATCATTGACGAGGAGCTCAGAAGCCATTTAGTAATCCAAGATAGGCAGTGCAAAATGCACATCAAGTGGGCCTTGCAACAATAAGGGCTGCAAAAATAAGGATGTGTGCAGACTGACCAACTGTTTGGGATGCCCACCGCGCTACGCCTTGGTTGATGAACTAAGAGTCAGATCCTTTACTCACTCAAATAAGTTTTCAACGAGACTGGCCAGATATCTTCCAGCCATAGTCCAAGGAGAAGCCTGCATTTTTCATGCACAGAAGACATCTCAAACAGAAAAGAAAAAAAAAAAAAAAAAAACACGGTTACAGAAAGCATGTTACAAGTAAAAGGCAACAAATTTCTCGCTTGGTTGTTCCCTACAGGTTTCTACCAAAACATAGCTAGAACATGATCCTTTTCTCCACACTCATGACTGTACTCGGAGTACGGAAAAACATCCAAATCCACTTCCTAAGGACACACGGAACCAAATTAAAACATATATTATAAGTTATAAAGAAACTGACTCAGTTTGTGCAAGCACAGTCTCTTCTCTGCACTGTACAATTCCATATTACCTAACAACAATGATGGAAGAGCTGCTGCTACTTGGCCAAACAGAGTTAAGGCACCTCCCCATGAGTCAGCCCACAGCCTCAACAAGCAACTACCTCTTTCGCCGTTTTGTTTCAACCTGCAACAAAAAGTGTTAGAAAAGTGGCATATTGAGATAAGAAGAGTCGATTAGAATTTATCAAGGATTTCTAATGCCAGACAAAAGAATGAAGCACCGCCAGACCCAAGTTTAAAAGCCAAAACCCAGTTGTATAAATGCCAACAGAATTTTAAAAAGAACATGGCCAATTCCGATAATTATATATTGGCAGTATCGTATTGGGTTTTGAGGTACTCATGTGATATTATCCCTATAATATCGGCTAATATCCAGGCCGGTTTTCTGATATGATCGAAATAAAAAGGTTGACGATATTGATACTAAAAACAATTGGCTGATACCGATACTAAGGATTTAAACCATGCTTCCGAGTTTATTATTCAAATCTTATAAGATGATGTTCTTTTTCCTTTCTTCCCCTTCTCTTCTAACTGGAGTAGAAAGGTGGACATGCTCCCACCTTATGACGGAATTTTTTGTATTTGGCACCCACAGTGAACCAGAGACCTTTCTCATCACAAGTGAGCACTCTCCAAATCAGTCCGAATTCCATGTAGATGCGTTACATAATAAACTACAAGTTCATGATACATTAAACCAGGGAATATAATGCAGCAGCATCTGGCTGCTCTTTTAAATCACAACTATAAAAAAAAAATTTGAAGCTATTATCCATGTAGATGCGTTACATAATAAACTACAAGTTCATGATACATTAAACCAGGGAATATAATGCAGCAGCATCTGGCTGCTCTTTTAAATCACAACTATAAAAAAAAATTGAAGCTATTATCCTGGTCTCTCTCTCTCTCTCTCTCTCTCTGTGTGTGTGTGTGTGTGTGTGTGTGTGTGTGTGTGTGTGTGTGTGTGTGTGTGTGTTGTGGGGGTGGGGTACGGGAGCGTGTGCACGCATTGTGTGTATGCGTGTGTGAGTATTGGGGCGGGGGTGAAAATGAAATCAGGGAGCAGTCATGATTCATTGATGATATACGAGAGAGTCAATGACTCATGATTCATTGATGATATACGAGAGAGTCAATGACAATCGGAAACAATGTAGCTGGATTTTTTTCCCCTTATGTCTGTTTGGTAGCGCAGAGGCGGGATATTTGAAGAGATAGCTTTCTATGTAAAGGACAAAATCTATAAAAGCTTTGATAGAAAGTATAAAAGAGACTACAAGACCTAAAATGATATACACAAATTAAAAGTAAGAAAGAGATCTAGCCAAAGATGAGGGATACAACACCATAAACGAAATTTATGCTAGTTTATGTAAATCATTTCGAACTTGTATTCTCTTAAAAATATTTGATGTCATAGACAAGAGAACTCAAAAATATTTCAAATTTTAGTTTTTGGACATTTTAAGTTTGTATATCACTCAGGCATACTTAAAAAGTTGTGAATGGAACATAGGGGCCGTTTGTTTCGCCGTAAAAGGCGTAAAAGTCCGTAATTCGTAAATGACTTACAACCCAATTACAACTACGGCGTTTGTTTGGACCGTAATTCGCAAAAGACTTACGTAACTCAACTAACACTCACTTGCAACCCAGTTACCACTCACTTACAGCCCAGTTACAGTTAATTTTGTGGTCATACAAATTTGTATTATTTTTATATATTAATATTAAATTTTTTTAATATTTAACTTTTTTAATATTTATTTGCAGTATTAAAACTTTTAAATCACCAAATAGTTAATTTTGTGGTGAACTTTTTCACTTACGACTTATACATTACGACAACCAAACACCGTAAAATACAATACACTTTCCCACTTTATAATTTTATATTACCAACAACCAAACACCGTAAAACTTACATACATGTAATTCATTTACAATTGTAAAAGACTTTACCAATTACGACTACGAATTACGGCCAGTTACGACAACCAAACAGACCCATAATCCACAACAAAAAAAAGGGGAAAAGAATTTCTTCTACATACTGCAGCTGATCTCTCATCCCATTGAGTCTCATTCTATCAGTTGATATGGGGTTAACTAGAAATTATTTATAGTTCTCTTGCAATCAGATCAAATAAGAAAATAACAACATGCAAAATTGGATTTTCAATTTCAAATTTTCAGTTGTCAATGTATCAGTTATTTCAAACAGAGCACGAAGCATTTTTAATTACAAGTAGATCTAACTTTCTATTCTTAAATTAAAGGTCTTCCCAACCAACAACCAATCAAACATATCGAAAGGGATAATCTTTCTTTACAACTCATGTTTTCCTTAGATAATAATACTTATAACATGGCAAGGGTTAAACTGTTTATCTACATAAATTTTGTACGTCATTGGCAGCCAAATCAGTAGAGATGTGTATTATCTCTGTTCAGTATTCTTAGTGTATCAGTGGCATACTGAAGCAATAGGTTCAAAGATATAATATCATCCGAACTAAAGTAAAAAAACAAAGGAACATATTTGTGACATGTTTACTCAGAATTATTTGTTTGCTCTTCCAGAGTGCTCCAACAATAGCTTGCACACTATAAGTTACACTAAAACATAGTAGGAGTTGAAGCATTTGATTGAGTCATTACTTCTTTGTACAAAATGATTTGATCAATGTTTTTTTTTTCCCTGAACAATCTTGAACTTATAATAGATCTCTGAACACAAGGATTTCTAGGCAGCACATTAATTCAAGAGACTTTGGTAATAGGAAATAACTAAATATTTGTCAACATCATCATTCAACATCATCTTAAGCATTTTCCCATGAAACTGAGATTTGGCAAAAATTGTGAAGGAAGCAATGTTTCAATAGGAGCTAAATATCGATATATGTATAAACAAAATGTAAAACTTTAATCGTGTATGTTCATGATTTCCTAGGACCTAGGTTAACACTGCTCTAAAAGTCTCATGTACCACAACCCTTTCAAATATACTCCTGCATTGCAAACATCTGAATATTCTCATATTTCTATACTACCAGCTTCCATTACGATGATCTCACATGTGCAAATTTTCCAAAATAGGCCTACATGTACCTTATGCCTAATTTTTTGCCACATTTTAATCTCTTCTTTTCTTTTTTTCCTTGTTTTTGAGGAATCTGTACAGTACGTCCTTTGTTAAAGCAATAAGATTTTGTTCACTACATATAGAAGCATACTAGCAAAATATACTGAAGAGATATAGTTTTCCCAGAATTGGGCATATAAACCTTATGCCTGATCTTTTGACACATTTTATGAGGCGAAGGGGGAAAAGCTAGGTTTTGGAAATTAGGGAAGAAATTAGGGTTTGAGGTGGGATTGGAATAAATTAATCTAGTATTTGAAAAAAAATTGGGGAAAACTAAGATTGATTCGGGCCTCACACCCAAGTGATCGCTCACCCACTCATGCATTACACACGGAGATTTAGATTCAGGCCTCACACCTACGAGAATCGCTCTCCCACTCCATGTCTCACACGAAGATTCGAAACAACCCAATTAGGATTTCAATCTCCCAAAATCTCAATAATCCATTCATTGATTTATCTCAAGTAGAAGAATTACAAGAGTATAGATAGATAAAGACCACGTGCATTACTCGTGCCTTAAATAAAGAAAAACTAATAAAAGAAAACACTACTAAATAAAATAAAAGACTGATAAAGTGATTATCCTCCAATTAGTCTTCCAAGTTTCCTATCAAGTCTCCTCTCCTCTCATCTGGTTGGAGAAAACTTGTCCTCGAGTTTTAAAATGAACTCGACTTTCAGTTCTCCCTTTGGTTCTCTGCGGTAACGACATCGTCTCAAATTTAGATGGTGGCTGAATTCAAAAATCAACAATTAGGGCATCTCACCCAGGTAAATCATTCACTCACTTCATGCATCACACATAAAGATTTCAAAAGTTGAAGATTGAATCTGTTGCTAACGCTACTGAATATGAAACTAATCGGATTGGAATTACAGTGTGTCAGAACTTTTTTAGCCTATTAAAGGGTCGGTTGCCTCTACTTTGAGCTTGAGAACCACTAAGATACGTAGCCTCCCACAAATCCAACACTTCAAAAATGACTTGAATCAGACTCTGGACGGCTGAGAAACGGCGAAAAACCAAACTGGATAGCTAACTGGATTGTTGTTAAGATGCGGGTTTGAATCCAAGTCGGGTCTGTAAGAGGAAATGAGTCGGCTGCATATTCAAATCTGCTTCTAGGTTGTCGGTGCGGGTTTGAATCCTGTGACAGATCTGTTCACCCTATGCAAGTTGTTGCAGTTGAAGTCGAAACCTGATCGTATCGTGGTCGGCGGGTCGACAACGAGTTGAGATCAAGTGACGGTGACGGCGAGAGCGTTCGGTCAACGAGGAGATCACAACTTGCGAGGTTGTGATGACGACAGTGTTGCCGTCTTGACGTCAGGTTGGGTTCGGGTTGTTGTTGCGAGGTCGGTAGGATAGTGGGGCGCTCCGAGGTCCAATGAACTTTGGAGTCGTCGTCGGCAAGATCAGAACTCAGATGTGGGCGAAGAAGGCAATCAGATCTAGAGGAAGTTGTCGGCGCAGTTGATTGCAGACTGATTTGATGTCGACAAGGGCTTGTTGGCGAGGTTGGGGTGTTTTGGCGAGATCATGTTAAGGGTTTTGAAGAATAGAAGAAAATGATGATGAACAATATCTTTTAGGAATTTTCAGAGATTTTTTCAGGAAATTTTGAAGAATAATTTATTTTTATTTTTTTTGTTAATCAAAAGAAAACTAAAGGAAGATATCATAACTTTTTTTCAAAGAAAAGCTATGAAAGAAGATAGAATTCTTAAATCTAACTCTAGGGTTTGGGATTTTTTATGGAGAACAAAAATAGATTTTTAGCTCTGATACCAATTTTGATGCAAGACGAAAGGCGGAAAAGCTAGGATTTTGAAAATTAGGGAAGAAATTTGGGTTTGAGGTGGAATTGAGGATAAACTAATCTAGGGTTTGAAAATTTGGGAAAAAGATAAATATTGATTTGGGCCTCTCACCCAGGTGATTGCTCACACACTCTATGCATCGCACACGAAGATTTAGATTCGGGCTTCACACCCACGCCACACACACGAAAATTTGAAAGAATCAAATTAGGGTTTCAATCTCTCAAAATCTCAATAATCTATTCATTGATTTATCTCAAGGAGAAGAATTACAAGAGTATAAATAGATAAAGGTCACATGCATTACTCGTGCCTCAAATAAAGAAAAACTAATAAAAGAAAAGAAAAACTAATAAAAGAATAGAAAGACTACTAAATAAAATAAAAGACTACTAAATTGATTATCCTCCAATTGGTCTTCCAAGTTCCCCATCATTTTAGCGTGTGGAAACAAGGTTAGAAAATGTTTAAACAACAAGATTTTCTTCATTACATATAAAAGTATACCATGCAATATACTTCTTTTGTCTAGCTTCAAATTTTCTCCTCTTTCCACCACCTGTTTGGAGTTATACTTCAGGCCATGTCCTTGAATGAGTGTAGCATTAAATATATTTACTTCTGTCTTACATGAAAAGGTCCATTGTCGTAAAAAGCCCACCAAAACCCTGCTTAAGTCCCTGATTTCACTATGTCTGCTTCTGGATGTTTTAGTTCACGCTTCAAGATTTAAAAAAATTTCACATTGTATGTATCATCTTCTTGTGTTGATGCTTATTATCTCCATTTATATTTTAGCATTAATTTCTTATTTGCTTTATTAGTTATGCAATTTCTTAATTTCTGATTTTATTTTCTATCTTTTCTATATTCTATTACTTTCTATTTTTTTATTTTTCAAAAGGTTTTTATGCTAAAGCCAAAGCGCCACTTGCTTCTTCGCTCCCACTTACACGTTTCACAACATTTGAGAGGGTCTAAGAACATGGGTGCAAAAATAAATGGTCAATGCGTCACATGAAGTCAATTGAGAATTTATAAGTAAGCTCTAATGAAGAAACGTTCAAGAAAAAGAATGAGGACTCGCTATAGAGTATCAACCTGTTGTCCGCCCATATACTAATTCTGCCCATTTTTGTTGTGCGAGAAGCCAACTAGACGTTCGTGGTAGTTTTGTGGGTTTGCTCCTCCCTATCACCTTAGAGTTCTTAAAGGATAAAACTGCTAAATTTTGCAATTTGAAACTATGACGTATTATGATATGTGAAATTGAATTTCCACAAATACTCTAAGGCTAAGGAAATATAGCTGACAACCATACATGTTTAGAAGAAGCTCAGTTGATCTTGACATAGCAAAATATTTGCGATAAGATATGATATTGCATATAGAAACAGGTTTAACTCAATGTTTTAGTGGTATAGTCATCGAAAAATAAATTTAGGACCAAGTATTAGATCCTGTGCAAGCCCACAACAGTTCCATGAAATGCTATCAACAACAGAGGAAGAAGAATATTTAAATTTACAAGAGGAGAATAATATCTATACTGAAGTAAGTACAATCAAGAAGATAAGATACAATAAGATTTGGGCACGCCAATGCAACAAATTATTAAACTCTAGAACACAAATACATAGTGGATATAACATCAGTAAATTGTATGCTTGAGTTAATGGTATTCATCTATAACATTGATTTGTGTAAGGCTATAATGATATATTGGGGTAAAGAGTTCCTGATGTCTTTTTAGATAACCATCTAGTGATGTGGCTTAAAATCTCATTATCTAGGATGATCCACTCTTTTCATTTTTATCTATTATCTCCTAAAATGATTGTGTATAAAAGATCGTGTATAAAATGAATGGAAGAGTGAGATTTTAGGCCGCCTCCCTAGATAGTCATCTAGGAGACACTATAGGAAGACTTTAACTTCATGTATGTGTGTATATCTGTGTATGTGTGTAATATCCCCTATTTAATAATACCATATAATTATTTTTAAATATTTACCTAAATTCTATCTATTATCTTATTATTATTAATTAACTTGATTTAGTATCATTATTAGTATTATTATTATTTATGACTTGTAGACTCTTATTGCTTATATTTAGTTATTTTAAATTATTATTAATGAGTAGTATTATTATTTTCATCCAAGCCCAATAAGCTCAGCCCATTCTCCTTTTCCTTTTATTTTCTTTTCCTTTTTATTCTAAGCCCACGTGAGCCAAGCTCACTTCTTATTTTCATTCTTTTCCTTCTCCTTCTTCTATTTTTCTTTAAGCCCAAAAATTAAGCCCACAAGCCCACCCTCTATTTTTTTATTCTTATATTACTTATTTCTTTCAACTAAAGCCCAATAATCTATAATTCTATTTTGTGAGTGTTTCCTTTCTTTATTTTATTTTATTGTGAGTGTTTTCTTTTCCTTCTATAATTCTATTTTGTGAGTGTTTCGTTTCTTTATTTAATTTTATTAGTGAGTGTTTCACTTCTTTATTTAATTTTATTTAATCGTGTTGTGAGTGTTCGTTCTTGTGCATTTTCTTATTTACCGTTGTCGGTATGCGTTTACATGTTATCATTTCATGTGACTTTCTATTATATTTTACCAGTTTAATTACTTGTACCACTTCATGAGACACCCATGATTGCTCACTTTAATTACGTAATTGATATGAGCTTGTATTAGTGTTATTTCATGTGTTAATAGTTTGTCGTTATTGGCTTAGGCCTAGTTTTTATACACCTTAGACTGTGACTTGACTCAGCTCGATCTTGAGGTTGATATAATTGATATTAGTTATCAGATTTAATATTCATGTATTTGGTGATTATTTCTGACCAGAACTCTTTTGGATATTGTGGACAAGTATATATGACGTCTCTATTGATATGAGACAATTTAGAGATACCACAGATAATGGATCAGATGTGATTGATGTTAGACATTTCTGAACTTGATGTTTTGTCACCGGGATATTAGTATTCTTGCTAGTTCTTATTTAGTTATTTATCCTTCTGGATTCGGATTTAGTTGTGAGGAAAGTTGGACTGTGTTTGGATTGATCTTGAGTTAGAGTTGATCTGAAATTTATGTTCTTTATAATGAAGCCTGATCTGCATTAAGATGAGATTGACGTAGTTGGATTTATAGTTGTGAGTATTTGGGATTTATTTAGATGATATTTTGTTGATGTTAAGTATCAGAAGTAGATATTCTAGACCATATGTTGTTTGAGGATGATTCCCCTTACTTCGTCATGTTTTCAGTATCTGTTAACTTAGTAATCTCGAGGATATACCATGTGCTTCATGTTTAGTTATTGATCAATTCAGTTATGGAGAGTGAGTTATTATGAATGATTTCATTGGTATCTGTGACTATATTACATGTTCGAAGTTTTATGGCAGCTATTGATCGATCTGATTTATTGATGACATAGAGGATGGATATATCAATGACTTTGAGGATATGAGTTGATTATATATATTGACTGGATTATTCTATTCATGACAGTAGGTTATTACTCATCTTGAATATCTTGATTTACATGAGAAATTTGACTTATTATACTTGGTATCTACCTGATAACTATCATGTCCATGTTACCATTAATTGCTGGGAAAAATATTATTACACGGTAACAACATTTTCATGTTATACTTGTTACATATTCCTGTTATCCCGATATCCTGTTCACTGATATTATTTATTCCTATTATACCGGTATCCTGATTACACATGTTGATATTGTTACCTTGACTACTACCAAGTTATCCCAGTGATTCAAGTAACATGCACATAGAGTAATCTTGATAAACTAATAATATGATATTAAATAGCTTACACTGGGATTGGGGAGATTGATGGAGGAGACAGCGTCTGTATTTTGGGTGGACCTAAGATTTAGGTTGCGTAGCCGAAAGAGGGTTCCACTGTAGGGTTCCCGTGGGGTGACTGACACCCCGTCCTGTTCCTGTTATACATGTTCCTGACTACCTTGCGGTAGGTCCTGATTCAGCGCCAGGAGTCTGAGCCGTAGTCCCGGGTATGCACGGGACCCACCTAAAATACAGACAATGTCTCCAACCGATCAGTTTCAATAACTGAGGACCTCGATTGGCACGTGTAATAGGCATAGTATGGGATGCGTGTATTACATGTGGCAATTGATGTTCACTAACATAATTAACAATGATAAACTGTTAATGTATTATGACTAACCGTGATCACCTGACTGCATATATATATATATATATATATATATATGTATATATATATATATATGTATATATATATATATATATATATATATATATATGTATATGTATAAACTATGATAGATATAGGATTGTACACCAGACTAGTGACATTTGCTAGGTTATACATTTTGACATTAGTTGTTCCCTATTGTCATGTTATCAGTTATATATCGTTCATAGTTTGCTATTGATATTGATTATTTTGTTACCTTTTATTTTCAGATTATCATGTTATTGCTTACATTATTTTTTTATACACGAGCACCTTCCCTGTTACATACACACTCATTAGGTCGCTTCTAACGACCCTGGATTCGTATGTTCAGGGTATTGGACATTTTCTTATATTGTTCAGGTGTTCGTGTGATCGTATGCGTTACGAAGCGCTGGAGTTTCTCTTTTCTTGATTATAGGTATTCTTGCTATTTTATTCATGTTATTTTCTGATTCTATCTTTATCGCATCTAGTTGTTATTTCTTTCTTATATTCATCTGCTATCATTGTGTTAGATATTTATATGTCATATTGCAGTGATATTGATATATCATAGTAGATTTTATAACTTTGTTCAGGTTACTTTAGGCTTAGCGTATGTACGCGAGGTATTTTCCTTGCGTATATGCGTCGCCGGCCTTCGTTGCGACTCCGTTTCCACGTATTTTGGGAAGCGGGGCGTGACAATGTGTGTGTGCGTGTAACTCGAGTAATGTGAAAGATGTTCAAGTTATATGGATCTATAGTTACCAAAACAATTATTATTACTTGCTAGGAAAATGGATAAACCATAGATACATACATCTACAAATCACATGGAATTCGGAACCTATTATCATACCCTTCATTGCATTGGATTTTTAATACAGCTCTTGTATATCTTTGGTATGTCTGGGATACATTATAAACTTTTGGACATGTGTTAGGAATATCAGGCAAGTTTCATTAGGTATCTAAATATCAAGGCGTATCAGTTAAAGGTATAGCTCCTTTATTGGAGTATATATATGCAACATGGAGTGAAATAATAACCATTCTTTTTCTATTTTATTGGAACTCCTCGAAACAAAAATCAGTTCTCTAACTATATGTTGACAGTACAAAATGGTATGGTATACAGTAGTTTGCAAGATGGTCAGCAGACCAGATAGGTCCGTTGGCATGGCATGACCTAATAGGGGAAGTAATAACTCTCAGCCTAATATGCTCTGTCACTGGTAAAAATTGATGTTACTAGAAAATATGAGTTACTATATAGAGAAAAGTAAAGATAAGTGAAGGCGGACTGTAAGTCCTGATGAAACATCGCTAACAAATATTTCAATGTTTTGAGGGTTAACCTAGAAGCATTCCTGATTTTCAGTTATGGAACTGACAATTTGAGTAATACTCTTTCAAATAAGTTACAAATTTCAGTTGCTTCAAGCAACCGTGTATTTCTAAAATTCATACTAACAAACCATTCTGAAGGGTTTCAACTGCTTTCGACCAAATAGTTCAACAGCTTAAAACTGAAACTGAACTTTAACCCAAGAGAAAAGATGGTGAAACTAAATAAAGCATTGTTTCTCTGACAAGAGATGAGAGAGCCCTAGAAAAGAAAAAAGTGATGGGAACATCGTACCCCATCAAAAAGTCTAAATGTCAATTGTAAGTAACAAAATCACCAGCCTATAAACAGGTATGTGAAAGCCATAATCTCCTAGGAAAAGGTTGAAGAATAGCAAGAGATCAACATTGTGCAGGAAGCAGGATCACAAGGGAAGCAATGGCGGCAATTAAGCTTTTTCTTTCAAGCTCACTTTCTAGCATTGCTTTTTTTTTTTTTTTTTGAATCATATCCTATTCCTTCCGGCAAAAGCACGAAGATTAAACCACAGGTTTTTAGAAGCATACTTTGTGAAGGGGGAAAGGTATTGAGATTAAAGACTCGTGGTCCCAAGATATTTAACTGGTCGATGACAATGCATTCAAAGTGCCTGGTACAGATAGTCAGAGCTTCAAATCTTCTTTGATCGCAAAAGCTCTCGTCACGTATGTAACAGGATGGGCAATTTTTGACTTTTTAATCAGTACTTGTTGCCTTAATTTTTTATGTGAAGAAACATCAACACATGATAACCTGAGTCATACGTATGCAACAACACAGCGTGGCTTTTATCCGAAGTTCATGGAATTAGAATGCACATTAAACCATATGTTAAGGACAAATTTTAAGCAAAACTACATATCCAAACTGCTGTCTGATTCATGAGGTTAAAACATTCTTAAAAGAACAAAAGTGCAAAGAAAGAAAATATCATTTCTAAGGTATTTAAACGAGAATGTTAGCAAAATATTGGGCCTGCAGAAATGAGTATAACAATTTACTAGAGTATGACCCTCAACAGTCTCAAATAGATTTTACCAAATTAATTAGTGTTCATGCTTAGTAAAGTTTCAGCCATAGTTTGAAATCTCGGAAATGGAATCGAAATCGGCCGACAATTTTCGATATCGGAATTAGTCGTATCGGCCATATCGGTCATTTCCTTTCGGTGATATAGATCTCAGGCAAAAAAAAAAATTCAAAATATTTTAAATTTTGTTTAAATAATCAGTATCGTTTTGACATTTTTTAGAATAATTCGTGGAATTTGAATCATATTTCGACAAAGTTTACAAAAAACAGTAGTTGGTGTAAAGATAAAATATATATACATAGAGTCTTACATGAGCAAATGGACAAACTAATTAAATAATATTTTTCCTAAATTTAGTTTTATTGTTTTTGCTAAGCACAAAAAATTACAAATTATTTCATTAAATAATTAATTAACTATACTTATGTTAACAAATTAAATATTTTTATTTTGCTAACCAACTAATTAGATTATTAATTCATAAATTCTCAAATATTCACTATTGCTATATATATTCATGCCCTCCCCACTCCCCTCGCGCCAACCAAGGACGAGCCAGAAGCTATAAAATATTGAATTTATAGATGTGAAAAACTAAGAAAAAGTAGAGAGAGAAATGAACATAAATCTACCATATATATCTTGTTCATTTAAATAAGAGATTAATATATTACAAAAAATTGGCTGAATAATTATGAGAAATTCAATGAATTGAGTAACTTTAAATGTCATCTACAATATCTTTTCAATTTATACAAAGAAACGGTAATTATTTGGTAAAATTTTCCTAATAATACATGTTGATATTTTCCCTTTATTACTGGATTTTTCCCATTTTGATTTGTACGATAATATTCTTCTTGGGTTGCAAGGATTGGAAACTTTAAAAAAAAATCCATAATTAATTTTTATAGCTATCCAATTTCCTAAAGTATACACCTAAAAGTAGAAATAACATGTGTATTTATTTATTACTATCAAATCTTTATATATACATTTAATGAACTGTACATCTAACAAAATTTATTACAAAACTAATTAGTAACAAAAATTATGAGAAAACCCATCTCTCTCTCTCTCTCTCTCTCTCTCTCTCTCTCTCTCTCTCTCCTCCCCCCCCCCCCCTCCCCATTTCCCCCCAATATATCTCGCGATCTATCTCCCTCCCCGCAATCTCAATCTTTTCCAAACTCTCTCTGTGTGTGCTATCTCTGCTACCCCGATCTCTCCCCGTTCCGTGATCTCTCTCTCTCTCCCCCCCCCCACCCCGTGGTAACATACGACACGACGTTGGTCGGGAAGAATTTGTTGCCGCAGATCTGGCTCCCGCACCGCTCGTATCGGGTTCGTATCAATTCATATCGGTCTCTTACCGTTCGTATCGACATTCACAAACCAATTCTGAAATTTCTAACCTGATTCATTCACGATTTCACAGATTTCGATTACTCATGGCTGGTTCTAAATCCGTCACGGCCAATTCCGGTACAAATCGGCCAATTGCTCAGCCCATGGTTTCAGCATTATTTAAAACATGTTATGTCTTATAACAGTCAATTAATATGCACAAGTCATGGTCAGGTATCAAGATTGATAAGAAGTTTAAATATACCCATTCCATGCAGATTCACCAAATAATGATTTCATGGCACCCGTAAGCTATCAAACGACATGAGAATAACAAAAGTTTGATAATCCATGGTCCATTCTCTAGAAAACTGATGCCAGTAATATTATTGGCAGCTCAAAATTTACAGGAAATATATACTATCATTGCCTGAGGATACAATTGAGGCTGATATGTTGTTAGTAATGATAACCACTACACTAACACTACTAGACCAGAGAACTATTTACATCTTTTGTAAGCATTGAATTCAACTTTATGTAAATAAGCAAGATTTAATCACTGATCTTCTCTCTTTTAATGCGCAATAGTTCGGAGTGCATCAATTATTAAATTAATTTGAAGCTTTAGTTTTAAAAGGTTATGAGTGACCAAAGCATGTTTATTTGCAATAGAAGGCAATCAAGATTAACATATAGAACGATAAAGATTGGCATGTATTAGTATAATGTTTGGGATCTTAGTTGTTGGTGGTGTTGTATGTGTTAACATAATGTCTATTCTCTCGAAAGATCTTGAAGAAGTCTCATGTATATTCCCAGGCCAGTGATCATGTAGTAAGCATGGTAAACAACTAAGATCACAATATTACACCCACCACTGCTTAAGAATGAGCTTTATACTATATAACCCTTCCCAAGCAGGGTTTAAAGTATCGGCCGATCTGATTACGACTCGGGCGAGTCGTAACCAAACGGAGCTCTCCACGACGAGAATGAGACCCGAGCCGTAGTTGGGGTCAAGTTTTGACTGACTCGGCCGAGTCGCGAAACGACTCAGGCTGACTCGGCTAAGTCGACCGAGTCAAGGTCGATTCAGCCCCGAGTCAGTCAAATCCCGGCTGTAGACCCGTGAACACGGGTTATAAAAGGGGAAAAACCTTTTACACTTACCCATCCCGATCCAGATCTTGCTTCTTCCTTCACCCGCGAGACCAACGTTGTCGTCACTGTTCACCCGCGAGATCGCCGTCGCCGCCAAGATGCCGGTAAGTCTCTCTCTCTTCCAGTCTCTCTCTCTCTCGTAGTCTCTCTCGCACACTCCTGATCTCTTTTTGTCTCTCTCTCAGTCTCTCTTTTTTTAAGCTGCAGGTCTCTCTCTCGCAATCTCTCTTTCTCTGTCTCTCTCCCTCTGTCTCTCTTTGTCGATCTCTCTGATTGAAAGAGATCGAGAAAGAGAGTCTCTCTCACTCTCTTACCCCCCGATCTCGTTGTCTCTCTCTCTCTCTCTCTCTTTTAATCTCTCTCAAGTCTCACCCACTCGATCTCTCTCTCATTCTCTCTGTCTCTATCTCACCCCCTCTTTCTTAGTGTAAATTTAATTTAGTTAATTTAAGTATATAATTTAGTTAATTCAATAAGATATGATTTAGTTAATTTAGTTAATTTGGTAAATATTATATAAAGTTATTTTAATTTAATTTAAGTAGATATGATTTAGTTAATTTATGTAATTTGATATAGAGTTAAATTAATTTGAATTAAGTAGATATGATTTAATTTAAGTTAGTTTAAAAATTAACAGTTAATTTAATAAACATTATGGTGTGGGATATGACTATGGTCACAGACCACAACTTGAGAGATCTGCGAGTACTAGTATTGGTGGATATTATGATCGTGTTTGACAGAGACATGATCATGGTGAATCTAGCACTAACACAAGTGGAAATTATTATTATGGAACCGATCAGTTTTCTACTAGCAATGCTGAATATCGAGGTTTTGGGTATTATTATCATGGAATTGACATTGCATAACCACCACCGTCATATTACTCTGATAATGGATTCTCTAGCCAATTATCTCAGTTTACAGGATCAAATCAACATTCATACTATTATCCTTATGGAAAGTATATATATAATTTCTCTACTTATCACAGGAATAATTACAATGATTTTGTACCTCATCGCAGTTCAATTTAATACTATTATCCAGAGTTGTTCAAACTATCGTGGAATAAAACTCATGTGTCACACCATGAAACTTTGGGAATGGGTGATTGAACACAGGTTAAGGCAGAATGTTACAATATCAGAGAACCAGTTTGGGTTCATGCCAGGGCGATCGACGACAGAGGCTATTCATTTGCTTCAACTTATATAGCGATTTCAAGAGAGGAAGAGAAATTTACATATGGTCTTTATTGATTTAGAAAAAGCTTATGATAAGGTGCCAAGAGAGGTATTATGGTGAATATTGATGAAAATGGGAGTCACCATCAAATATATTGACATAATCAAGGATATATACAATGGAGTAGTGGCAATTGTCAGAACTTGTGGAGCCATAACAAGTGATTTTTTTATCACAATTGGATTGCATCAAGGATCTACATTGAGTCCATTCTTATTTGCCATAGTGATGGATGAGCTTACTAGAGTTATTCAGGATGAGATACCGTGGTGTATACTATTTGCTGATGATATTGTCCTAGTCGATGAGACGAGAGCTGGGGTAAATGCCAAATTGGAGTTATGGGCAAACTCTAGAATCTCGAGGTTTTAGATTAAGTAGGGCCAAAACAGAGTATATGGAGTGTAAACTCAGTAAACAAGGAATTCGAGATTATAGTATTGTGAGACTAGATGGACACGAAATACCGATGAGCAGTCATTTTAAGTACTTGGGTTCTATTATCCAAAAGGATGGGGAGATCGATAGTGATGTCAACCATAGGATCCAAGCCGGCTAGTTGAAATGGAGGAGCGCAACAGGAGTTTTATGTGATCGTAACAATCCGTTATGGCTGAAGAGAAAGTTTTATCGGACTGCTATTAGGCCAACTTTATTATATGGCACAGAATGTTGGGCTATAAAGAGACATCATACCCAAAAGATGAGTGTAACAGAGATGCGCATGCTTCGCTGGATGTGTGGTAACACACGGAGAGATAAGGTGAGAAATGAGGATATTCGTACTAAGATAAGTGTAATCTCTATAGAAGAGAAGATAATAGAAAACCGCCTACGATAGTTTGGTCATGTGCGACGTAGGCCTACAGATGCGCCAGTCCGGCGAGTAAAGCGTATCAATTTAGGGCAAGTTAAAAGAGCACAGGGGAGACCGAAGAAAACATGGATGGAGGTAATACGATAAGATATAGAGCCTAAAGGTCTTAGTGAAGGCATATTGCTCGATCATAATGAGTGGAGAAAGATGATCCATGTGCCTGATCCGACATAATTCTCTTTTGGTTCATGTAGCCTACCCCAAATACTTGGGACAAATGGCTTAGTTGTTGTTGTATCGCAATTCAATGTGAAAATTATTGATATTATGTAGATATTTATGAACGTATATTGTGAAATTTACTATATTATGCATGTATTTTGATATGTTTCTACTGACGATGCATGTATTTATGCACTCTTTATATTTAGTGTGATAAGTGATATATTTTATACATGTGATACATAAATATTGATGTCTCTTTAGATTTGTTGTGATTTTTCAGAAATTTTTTAAGCTTTCTATGTAGCGTTTTGCGCGTATTGGCCGAGTCCGTTTCACGACATCGCGACCGATGCGTCTAGTGCCCGTCGAGTCGTCGGTCGAGACTGTGACTTTGAACCATGTTTCCAAGTTTATTTCATGCGTTGCACGTGGTCCCAAAGTTAAGAGTTGAGTGGAGATAAAATGGCTGAAAATCTTTCAATGCACTTCTTTTTTGAGAAACACATATTTCAATGCACATAATTTTCAATCCCTATACATCTTATGGTGTAAAGATGAAGATGAAAGGTGTTAATCATCATCTAAGATGGTCCACCTCTTAGCTTGATAAGTGAGAATAAAATTTTGCTTGTGTACAAAGAAACATAAAAGTTAAAACCTTGCGCTCTATGACCTAGGGTGTATGACTGTGTTGTCTAAGTCTATGAGTGGGAATGTATGTACATTTTCATGGAAGTTGACTAAAGCAATCAAGTACAGCCCAAGTCATTTTGATTTCTTGAAATGTTGTTTGATTGATTGGGGCAAGACTTCATATTAGAGGAAAGGTTCACGAAAGGAAAAGCATAAGTGGATATATGGACACGTTTGATTAAACTAATATTTAATTGAGTAGGTTCCAAATATGGAGCTCACAAAATAAAATTGTATCCAAAGATGAATCATATAGTATCTGACTCATCCCCCACAGTTGGTTCAACTGGTTGGCCTGGGTCAGTTAGAGCACAAGCTCCCCACGAATCACCAGTTCGAATCCCACAATGCGGACAGTTATTCTCCTCCCAACATGGCTCCGGCCAGGCCCCGGATTTGCTACCCGGAGGTCGCCGGTGAATCTCTTCGGCGGTTGAGTTAATTAGCAAAAAAATATAGTATATGACTCGTTGATATTCTTATTTGATATTTAAGAATGTCACACCCACTGTTCTAAAAATCAGATTGATCGGCCGATTAATCCTATTCGGTGGTAGCCCGCTTAATATTACATTAATCACTCTGATTATACGCTCGGCGATTAATCGGGTCCAAAATGATTAATCCCTGATTAATGTCTGATTAATCTGATTAATCCCCGTTTAATCCGATTAATCCCCGATAATCATTTAGGTATTTTATATGCTTTTTATTTGAAAAACTTATCAATTTGTGCGTGTTGGATCGCTAAGTAGTTTATGTTGTGATGTTGATGATTTGATAATGATCTTTTATTAAATAGTAGATGAACTGTTATTTATTAAATAGTAGATGAATTATGTATTTTATTATTGTATATTTTGTATAAAGTGATACTTATGTTTTATTATTTTTTATTGTTTTTCAAATTAACTTATTTAGCAATTTTTCTCCATCATTCTTTAAAGCTCATTATTTTGATTGATAAATTGACTAATTTTTTATTTATCTTATTTTGCAAGTAAGTTCTTTGATTTATATTTATGTTGCAAAATTAGAAATCTTGGATTACTAATGTGAAGAGATAAGTTCTTTTGCTTCTTCATTTTTACTATTTATTCATATTGTCTTGTTCATCATATCATGGTTTATAACTTCACATCTAGATATTGTCTTGTATAATATTTAGGTGTTTTCAATAATTAACTGTATATATTCATATGTAGTTGTGTATAAATATAATTAAATATATTAAAATTTTTAAAAACGATTAATCCCCAATCAATCCGATTAATCATTATTCAGTGTTGGACCGCACGAATAATGAAACCGATTTTTAGATTACTAGTCACACCCTATACCAAGTGATTCAAAGAAACAAAGGTGCTGACGTCCATTCGACTTACGAAAACTGAGTGAAGGTTGGGAGAATGTAATGGAGAATAAAAGCCTTTTTCCAGTGACGGGTTATAGTTTTTGGCCAACCCAGAAAACATGCCCGCTGGCCCGTCCGCACCTACCCCCCACCACCAACCTCGGCCAAACACCAACCCGCCCCGCCCCTGGGAAAAGCCAATCATGCGTCTTAATATCTATCCATTTCATTAGATTAGGTATTGTCACCATTTAAAGTTTTTCTCTTCTTCACCGACCTAATTGTGATCACCAAAAGATAAAGAACAATTAGGCCATTTTAAAAAACTGCGAGTTGAAATTTTTAAATTTTATTATAAATATAAAGCATATCCAACAATACTTGATGTAATATCTTGAACAAAAGACAAGTCAAGAAAATTAATCTTATATTTTTTAATTATTTTAATATAAGAAAATGATAAGTTAACATGCTAATACTTTCTTCCTACAGATTTTGATATCATAATAGTACCCGGCTAGTATCATATTCTAATTTATTATTACCAAATGGGTATTGAGTCCAATATTCAAACAATATCCATATTTGTAATTGCATTCTCTAAAACAGCACATATACAAATATGGTAATACCTGATCCACTTAGAGTGCACTCTTACATGTCAGCATATTAGTTTCCCTTTTCCTTTTCTTTTGTTAGTTTCTATATGACTATCTAGCAGAAAAGTGTTTATGCCTTAAGACAGTTAGACAACTAAATGCAGCTACCTCTTTAGCCCATTCCATACATTTATAAGTTCACCCCCTTATGCAAGAGAAATACTACATGAAACAATTGTACCTTAGTTGATTGAATTAAAACAGTAAACGGATTACCGTGCAAGAGTGTTCAGATAGAGCTATTAAAAAGTTAGGACAGGAAGGCACCAAAAAATCTTTTTAAAAGAAACACAAGGAAAAGAATAAGAGAAAGAAAAACTACTCACTTCAACCTCACTTTTCAAGAGAATGATGCTATTTTAGTTCAAACTTTCTAACTCAAGTCTAATTCAAGGCTCTGTGAATGTAGGGCTGTAACGAGGTAGGCCCCACATGTCATACTCTTCGATTCGTGTTAGCAAGTTCGAGTGAATAAAGCATTATTCTTCCAATATATGTCTAACTATTATGGCCAAGGAAGAAAAAGAAAAAGAAAAAAGAAACTAGCTGATGACTTGAAATAATTAAGATCAGACATATTTGCTTTTCAAAAAATGCCAGTGACATTTAAAGATGCTTGAGCAAAACAGAATTTGAATCATTTGGGGAAAATGAGATCAAGATCCTAATCCAGGTTCATCCTAGGATGAAGTTCAGTTAAGCAGGAATAATGAAACAACCAACAAATTTAAATGCCAAATACTCTCCGGCAAAAGAGAAGAAAACATAAGGTTTTGAGATGAAGGAAAATGGGAATGTAAGTTATCTGCTCTGTATGATCAGCATGCCAACATCTGCCAAGGATTATCAATTTAATACAATGCTATGAGCAATATCAGTTGAGACTAACTACCCAGAAATTCGTCGCAGCAAAGTTCTGTTACCTCCCATAGCACCACAGCAACCAACCAGAGAACACCGATCATGTAGTTTATCTTTTATAATTTTTTTAACAGAAGTACAAGTAATGGGACAAGGATGTGCAACAGGCTACCATTAAATATCAAATAGACGTGCAAACCACATATATAACGTACAGACTTACTAATATAGGTGTAAGGAAAGGGATAAAAAGATGGCTTGACGAGATGATAACTAATTTCTAGATAAGATCCTAACAAAGAGAGGCTCAAATGCGAATATCAAAAACAGAAGGGGGAACAAAAATATTATAGTGCAAGATCCTGAAGAGTTGAAATTCATTTTATGATATATGTCTTTGAAGAACGTTAACTCCCCAATTAAGTCATGGTTTAACTTCCCAACAAAGTCATAGATCCCGGCATAAAGCAAGAGCATGAAAATCCATTAAGCAGTACCATCGATTCAGTTACTCTATTAGTTTGATTGGCAATTTGCATTATGATATTTATAGGAAAAACAATATTAGCCCTTGCATTACACTGCTATTGTGAGGAATGCTAAGATAGGCTCCATAACAATCTCTAATTATCTATGTCATCTATATGAGGTAGGGATGAGAATGGGCATGCCCATGGGCCCCCATTGGACATGCCCAACAGAAAATTTTCTATAGGAATATGATTTTATCATATTCCTATGGAAAATTTTCTGTTGGGCATGTCCAATGGGGGCCCATGGGCATGCCCATTCTCATACCTAATGTGAGGCAATTCGACAGATATTTTATAACAATAAGATCATAGCTTGATGGAAATAAGGTAATTATCATATTCCTATAGAAAATTTTCTATTTGGCGTGCCCAATGGGGGCCCATGGACATGCCCATTCTCATCCCTAATGTGAGGCAATTCGACAGATATTTTATAACAATAAAATCATAGCTTGATGGAAATAAGGTAATTTCATTCTGTAAAACCGATAAGTCCAGGCCTCATTAATTGTGAAATTTCCCTCACAGAGATACTGCAGAAGAAGCAAAGATGAAGTATATTAATAGAAAAGTGATAAGTGTAGCTAAATAAAGATGAAGTATTTAATTGAATGCTAAATAAAAAGATAAAAGTGTGATATTGGAGAGGGACTAATAAGATCTTCTAAAGCTTATAGCAGAGTGAGGTGCAAAGCTTGACATCTTGATTGAACAATGAAGTATTTAATCATGAAAATACAAAAAGAAAGTGGGGATAGAAGAAACAATCCTTACCTTCGGCTCAGGTGAAGCAGGAAAACCGTTCACAGATCTCTTGGCATCATCCTCAGAGGAACAATCTGAACACAGGAAGTGATCTAATTTCTTCGCTTGTTCAATAGTCATACCCATGCAAGATGGATGAAACCTGTTCCAGCAATTATGCATGAAAGATACAGCATACATCAAAAAGACAAATACGATTACAGATGGTAGAACGGGAACAAAACCATATGATTAGAAGAACATAAGAATGCAGCAGGAAAAAAAGTTCCACTGTCCATTTTTCAATCTTTGAAGATTGTAGAATGCAGAAGATATGACAAGTGAGTGAACAACTGAAAGAAGAAACTATCAAAAAAAGCCAGCAGAAATATTGATTGATAACTTATATATCCATTATCTACAAGGAGTACAAAACTTGTTCCCATCAGAAGGGCGGTCAGCTATGAGCACAAGGCTGCATCACAGATTTGACAAGTTTATGACCTTCAACCTGATATCAATTCTCTCTAGATCGATCCAGATCCTAACCAGAAAAATATGGTCAAAAGAGGGGCTTGTAATAATCCTAGAAGGCCAGTTGGCAGTTAGAAAATCCTATCTATTTCAACATCTTTGAGAAAAATAGTATTTTGCTTTTAGTGACTTTAAAATGGAAGAAGACCAAAAGGGATATATTAGACATCTGCATATAACAGGATAGGGGAAAATATGCCCAAAGATTCCTATGGAATGTTTTAAATCTACAATGATGATAAATAAAGAAATAAATACAATATCCAGTTAATAAATAAATTATTTCAAAGCAGCATCTAAGTGCAACCAAAAAACAAGAAACTGCTTCTTGCATGCCACTGGTAAATAATGAAAGAAATAAAATGTATGGAAGGAACTAAAGATGACCAGGAGTTTCGAAAGGGAACTAGAGAAAGTGAGCATCCCTAGAAATTACGCAAAGCAAAACAATGCTCCATTGCAACAAAATTTGCAAATATGCAGCAGTCAAATGGTTGAAACAACAAACTTTAATAACAGAGTTAAAGAAATGCAGGAAATGATATAATTAACAATATTAATCATTAGTCCATCAAGTAGTCTGTAGAACACGATACTGAATGTTGTCATGCTTAATAAAATCAAGTTTTGATGATACTTAATGTGGATGTCACTTGTGCAAACACAAGAGAAAAGTTTCAGCCGAAATGGATTTCATAATGCCTCTGAGCTCAGTTGTTAAAAGTTGAGCGGGGAGGGTTGTAGAAAATCCCAGGTTCAGGTATGTAATTAGTGATTTAGCGCACATGTACACACACACACACAAAGGAAAGAAAACAACAACAAACAATAACAACAACAACTAAGCCATTTGTCCCAAGTATTTGAGGTAGACTACATGAATCAAAAGAGAATTACGCCAGATCGGGCACATGGATCAACTTTCTCCACTCATTCCTATAGAGCAATATGCCTTCATTAAGACCTTTAGCCTCTATATCTTGTCGTATCACCTCCATCCATGTTTTCTTCGGTCTCCCCTGTGCTTTTTTAACTTGCCCTAATTTGATACGCTCTACTTGTCGGACTGGCGCATCTGTAAGTCTACATCGCACATGACCAAACCATCGTAGGTAGTTTTCTCTCATCTTCTCTTCTATAGGGGCTATGCCTATCTTAGTACGAATATCTTTATTTCTCACCTTATTTCTTCTCGTGTTACCACACATCCAACGAAGCATGCGCATCTCTGCTACACTCATCTTCTGGACATGATATCTCTTTATAGCCCAATATTCTATACCATATAACAAAGTTGGCCTAATAGTAGTCCGATAAAACTTTTCCTTCGGCCATAACGGAATGTTACGGTCGCATAAAACTCATGTTGCACTCCTCCATTTCAACCAGCCGGCTTGGATCCTATGGTTGACATCACTATTGATCTCTCTGTCCTTTTGAATAATAGAACTCAAGTACTTAAAATGACTGCTCATCGGTATTCCTTATCCTTCTAGTGTCACAATACTATAATCTCAGATTCCCTGTTTACTGAATTTGCACTCCATATACTCTGTTTTGGCCTTACTTAATTTAAAACCTCGAGATTATAGAGTTTGCCTCCATAACTCTAATTTGGCATTTACCCCAGCTCTCGTCTCATCAACTAGGACAATATTATCAGCAAATAGTATACACCACGGTATTTCATCCTGAATAGCTCTAGTAAGCTCATCCATCACTATGACAAAGCAGAACGCATGTACATTGGTTCAATACAACATTGAGTATTCTTAAAGTCCTTGACACTGCATCAAAACTCTAAAATTATAGTACAGGTGGAGGGGTGCATTTCGACAACCCTTTTGTAGGCTAAGCCTGGGTTTTGCACAGTTTTTTCCCTTTAAATGTGCGCCCAGTTTGAAATTGGGTGGCTCTAATGACAAGTTAAAGTCCCTTCCTGGCACCAAACACCAAAGTTATGGTGAGGGTTGAGGGATATATTTGGGTTGAGGGATATATTTTTATATTCAAACAAATACATAAAGTTACACATGAGGAATGTGTTTTTGGCAGGTAGGTAGGCTCATAAATCAAGGTCATTGGATGTTTCTTCATTCTCAACCTTGGAAATGTTCTTGAGATTAAGGAAGTTGATTGGCTGCGATATACATGCTCTGGAATTAAATATTTTCTTCTACGAGTGAATTATACTCAATACTCTACATCTAAACAACTACATGAAATTTGCTTTAGTGAGATGCTGATAGAGTAATGGAAAGTCGGATGGTTGATGCACACAATGATACGACTTGAAGCTAGAGACTGACTCATAGGTATATAGCTTACAAAAGGACCTTTGGCAGCTAAAGCGGGGAACAGCCTGGAACATTTTGCCTCGCAGAATTAGATGAAATCAAGATAACCTAAGGGAAAGACAAATTGTTCCGCCTAGCCGATTTATTTTGCAGTATTTTGGAATCTAGGCCAATAAATGGAAAATATCCATCTGCAAAGAGAAAAATGAAAATCAAGCTGTTTAGAATGATCTACAAGGTGGCCACTATCTAAATGAAATGACAGTATAACAAAGGAATTTCTGGGAGGCAAGCCATTGCCAATTGCTATACTTCCAGAAGATGGAAAATTTCAAAAATAACTTAGCACCCTAACTGGCCATTGCTCAATGGTTTGAACTTGTATATCTTGCTGTTCCCAATGTTTACTACTTTTTATACTTTCTGAAGTAATTATATTCCAAAAGCTGATGGCTATTTCACATCTCAATTGTTAACATCAGAAAAGTGATCATCTCATCACTTCCTCTTGCAAGTTACAAAAGTCTCTGCAGACATGCAAGAAACAACTACGAGACTGAAGCTCACTTGTCCACTAACTTCATAAATTCAAGCAAAATGTTTACCTCTAGGCTCAAGGACAGGAAACTATGCACATCACAGATTAATAAATAAATTCAAGTTTCACGTAGGATCTTCTTCCTATGAGCTTACAAGTGCTGCATCTGCATGCGGATGCAAGAATCCATCACATTATGCATGTTGTGTGTTAGGGATGACAAAATGACGACCAAGAAAGTTCTAAGAGACTATATCAAAATTAAAGGTGCATGCACTAAATTCTAAAGCAAACAAGAGAACTTTATAAAAACTTTGGCATAGACTCGTGTGCTTTCTTTAAAGATCTCATTTTCCACCTAAAGCGCCAACCTGCTCGAGTTTCTAGTTATGCATGTTACATAACAAAGCTAATGGGTGATGAGACTAAATAGTAAGTAATTGGGATGAGAAGCATTCAATTGCTAAAAGAGGGCCTTTTACTAAAATTAATTCCATGGTTTGCAAAAAAAAAAGGCTCAAAGTGATAATAAAAGAATTTGCTGCAACAGAAGTTTCTTCTTGTTAAATTTGTTTGACATACATTGTTATCCCATAACCCACCAACTTAAGCTTGTCACTTAAGTGGTTATCTCACATATTCTCCTTTACCAAAGATTTCTTCTCACGCATCCAGAAAAAAGTTGTTCTCTCTGTTATATATACTCATGGCTTCCTCTCTGACCAATTGTCTGACGCATAGAATACAATCATAGAATTGCATTTGAAATCTTCCATTTTTAATTCTGTGAAATACAGCTTGAAAAATAAACAGGTGATGATCTCATGTTTGAAGTACCTCCATTTTGATCCTACTGACTTCATTCTATTCTGAATAATCGGTGCATTTTAGCATGACAATTTCCTTTAGAATTTATTTATCACTTGCCTCCAAATGCATATTGAACTATAATATTCCTAACTGAATTTGCACAATTTTTTGTCCCATGCAATACAATCAAACATGTAAGTATTAATAAATATCCTGGTTAAGTTGATATATACAATACGGTTTGAGATAGAGATGCAAGCTAATTCTTTAACCTCCCTACTTTGACCCTACTATGTTGCATGAACTTTATCAATATACTATTCTTATATGTTAAAATCCAATCGAGAAAACTTGATTATGGATGCATTTCTCCCTCAACTTCAGCTGCAGCTTGACGTCTGTTGCTCCGATGCAAGTGGCAAGAATTAGAAAAGATTAGTGTAAATGTTTTATCTTTAACACTATTCCACCCAATTTATATGTGGTCATGGTCCACCAAAGTAAACACACAATACTCTGGCATAAACATTTTACAAACCAACCAAGCCACGTAGGTACTTCTTATAGACAGTTTGATCACCGTCAAAGTGCCAGAGCAAACAAAATATCTTAAGAACTGAATTATTCCCGTAACTCATGTGCTTTATTGTCCTAGCTGATACGGGTGGTGCCCCACACACACTTGGTACTAGTAATTTAAACCCCCGACCCCACCCTCCCCCCCTTTCCCAAACAGACACAAAATCAACCAACCAACCTTGTTATTTTCTACAAACCCCGCATAAGCCGATCATCGTTAAATTTGATATTCTTTGACCGTTGTAATAGATTCTTAAGTAGAATTGTAATGTCCAAGAATCTCGACACTTCAAATTTTGAAATTTGAAGTGCTTGAGAACTGCAGACTTCATTAAAATTGTTGCAGCTAGGACTTGGACAAAGTAACAAGCCTTATGAATCATTCCTCTTAAGAAGCATCTGAACATAAGAGCAATGTAATCTATGAAATATGCAAGAAACTGAGTCATGTTTATCATAAGATTATTAAATGAATTGCAGTCAACACAAGACTAAACTAGATATTGACTTTTGGATTATATTGCAAATTCCAATGGAGAATTCATCATTTTCTTTGCTTACCTTTTATTCTTTCATTTTGCTTTTCATTCTCCTATTTGATAGATGCACACACATCTTTTCTTTACTTTTTCTTTCTTTTCTTTTTCTTTTCCCTTTTTGTGTGTGTGTGTGTGTGTGTGTGTGTGTGTGTGTGTGTGTTTTCTTCTTCTTTTTTCCTTTTTTTGGTGGTTTGGGGATGGGGTGGGTGTTGAAGGTTGCATTGTAACTAAAAGGGATGTCCAGGCAACTCATGTACCAAGTGGGCACCCAGGTAGCACCTCTAGACAGCTATGTAAGCGCTCTTTCCTTCCTGAAGAGCACATCAGGGTACATTGGGACAGAAGAATGGAATCAGTCAATAATGTCTTCTGTCAAATTATGCAAACAAACCAACAAATTCTTCTTCTTCCCAGACTTCATTCACTTCTAGTTGCACTTCCCTTTCCAAATCTTAGGTGTCATGTATAAGGACATGCACTAATCATTGACTAGTGAATAATAAGATGAAGAGACGTGAAGTCTATTATATTAGTATTATAAGGATCCAAGTATTATTTATCTTAAGCTTTATGGATTATAATGGAATAATATTAGCCTTCCAAGATTTATGCAGTTTGAGACCGTCTAATTGGCTAATTTATTGAATATAGTACAGAAAAATTCTAAGTAGACAAAAAGTGAATGAACTTTCAAATGCCTTTGGAATACCTAATGAAAACTAGTTTGCTAGATGTATGCCATGCCATAAAGTTCCAAGGAGTTGAGGTATCCCATGAATTAGTTGCTCTTATAAGTATCAAATGATGTAAACTAAGATCAATTGGCTACAAAATACCCAGAAAAGATCTTAGATTTCATTGTAAATTACACACAGGTTCACAATGGAGAAAATCAAAAAATGGGTGGACTAAAACATGGGATTAAAGCAGTTGAATGTGATAGAATCACGCAATTCCTTCAAAAATAGAATCTAGAAACAAAATTTAAGGTAACAATTCCTAAACAAAAGAACAGACTACAGGTAAGGTAATAATCGGCAAGCTAACAAGTAACAAGGATAAAACTCAACAAGTCTGAGTTTTGGTGGAACAATAAACACATGGTAAGGGTCACTTTTTAGTGAACACTTACAATGCACAGAGATCATCATAGTGGAAAGAGAAGCGGTTTAAAAGACAAAAGTTCAAAAGGCATGTTGTTGGACGCTTCAAATTGAGTGTCGGGTCCGTGTCGGACACCGATGCTTGCAAGACACTTGCACGTGTTCGACACTCCAAAGTTGTGTCTGATGTTTAAAAAAAAAACATAAAATCATGTGTCGGCACCATGTCCAATGCCGTGTCGACTTTAAATAAAATCTACAGATCATGCGTTGGATATCCAAAAGTCACATATCGTTTAAATAAACATGAAATAGAATGTCTCTTCGACATAAGCAAATACTATGTTAGTAGAATATAACTCATCGTGAACTATATAAGGTATTAATTAGATCTTTTTAGATTTTTTTTATTTTGATTGTTACTTTATTAGAAGTTACAAATAAAGCTATGGATGTACACCATTTAGATTTTATTTTATTTTTCATTTTACTTTTAATAGAACAAATCCTAACCACTATAAGTTTTGATATGTATATAGATACACACATACACAGTCTATGTAGCATGGACACGATCACGGGAGTCGAACACGACAAGGATACGGGACACAGTAAAATCCAAAAAAAACAAGATAAAGGGCCACGGCAAGCAATATTTTATTATTATTATTACATATAGATAAATTTCTCCCCTTGTTCCTAATTTTCAGATTTTCTCTTACTCTCAAATAGGTGCATTGTCTTCAACTTTTTCAAAGGTACTTTCCGAAATAGACATTTCTACACAACTTTACCTATATGAGGAGAATAATAAATAATCAACTTGTCAAAAAATAATCAAACATGAATAATTAATTTTATTAAAGGTAAGATGGGAAACAAAATAAAATCTGAATAATTTACATCTATAGCATCTATAAAGTAACAAACACAACAAAACAAAAAAAATCTATAAAAATCTAACTAATACCTCACTTAGTTCATAATGCGTGTAAATTCTACTAACATATTTGCTTATGTCAGAACGATAATTTTTCATATTTATTTAAGCGACATGTGACTTTTAGATATCTAATATATGATCTTAAAATTTTATTTAATGTCGATACAGCGTTGGACACGGTACTGACATGTGATTTTATGGTGGTTTAAAATCTGACACGGCATAAGAGTGTCCGATACGTGTCGGGCAAGTGTTTGCAAGTGTCGATTTCCAACACGTGTCCGACACAGACACGGCACTCACTTTAAAGTGTATGTGCTTCATAACACATAGTTATATCATCGTGTCCCCGTATCCTACATTTTAAGGATTTGTCATGTCCCCGTGTCTGTGTCATGTCATGTCATGTCTGTGTCTGTGTCCGTGCTTCATAACTAAAATCTATTTGATAACAGATATTATCGTTGACTTTAGGAATTTGTTTAAAAAACAAACAGTGCCTTGCAAAAACAATTGGGATTTAGAAAAATGGAAGTTTGCATGACTATTGTAACTAAAGCAGACTTCAATAAGGTGTCATCCTACAATTAGGCAGTCTAGGTCTGCCTAGGTAGAGCACAATTTTGCTCAAGAACCAAAACAGTAGTCAAGTACGCTTCACAAGAAAAAAAAAATTCAAGAGTACTGATCAAATTAAGAATTTAGGCAGCCCATGCTTGTGTTCTACCTTAATTAGAAAATATGAAATGAATGAAAAGTTAATATCAAAAAAAGTGTTCAACAACACTAAGAACAAACACATTAGATAGGGATTCAGTTAGCATATAACATCTGCTTCCTAGTATAAACCTTAATTGGCAGCTATAATGGATCGTAGAAAAGAGAATATTCGTGTTGACAGGGGATAACCAATGGCACTTTCTTTATCAACACCAACACAAAAAACATGTGAATTGTCCTTAAAGAAAGTTGTCACACATGACAAAAGCTATTTGAGAGGACAGAATCAACATACACAGGATACTTTCTTAACATAAAAAAGTAATAGCAACTAATAAACCTTGTGTTTCATACCCTTGATGTCACACTGCCCCGTTACTATTGTTGGCCCAAAGGTCCATCAACATAGTTTTAATGATGTTAACTCATGTAGTTATAGTAAATGAGCTTGTGTTATTTAAGTTTCAGATATTAATCAAGATCTTAGTTTAGTGTTTAGCTTCTTCAAAGAGACTCAAAGTCAAGATTTGAAGCTAGCACGTGTTGATTCAAGAGCTCAAGCACAAAGAACACATCAAGAACTCAAGAATGAGTCTACCTCTAAGGAATCAAGTTTTGATCGAGCCAAGATGAAGAAAGAAGATAATATCAAGAAAGAAGACTCTAGTTTGTAAGGATATTTAGATTTTTGTAAAGTTTATATTAGACTTGATTGTTCAAGCTCTTACATACAAAAGTTTGATATTGGTTTTCAAGTACAAAAATTTTGAGTTTCGGTTTAACTAAGTTTATGTTCTGATTTTGTTAAACGAAATTCTCAAAAACAAGTTCATATTATTTTATGTTTATTGGATTTTATCCATACACATTAGTGTTTCAAATAAGTTTGAGAAACTTTTTTTTGTATTTATACAAGTTTTGAAAAAACTTGTTTTTTCAGTTTAAAGCTTAGTTTTTTGGGAAAATATTTTTATATAATTTATGTTTTCAAATTTGTATTCAATATCTCAAATGGAAGCTCACATGTTTATTATATGTGTCGATTTTTAATCCCATATATTCATGCTCAAATGTGTTTATAAGAACTTATTTTTGTAGATTTTATAGAAATTTAATTTGTTTTAAAAATATTTTTTAAAATAACAAAATATAGGTTTTAGCCTAGGTTGGTCGACCGTGGGCAGCTGGGCTGGATCGAACAATCGGTCGATCGCCAGTTGTGCAGACCAAAAAAGTCTGCTCTGGACGGTAAACCGTTGGCTCCAACGGTTAAATTTCTTGTTGTTGGCGGTCGACCGCACTGCTGCCAGAAATAATAGTTTACCTATAACAGGTAGTTTTTTATTTTCTGGTTTTTTGTTTTATTCCCAAACGGCTATTTCTTACTTTTTATAGGTTAAACATGTTTTTAACACATGATTAATCTCCAATGATCTTTACCTATTACCTAATTGTAGAGAGTTTTAACAAGAGCTTTAGTTTTTTTTAAAAAGATTTAGAAAAAGATTTGAAAAATCAAGAAAACAAGTTTTTGGGAGAAATTGTTTTTGTGCTACAAATTCTTACATCTTCAAAGAAGTTTTCCCAATAGTTTTTCTTGAGCCTCCACTTTCAAATCTCTAAGATTTCCTCACACAAGCTTGAGCCAATCTTTTCTATCTACTCTATAGAAATTTTGTTTGTGAGAGTCCACTGTTTGTGGTCAAAAAAATTAATCACCAAGTGTTCATCATTATATTGAAGCGGTTGGAGGTTGTGGCCTGAGAGTGAGCTTGCGGGCTCGTGTTGTAGGCGTTGAGACACCGAGTGAGGGACTTGTGGGTCTAAGAGTTCTTGAGTAAACTTGTATTATTGAGTGATCTTGCGAGATCGTGCATAGTAGAATCCTTCATTGCGGTGCAGGCGGGGACGTAGAGCAAGTGGCTCGAACCTCGAAATAATTCTCTTGTTTGTGATTGCTCATCTCTCTTTCTATCAAGGGCATGTTTGTTTCGTTGCAAAACGTCGCAAGTCGTAAGTCGTAAAATGAGAATGAAAAAAATGAACTGTAGCAGAGAAAATATATTGTGTTTTACGGTGTTTGGTTGATAAAGTGAAGTGTAAATGAAAAATATATTGTGTTTTACGGTGTTTGGTTGATAAAGTGAAAGTGTAAATGGTAAAGTATAGTTTTACGGTGTTTGGTTGATAATGTAAAAGTGTAAGTGGAAAAGTTGACCACAAAATTAACTGTAGCAGTGATTTAAATATTATAAATACTATTAAATTAAATCTACTGTTGCAAATTAAATTGTATTAAAAAATTAATAATCTTAATATTTTATTTATAACAATAATATTAATAAAATATTAGTATAAATAGTAAAATATTACTAAAATATTAACAAAATAAATAATATAAAATTTTAAGAAAATCTAAAGAACATTAATAAAATTTTAAGAATACTAATAAAATATAAATATTAAAAAATCTTACAAAAATAATAAAATATAGTTATAATATTATAATATTAAAAATACTTGAAAATTATTATAATATAAATTTTATTATAATATTATTGTAATATTATAGAAATATAAAATTAACAAAGTAAAATATAATTATAATTTAATAATAAATTATTATTATATTATTATTATACTGAATTATTACAATATTAACATAATAAAATATAATATAATAATAAAATATATTATGATATTAACAAAGTAATTTTTTATATTAAAAATAAATAATTAAATATATAGTAAAGTATAATATTGTTATATTAATAAAATATTAACTCTAAATAAAATAATAAAAAATGGAATAAGTATTAATAAAATAATAAAGTATTAAATAAAATATTAAATTAAATATTAAATATTAAATATTAAAACAATATTAAAAACAATAAAAAATTAAAGATTAAAAATATAAAATAATTAAATAATTAAATAAGAAATTGATCACTATTTAAAATATTAAATATTTAATAATATTAAATTATATATTGATTATCAAGTAACTGTTTTGAACTATAAGTGTACTACAAGTGAGAGTTACATGACCACAAAATTAACTGTAGCAACTGCAATTGGGAAAATATGAGTGTAAAAGTGAGATTTACATGACTACAAATTTAACTGTAGCAACTGCAAGTGGGAAAAGAGAGAGTTGCATTTTGCAACTTGTTTTTCAGCGAAACAAACAACGGAAAATGGAAAAGAAGTTTTACGACTTGCATTTTGCGGCGTTTTGCGGCGAAACAAACACGCCCCAAGTTAACTCATTCACTCTAGTTTATATCTTGCTTCCTATTACTTGTCTATCCTTACATGTTTGATATAGTTTCATGTGCTTACACTTGTTTGAACCAAGAGAGCAATTAAGCACCTCAACTCTAATTAAAGAGAAATCTTAAGGAGAAGTTCTAGAGCCCTTTACCGAAAATTCGACTTCACTCTTTGGTATCTATTTGTGTGTTAGTTTTAGTTAGTATAAGTTTTTAAATTCCGCATTTGATTAGCACATCACCTATTCACCTCCCCTTAGGTGATTTTCAATTAGTATCAGAGCGGGTGCTCTTGATATTCAGTTTAACCACTGTAAAAGATCCTTAATTTGCTAATCACATTCTTGTTTACACACCATGGATTTCTTTGTGCCACCTATGTTTGATAATTTTACTTTCAATTTGGAAGATTAAGACGAGTGTATATCTTAAAGCTCTTGGAATAGATATTCCATAATAAAAGAATCATATATTGAAAACGGCAAATATTTTGAGGTTAATGCAAAAGCCATATATGCTCTAATGCAAACCCTTAATGATGATTATATCTCTAAGATTTTTAATTATGGTTCCGCTTTTGTAGTTTGGAATACGTTGATCTCTCTTGACAAACAAACTTCAAATGACAAGGAGAAAGACTCGAATGAAAGTGATACTTCCGACATGTGCTTCATGATCCAAGGGGATGACACCCTTGAGATAAACTCGGAATCCGATCTTGATAAAGATGAAAAAAATGTCATATGATGAGCTTCATATGTGTTGTCAAGAACTACTTGAAAAATATTATTTGTTGAAAAAGAAAAACTTGAGATTGAAAATAGAAAATGATTCTTTATCTTCAAAACTTAATATTGTTTTAAAAAAGAAAGAAGTGTTTTCAAATAAAAATAATTCTTTGAAAAATAAAGTTGATTTTAGTTCTAAAGAAAAGGAGATTGTTTTAAAAGAAAAATGAATCTTTGAAAAATAAAATTGTTTCCTTGAAAAACAATATTGAGGTAATTTCAAAAGAAAAGAATTCTTTGAAAAACCAATTGAATTTTGCTCTAAAAGAAAAAGGAAAGATTTCTATTTCATTTAACAAAGTGAAAAAGGATTTTGTTTTTCGAGCTAACATTGTTCCTTCTTTTATTGACAAAAATGAAATTTGTGTTTTGAAGAATAAAATTGATTGTTTAGGCTCAACATTAAGCCAATATGCTTTTGACCATAAGAGATTGGAATCTTTGTTTCAAAAGAGACAAGCTCCACATATTCATGCATATACTCCACGGCATGCTCATAAACATCACACTCATAAGCATGCCCCAGTATGTTCTTCACATTGTGGCCGCAAAGGCCATCCAACTAAATTTTGTTTTGACAAATTAAAAGTTTTAAATGTCAATGTTTGGGTTCGGAGTGATACTAACCCCCGAGGACCCAAAAAGATTTGGGTACCAAATCTACACCAATTATATTTGATATAGGTGTAGGCTCTCTCAAAACGTGAGAGAGTTTGGTACCTTGATGGTGGATGCAATCAGAGCTTGATGGTCAAATTTTGATGCATCACTATCAAAGAGTTTAAGTGGGAAGACCACCTTGGTTTGGAAAAATGGGGATTAGTTCTATCGGTGTTAGTAACTATCTATATCATTCATCTTATGTTTATATATATTTTAAATTGGATAATTTTTAGCATATCATGATTTACATGTTTTGTTTATATGTTTAAATGCATTTTTTGTTAGAACTTGTGATATACTTATATAGCTTTTGAGATACACTCTTAATTTTGTGTCAAACTTGATTAATATCCTTTGTGTACTAAATTTTAATTTAGTTATATGTGTATATTCTAGTTTTGATTATTCTTGCATTTATACATGCCCTCTTTTTGAAAAAAAATTTAATCAAATTATTTCAAATGGTGGTATTTCCAAACTATTTTCAAATATTTTCAACTAATTATTTTTTGAAAATGCCTACCCTTAGTGGGCGGTTGATCGGGTGATCATGCCTTATATAATTTCAATTGATTATTTTTTGGACATGTGCATGTAGGTTGGTGATACAAATAAGTTATGCACATGATTTACATGATATTTGATTTTTGTATACACATTCATGTTTATCTATATATGTATGCATTAAATTTTAAGTGGTATTAAATTTCAATTGAGATACATTTGTATAATTGATTGATTGTCTGTGATTTAAAATTATTCATGCATGTTTTTTAGCACAAATTAATCTCTTGCTAATCTTATTTTGTTTCAATTAGTATCATGGATTTTTAATTCAATTGGTATCATGGATTGGTATCACTTTCAATTGGTATCATTATTTCTTAAGTATATAAAATTATTTTGTTATTGTTTTAAAAAGGGGAGAAATTTTTTTAATGGATTTGTTTTGATTTTACTCCTTTTTCTCTAAAATGGGGGAGCAAATTTTTAATTGTTTTGATTTCAATATTCAATTTATATCCCCATAATTATTTTGTTAAAATTACATGAATATTAAAATTGTTTTGATTTAAATTGATATTTCAATTGATATCATTTTAAATTTCAATTGGTTTTTAGATTTCAATTGCTTGGTATCAATTTGTTTCAATTGGTATCAATATCTTTTGCATGTTTTTTCAATTTGATTTAAGATTTCAATTGGTATTCTAAATTGGTATTGGTTTATTGAGAATTTACAATTGATTTATCTAAAAAATTTAATCGGGTATTTATCATTTTGATATATATTGCCTATTTACAAGAGGAGTTAACTTGTCATCTCCTCTATATATAGATTTATGATGAATGTATTGTATAAAGAAGAGCTTGACCTCTCTTTTATATATTGTACACGTGTGCAGGAAAATTTAACATCTTCGTCTATATATTGTACATTATGCCTATGTGTTTAGGGTTTAGTTATCCCTTCTCTATGTAGCGCATATATGCAGGGGGAGTTAACGTCTCTCCTCGTCATGAATTTATATCGCATATAACTTATTTGTTTTCTTTACCTTTTTGATGAAGTGACAAAAAGAGGGAGAGAGTTTGAGTGTTTATATATGCATGTTTCGGGTTTATGTATATATGTATATGTTTGATTGATGTTTATTGAGCTTTATTGATTATCTTATTGTTTATTTGCTATGCATGAGTTAAAGAGGAGCTTTTACAAAGTTGTTCACTAATTCATGCATATAACTCCATGGTTTTGTCATCATCAAAAAGGAGAGATTGTTAGCCCTAATGTCCACCACTCTAATTTTGATGATGATTAACTCATAGTTATAGTAAATGATCTTATGTTATTTAAGTTTCAGATATTAATCAAGATCTTAGTCTGGTGTTTAGCTTCTTCAAAAAGACTCAAAGGTAAGATTTGAAGCTAGCATATGTTGATTTAAGAGATCAAACACAAAAACACATCAAGAACTCAAAAAATGAGTCTGGCTCTAAGGAATCAAGTTTTAATCGAGTCAAGATGAAGAAAGAAGATAATATCAAGAAAGAAGACTCTAATTTGTAAGGATGTTTCGATGTTTGTAAAGTTTAAATTAGATTTGATTGCTCAAACTCTTACGCACACAAAAATTTGATATTGGTTTTTAAAAACAAAAGTTTTGAGTTTCAGTTTAACTAAGTTTATGTTCTGATTTTGTGAAACGAAATTCTCAAAAACAAGTTCATATTATTTTGTTTATTGGATTTTATCTATACACATTGGTGCTTCAAATAAGTTTGAGAAACTTGTTTTTGTATTTATACAAGTTTTGGAAAAACTTATTTTTTCAGTTTAAACCTTAGTTTTTGGAAAAATAATTTTTATATAGTTTATGTTTTCAAATTTGTATTTAATATCTCAAAAAGTTCACATGTTTATTATATGTCAATTTTTAATCTCACATATTCGTGCTCAAATGTATTTACAAGAACTTATTTTTGTAGATTTTATAGAAATTTAGTTTGTTTTAAAAAAAATTTAAAATAACAAAATATAGGTTTTTGGTCTAGGTCGGTCGATCGGGTGTATCACAAGCAGACTATGCACACGGTTGACTGAGCAGTTGACCGATCGTGCACACAAGCAAACTGCTTGTGCACACAGTTAACCCCGTGGTCGACCGTTGGGCAGCTGGGCTGGACGGTCGACCAACCGATCAACCCCCAGTTGTGCAGAGCAGAAAAATCTGCTCTAGACGGTCGACTGCTAGCTCCAACAGTTACATTTCTAGCCGTTGGTGGTCGCTCGCACTGCTGCCAAAAGCAGCAGTTCACCTATAACGGCTAGTTTTTTATTTTCTGATTTTTGTTTTACATCCAATCGGTTATTTCTTACTTTTTATGGGTTTAAACATGTTTTTAACACCTGAGATTAATCTCTAATGATCTTTACCTATTGTCTATAAATAGGAGCCATCTGTGGAGAGTTTTAACAAGAGTTTTCAGTTTTTTAAAAAGTTTCAAAAATTTTGAAAAATCAAGAAAACAAGTTTGGGGAAATGTTTTTGCACTACAAATTCTTACATTTTCAAAGAAGTTTTCCCAATTATTTTTCTTAAGCCTCCACTTTCAAATCTCTAAGTTTTCCTCGCACAAGCTTGAGCCAATCTTTTCTATCTACTCTATAGAAGCTTTGTTTCTAGGAGTTCATTATTGTGGTCGAGGAGATTGATCACCAAGTGTTCATCATTATTTGAAGTGGAGGTTGCGGCCTCAGAGTGAGCTTGCGGGCTCCTGTTGAAGGTGTTGTGGCATCGAGTAAGTGATTTGCGGGTCCAAGAGTTCTTAAGGAAACTTGTATTGTTGAATGATCTTGCGGGATCGTGCATAGTGAAATCCTTCATTGCGGTGAAAGTGGGAACGTAGAGCAAGTGGCTCGAACCTCGAAATGATTCTCCCCTGTTCGTGATTGATCATCTCTCTCTTTCTCTCAACTCAACTCAACTCACTCTAGTTTATATCTTACTTGCTATTACTTGCCTATCTTTACATGCTTGATATAGTTTATGTGCTAACACTTGTTTGAACCAAGAGAGCAATTAAGCACCTCAACTCTTATTAAAGAGAAGTTCTAGAGCCCTTCACTGGGAATTCGGCTTCACTCTTTAGTATCTATATGTGTGTTAGTTTTAGTTAGTATAAGTTTTAAATTCCGCATTTGATTAGCATATCACCTGTTCACCTCACCCCCCCACCCCCCTCAGGTGATTTTCAACTATAAGTAACTAGATACTGCCCCATTACTATATGTAACTAGATATCACCAACAAGGTCATGCGATGCTGATAAAGAAAATTAAGTATAGACGCCACATTGTAAGTATCATTATTAAACTAAACGGGGATGGAAGCATGTGGAACCATAGATACAGATGGATGTGGATACAACAAGCAATGCACACACACAAAATTCACTGAACCAAGAACCAAGCGGCGAACAACTTACCAGTCCTTGCATCCCTCGCACTGAACCATGAGATCATCCGGATTATATGGCATCTCGCACTTGCAATACCTTCAATAACAAAATCCCATTTTTAGCAACAAACACCTCTCAACAAAACAAACCCAACCACAAAAACCATCAATGACTCACACAGCAACTCGATCAGGCGTGAACCCCCCAGTGGCAGCCTTATACTCAAACCTACAAAAGTAATCCTCGGCCCCGACATTCTCCAGCTTTGTATAGTTCTTGAAAGAATGCACCACGCATTTCCCCTCAATCGTGTGCGCGCTCTGCACATCGTAGTGATCAGACAAGAACAGCTCTTTCGCTCCATGAAACTGCCTCCTCCCTCCCATCGACTCCTCGGGACGGTAGTACCACCGAACCCTAACTTTCACATTGTTGCGGTGATCGGCCTCGATTTTCTCCACGCGAGCCACGTAGGGGGGCTTGTCGGAGTCCGACGGCCGCATCAGGACGCAGTCACCAGCTGAAAGACCGATCAGAGAATCAAACGAGGGGAAAATGAAAGGGGAAGGGAAAAGTTAGGGTTCTTGCCTAAGTTTTGGAAATTTTTGTTACCTCGGACGACTTTGTTGGTGCCTTTGATGGTGTAGGAATCGAGGTCTTTTTTGCCTGGCTTGGTCTTGGCCATCGATTTGATGCAGAGATTGGGAAGGGAATTTTTGGGAAACCCTAGAAAATGGAAGAAGGGAGAGATTAGTGAAGGAGAGGGGGGCCGCTAGTTCGCCCTAGAAGGTGGTGGTAGCAGCTGATGATGACGATGATTTTGTTTCGTTTTCGGACACCGGACACTCTGGCTGCTTGTCGGGTGGGAACGGATATTGCCAACTCAAAAACGATAAAAGCCTTTCATAGGCCGTGGCACATCCAAAATTGATAAAGGTACTTCTAATTTTTTTTAAATCGACTAAAATGTTTTTTTCTTTTTCTCTTTCTTGTCCTCCTTTCCCCTCCGGCAAACTCCTATCTCTCTGACGACCTCCCTTTCCGACGACCCCCTCTCTCTTCTCATACGAACCTCCCTCGGGCCTCCCCCTCCCCCTCCTCCCTCACCCAACTCCTCCTCCCCCCTCTACTCCCCCCAACTCCCCCCACCTACCCATCGTCTCCGACCTCCCCCGCCCCTCCCCCCCCCCTCTCCACCCACTCGCGACCTGTTCGACTGGGGGCCAGTCGAACAGGTCGCGAGTGGGTGGAGAGGGAGGGGGAGGGGCGGAGGAGCCGGGGAGGGGCGGAGGAGGCAGGGAAGGGTGGGCGGGTGGGGGAAGAGGAGGAGGAGTAGGGGGATTGGGAAGGAGGAGGAGGCAGTCTGGGAGGGGGAGGCGGAGAGGGGAGACTATGGACGGGAGAGGGGAAGGAGGACGGGGGTGGTTGCTGGCGAAGGAGGGAGATGAGAGAAGGAAGGAGGGGTTATTTTGAATTTTTCATCACGGGTGAAATTGTATATATATATATATATATAATATATATATATATGGCACACTTGTAAACAGTTTGGGGGTCCTTTATCATTTTTGGGAGTGGCAATATCATTCCCTTATCAGGTCGATTTATTGGACCTCAGTAGCAAGACCATCACATTTTTATCCTAACCATCCATCCATTTTTTGCTTTTTAATGATGATAGGTCATTGTAATGGTGTGCTTGCATCGGTGTACTAGAAAATGGCAGAAGGTTTCCACAAATATGAAAGTGATTGTGGTATTTTTTTTCATAGAACTTGTAAAAAAAAAAAAACATTACTTTTTTATTGTCAATTGTGAAAAATGTTAGAAATGTACATAAATGATATTTTGTAAATTAAAAATTAAAAATGAGTTTAGACTAATCAACTTGGTTTATGCCCTTAAGAAATTGGTGCCACCTTTTATGGTTGCCTGTGGCAAGATTATATTTATTTTTGTTTGTTAAAAAAAGAGTTGGATTATACTTTGTGACGTACAGTTATGAATTTAAAAGATTCAAAGTTCTCACTCTCTCTCCTTCCCCTCTCTCTATCTCTCAGGCACATGTATCACTCACCTCTCTCCTCTTTTTTTATTTTTATGGAGAACTCTTGCCGCTCTTTTTATTGCACACTCTCTACTCCTTGCATTATTATGCTCTCTTTCTTGCCTCATTCATCCAAACTTTTTATTTATCTAAACCAAGATCCCAAATCAAATTATAGCAAAATAGACTTATTTTTAGAGAAAAGTAAACATACAATATCTCTTTCCAACCATCATTTTCATGCTTCTTGTAAAATCAAATTTTGCATTCCAAGCGTCCAAATAGCCATTAACACAATCTCACAAAAGATGACCACGTCCTTTTATTTTTTGCGCAAAAAATACACTACGTATAAAATGATAAATTGCATTGTCCATTTTATACAAAAAAGGAGAGCCCCGCAGAGAGAGAGAGAGAGAGAGAGAGAGAGAGAGAGAGAGTTATCATATCTGGCAGTAAAGTTCTCCAAACTATAAATATTCGTAAACAACTCTCATACTATGCTTGATGCTATCTCCATACTTTTAAACATTAGTTGACATAGTTTTTGGCGGATCATCCGAGTCATTCTTTAAGAGAAGGCTCTTATTTTTAATGAGGGTGATTTAGGTAATTTAGGCTAATATATAGCATATGAAGCTAATGCAGCCTACCCTAATTAGGGATGATAATGGGTCGGGGCCGTACCATGAGCCCTACCTACTCAATAAATAGGCTAGGGTGGCTAAGTCTAAGGCCCAGTGGTTTTTCAAGTTAGGGTTGGGGCTTACCTTCTGCTCTGTTGGGCCGGCCCAGCTCGAGCCCTGACCCATTAAAAGCCCATAAGCTCGTAAGTTGAAACCATAACCATAGGTCCACCAATTACAATTGTGTGCCCTAAAACTATCGCATACTCATCACTTCTCTCTCTCAAAGTCTCAGTCTATTGTCCTAAATCTCTCTCCCGGCTCACCCCCTTCTCTCCGTTCGCATCTCAAGATCTGGACTCTCGCCTCGCCACTTCGATCATCTTGTCATGCCTCAACTATGAAAGAACCCTAGATCGAATCTCGCTCGGATCCTTCTCCTCCAGTACTGACCTATGGTCTGTCTCTCCCTTGTCAAAGCTCCGCTCCATCCATGTCGCGTCTCTGATCCTCTCCTCCATCTCTTAAAGTTGGATCATCGACGATAACATTGAGAACTGAAAATTTTAAAAGATAGCATAAGTTGTTATCTTTATAAATGTTACATTTCTTTGTTTGAAAATCTTTTGAGATCTCGAAGTTAGTGAATTTCACAGCGAATGGTGAAGTGAGAATGTTAAGCTCACATTGCTTAAATTATAACTCATCATTTCAATTCTTTTTTCAATAATTGGGAGGAATAGAATATAAAGGATGATCGCTATAAAGATCGCAAATATTCTGGAGTTGTATTGGATAGAGGCGCACAACATGTTTGTAAATGTTTCAGTGGTTGAGTCAATTAAGGACTGCAAAGTATACAAGTAAATGTATTCAATTTCATTTCTCTGTGGTTAGCAAGATAGCTAGTGTTTTTTAGCTAAAACAAATTTGAATTTTATCATATAGGCTTGTGAAAACAATTTATGTTATCTTACATTAACTGACTGGCCTCATTGATGAAAGTTATGAAAGTAAATTTCGCTTCTTGCTTGTGTTGTCAATGAGTTCCAAAGTATGAGAAATAAAATCAAAAACAAAGGAAAAATAAAAAGGCCGCAACTGAAGCCCTAGGGCTGGGGTTGGGGTCTTAAGACGAGCCGGGGTTGGGGGCAATGGTCTTGCGACGGGGGTCGGGGCCGATGTTGGCCTTAGCCAGACCCCAGCACATTATCATCCTTCACCTTAATAGATGACAAGGCTTGGAGTCAACGTCAAGCATCATTGCATAGATAGTTTTTTTATATTATATACTATTATTAATAGCTCAAGAGATAGTGATAGCACAAGATGATCTTTACACAGTTGGAGCTTTTACAAAAATTATGACAATATGATTTGATGAAGACTTTTTTAGTTCAAAAGGTTTTTTTTTGGGTGGGGATCGCATGGGGTGGGCACCTGGGGTGGGGGTGAAGAGAAAGTGTGCATGCATGAGAGAGCCCGGAGTACAAGTGAGAAGTGCCTAAAGTACAAGTGAGAAGTTTTTACTTGGTGTCTTCTTTCATCTCCTAAAATGTAGTTGAGAGGGAGAGATTTTGAAAAGTGGAAGAAAAAAAGCTATGCAAGGTACATATTCAAGGCAATATGTCTCTAATTTTTTTTAAAAAACACTATAAATGTCTAAATCTGAGAGAGCAAAATAAACTAGGCCTTGAATCAAAATCCTTGGGTCGTCATAAAAGTGTCATTAGGCCTGTCAATGAGTCGGGTTCGGGGCGGTACAGGTGGTATCAGACTCGGACCCGTTTACCCAAGGTACCATACCCGTCCCGTTTACTTGTGGGTTCAAAGGTGGGTTTTCATACCCGGGCCCACTGTACCCGCGGGTCCAGACCCGTTTACCCGAACCCATAACAAAAGAAAAAAAACAAGATATATAAACAAAAATAGTAACAAAAACATATGAAAAGAGGGAAAAAAAACTTTTGTAAAAAGAAAGAAAGCATGTTTTAATATCAATAAATGATGAAATGCAACCAGGTGCAAAAGGTGGAGGGAAAATTTTCGATGAAAAACTTTAATAAAGAAAAAAAAATTAAAACAAGGCCCCTAATTTATTTGGGAAAACACATCAATAGGATCATCTACTAATCAACCAACAATGTTCAACACTTAAAGTACAAAGGAATCATTTACTCATGGAGTCTAGAGCCTACATCTCTAAGGTTTTAATTCTATTAGTATTATTTATATTTATGTTTTGAAATGGTTAAATGGGTAATCGGGTCTGCTTCAAGTAAAATCAAACCATCCGATTTAATAATCGGGTATACGAGTATATAGGTAAACGGGTATGGGTCTAGAGCAGCCCTTTCCATACCCGCTTAATCGGGTCGGGTCCGGGTCTGAACCCGATCCATTGACAGGCCTATGTGTCATCTGGCCACTTGGACTTTGTTAGAAATATCATCATTTAGTGCAATATTGCATGTAAGGAAAGCAATGAAATTTTTGTGATCATGACTAGGTTTCACGAAATGGCAAAGCGAGATACTGAGCCTTTCATTGAACATTATCTGTATTCATAACCATATCCGCACCCAAAAATGGACGTGGATATGGTAGCAACAATATTTGATTCGTAACCAAACCGTTTACATCCCCAGTCATATATGAATTCTTTTCATGTGAAGAGTTTGTAATCTAAGACGAGAGATAAAAATCTTGGTCATCATGTTACATATTCTCTCGTACTCGTCTCAAGGAGTTCGTTTTTCTTGAAGGAAGCTGATTGTCAAAACAACGGCCAGTAATACGTTAATATATAAGTGAAATGCTATGGGATCATGTAGAATACTTGAAGCACTAAAAATTTGATAAGTTCCGTTGTAATTCTTCATTCAGATATAATATTCTCTTTGTTTCAAGTTAATCATCATGAACGTTATACTGAGTTCTTCCTCTTGTGATCTAAATAGCAAAATAAAAAGATTTGTTTAATTTTTCTTTATAAAACTAACAATTTGACTTTGAACTATTAGAGCTTTTGAGTTTGACTCTGACTAACTCTTTAATTATTATTATTCTAGAGTTTTATATATTAGGAAAATCATCACGACAAATGATATTATCTCCATAAAATTCTAGTTCAGTAAATGTGAAAAATTACTCCTTAAATTTTTTGGGTTTTAAATCATGATTTGCCTGACACAGTGATAGAGGGATGGGATTAGTTATGGAAAGTCTCATGTTCAAATACCCTTTATATTTAGAGGTTATTTGAAAGAGGTTGAAGTTCTCTGAGTCCCTTGTACAAAATCTAAATTACATTAAAGGTCTTGGGGCATTTCAGTGAATACTTTAGTTCTTTGTTTCTAATATTTGAGAACTCGATACAAGACTTACCAAATGCTAGATTTTAGGACTATATGTAGGTGAATATTTAAAATATATAGAAAAAAATTTCTTTATTTTTTATACATGTTCTGATTTTTTTCTCTCTGAATACAAATGAAAGTATTTCTACATGGCAAGTGTCATATAGAATCCACATTAGATTCATTAAAGTTTCTTAAAACTCTTTCCATTCTTTATTCTAGTCAAAACGAACATTGAAGAACCTAAAGAGGAGTAAGTTCGAGAACTTTAGAATTTCTCATGAGAAAATGAACCTTTAAATCATTCACGGTTCCAGGTGTAGGGAGTTCTCACACCCCAAAGGTTACATAAACTTATAACAATTTGCATGGAACTTTGATGAACCAAAAGCATTTAATCCTTTGTTCTAAGTGTTATTGTTTTCTTATCTATAAATTTAAATTATTCCCTTTACTCGGTCTAGAAAAATTCAAAGGGGGATAATTTGAAAAAGAAAAAAATGTTGGCCCAGAGGCCTTCCACTCTAGTTTTGATGATGATTAACTCATGTAGTTATGTTTACTAATAATCTTGTGATTTTAGTTTCAGATCATTTAGTAAGATATTAGTTGGTGATTGCTTCAACAAGATGAGTTTTGAAGCCTTCTCATGGCGATTCCAGAGCCCGAGCATCGAGATCATACCTTCACTCATTAGAGTCTAGCTCGGTGGATCACGTTTGAGATCGAGTCGGCTTGAAGATTGAAGATCGTCAAGAAGACTTAGGTATCCTAGTTTTAGTTTAGTTTGTTTTAAATCCATTTGTAAAGATAAGAATAGTTGATATGCTCAAGTGCACAATACACACACGTTTTATGGATATTGATTTTCATGAATAGTTTAGATCAAAACAAGTTTAAATGGTTTTTATATATATTAGATGTGTTCGATATACATACATACTTCATATCTTAGACAAACTTATTTTGATATGCCTATTCATGAGTTTTAGGAAAAATCAGATTTCCTATTGAAAAATTCAAGTTTGATAAAATATAGTTTTTGATTTTGGTAAAAATGATAAGACACAAAAATAGTTCAAATAGCTTGATATTTGAGTTGAAATTTTTATCATATGTTTATATATCAATGCAAAATGATAAAACTATTTTTGGGGATTTTTACAAGATTTTATTGGATTTATTAGAAATATTTTTAACATGTTTTTCTGACCCAGAAAATTGGCTGCCAGGTTTAGGCGGTCGACCGGGACGGTCGACCGTATGGCAGAGCCGGTCGACCGCTCGGTCGACCGACGTGCACAGGTCTGTGCACGTCTGGCCAGGCAATGGGCCGGTCGACCGGACCAGAGAGCTTTGCTCTCTGTATCTGGGCGATCGACCGGGCGGTCGACCGGGAAGCCCCAACGGTCATATTTGGGACCGTTGGCGGTCGACCGGCCGGTCGACCGCAGGCCTGTCAGGCTGACAAATCAGCCTAACGGCTAGTTTTCTTTTGGGCCTATAAATACCCCATCTCTTTGGGGATTTTAACAAGATTTTCAAGAGCAAAAATTTCCCTATTATCTTGTTTATAAAACAAGTTTTCAAAAGTGTTTAAGTGCCAAAAAGATCTATCTTATTTGTTTTAAGTGTTTTGTTTATTTCAAAGAAATTAGAGTTTTGAGAATTAGTTTTTGATCTAAACTTCTATATCTATTTTAGTGTTTTCCCAAGTGAATTTCTTTGATCAAAACACTTGTTTTTTCACACTTAAGCTATCATTCTATCCTAATCTATTTAGGATCTTTGTTTTGTGAAAAAGAGAAGTGTTTGAGGTTGATTAAACCTCTAAGTTGTAAACCCTCCTTATTTTGTTGTATCCCTCTTTGGTAGAGGTTGATCGGAGTGGTGTTGGTTTGTATCCCTCTTCGGTAGAGGTGATTGTGGTTGTTTGGCCACGGGCCTACTCCTCGGTTGTGAGGTGGTGTTTGAGAGAAGAGTTCGGTACTCCCTTGTTGTACAAATCCTCCTCGGTGGAGGTTCCCTCGGTGGGAGTCCTCGGTGGACAAGATAGTGGATTAGAAATCCTTCTCGGTGAAGGCGGGGACGTAGAGCTAGGGGCTCGAACCTCGAAACATATCTTTGTGTTTGCGTTTGATCCATTGCCTCTTAACCCTCTCTCTCTTTTATTTGTGCAAAGCATCATTTATATCATTCATATCTTATTACTTGCATTTGTGCCTTGTATTATTTCATATTGTTCATCTTTATATACTTGGCTTGCTTGTGTGTGCCTCACTTATACTTAACCACAAGAGCTTCATATAGCACATCAACCCTTATCTAGGGGAATCAAGAGGAGTTAGTCCAGAGCCCTTCACGGGGAATTCGGCTACACTTGTTGGTTATATTAAGTGTGTTGCAAAATAGTTTTTAGCTTCCGCATTTAGTTTCTAAATTAGCACTATCACCTATTCACCCACTCTAGGTGATTTCAAAAAATATAACTTTAATTTTTATTGGAAATTAAAATCTCATTAGGCATAAAATAAACAACAAAATAAGAGAAATAATAGCGGATCTCAGTAACAAATAGTCAGAGGAGTGAGAAAGGGGGAGAACAAGGCGGGTCCCCGTCCATCAAATATTTCGAGATGTAATGTTATTAACATCGACTAAATATTAGTAAAGTTAAAATTTTTGCCTTCCTAATTTGGTAAGTTCTCTGTATAAGAAAAAATATTCCATTATTAACAAGAATCTACGCAAAATTTAGGTCTCATTATAGATAGTAATTAATTATAACAACATAAAAATTGAGCATACCTGGTTATAAACCAAGTACAATTTAGGTTTTGTTATAGATAGTAATTAATAATAATAACATAAAAATTCAACATATATGGTCATGAGCATACATTTTATTCTCACATAATATAGCTCCTATTGTAAACTAAAAAAAGTTTAAGAAAATAAAAGGTTAAGTCTTAAGCTATGTACTTTTTTATATTTGTTTCTTCCTATCTTATTGCTCCTTCCTATCTTATGGCAATAAAACAACCCACAATTTTAGTACAATCACATCATATGATTGTTGAGAAATCTAATCTTACATAATGCTCACTTATTGCTTCACCTTTACATGTTTATATGGAAAATATACACCTGTTGAAATTATTTTTTGTAGCTCAATTACACTAATCTGTTTGGTAACTGGAGAAAAAAATGATTTTGAAAAAGAGTAGTAAGTTCATTGCTGGTTGAAATTTCAATTTGAGTTTTCCTTTGTTTGTTGCTATGAAAAACGCAGGGGCATCGATGAATACTCTTTCTTGATTTGTGCTACTCGATAGGTAAAAGGAGAAACTAATTTCCTCTCATATTGATAGAAAATCAGTTGGAAAGATTGAGAGAGAGAGAGAGAGAGACTTTTATTATTAGAAAATAAATGCGAGGGGAGAGAGATTTGTTAGCATTTTGGGTATCTCATTTTCATTAAAGAAGAAATCAGGTTAAGGTGAAGGATGTTTGGACACATATATTGCATAAATATTATTTCATTCCTACATATATTCTGTAACAAATCTTGTAAATAACTTGTCTTAATATTCTAATTCATGCAGAGTATGATAAAGAAAAGATAAGCACGAATTCTATCCAAATAAATCCAAAAGTTCAAATTAACAGGAATCAACTCAAATTCAGAGGATCTAGATGCTATCTTATCTGAAAATTGAATTTACCAGATAAGAAAATACTATAAAATTTTAAAGAAAAATAAATTTTTGAAGACCCTGTCAGTTTTGCTGAGGATAGATGGATAGAGAGAAAATTAATGGATGAGATGAAGCAATTTAGATTCGGATTCAGATTGGTGACATTTTATCATTTTAATCATAACTTTCGCTACCGAAACTCAAATTTGATGATTCAAGATGATCTAAAAAGAAGACGTAAAGGGCTACAATTCTTATATTGATTACTGTTTTTAATTCTATCACTTGTAAGTCATATTCAGTAATAAACTCGCCAACAAGCTGCAGATCAGAATTGAATTTTTAAAAAAAATCTGGATAAATCAAGTCAAGTTTGGTGATAAGAGGAGGATTCAAATTCAAAAATAGCCAGCTCCTTCTATCTTCCTGCACTCTCTCTTATTCCTATTTTCTTACAAATACATGTATTCATTTGAGAGAGGGTACACCAGACAGCTGAAAAGCCAGAAAAAAGAGTTTTGAGTTTGTAATGTGAAATTAGAGAAGATCAAGGGCTTTGAAATTTATGCTTATTGAATAAAATTCAGAATTCTTCTTTAAGATCTTGCAACGTCCAGTCTAAGATTTTTTTTAATTTTCTCTTTAGTTTTTTATGCTAATCTCTTCTTTTAATTGCATATTTGATTCTATGAATTCATCACTAATGGTATGCATGTTCTTTTCTCTTTTCTTTTATTAGCTCTTTTTTAGCATTGTTTGGAGGAGGGAGACATCAAGGGACAAGGAACAAATTCACCATTTGACATCTTTCTCTTCTCTTCATCTCAAACTCTTAGGTTATTTCTTCATCACCCTCTTTAATTGATCTTTGCACAAAGTTAGTACTTTTTTAATTTTTGTTTTCTCATGATTTCTTTATTTTTCTTATTTTTCTTTTATGCTTAGACATCTTTAGTTTTTAAAACCATCATCACACCTTCCTTCAAGGGATTTTTCAAATAGAGTAAGATAAAAATTAGATTTTTTAAAAATTAGATTTTAAGAAATAAGTCTTTGTGGATTCGATCTTATACTTGCCACTACACGCTTTGCTAAAAAGGTTCTAACAAGTTTAGATTTCATAACTTGTACGTGATTTAACAACGTTGGATTTCTTTATGAATTTCGAATCGCGAACAGTTTTTAGTACCGTTGCCGGGGGGCTTGTGAAAATTTTTGTTTTTTTAAATCAACATTTAATCTTTTCTAGTTTCATAAAAAAATTTAAAAATTAAAAATATAAAAAATTTCAGAAATTAAATCTTTTTTAAAATACTTTTTCAAAATTCAAAAAAAATCTTTTCTTTTTATTATTTTCCATCCTTAAGATTTAATTTCAAATTTTCTTTTTTAGGAATATTGCATGAACAAAGGAAGACTTGCACAACAAGATGAAGCTTACTTGCTTATGATATGATTGCTTTGTTAAAATAAAAATTGCTTGCTTTAGAGTTGTCGGAAATATTAGTATTTTCTAACTCTACCCACGAATCTCTTGTCAGTGGGATTTTGAAGGTGCTTATTGATTGAATTTTATGCTGCATTAGTACATGTTTGCATAAAAGGATCTTAAGAGTTGTCCCATGTCACATAAGGTAGGGATTTCATCACCCGTTCCTTGGCTCAAAAATTACACCGCGTATAAGTTTTTCCAAGCTTGAACCAAATTTAAAATCAATTAGAACTCTGCCACTAGGATTTCGAGCTCATTTATATGAAATTATTATGGGAAGACTCCAGTGAACACTTTCAAGCTCGCGAAAGAGTGCTTTCTTGCCTAGAAAGGGTGACTTAGACATTGCGGCGTTGCCTGGCCTAGAAGAAGGACCAAGGGACTTCCTTATCTAAGAAAGGGTGGCTGAAATTAGTAAGCGCCCAGCCCGGAGAGAGAACCGAATCGCTTGTTTGACGGTTTTGACTGGTAAACTCACAATCTTTCCAACCCAGTTAGGAGCTGTCTAATTAGGAAGAATTTTATTCCCTTATGATTAGTGGTTGAAAAAAAATTGATTATCTTTAAATTAAATTCAAGATAAAGAAAATATTTGATTGCAATTGATTGATTAAATCATTTGTATGTCCAACAAAAATAAAAGAAGAAATAATAAGTTAATAAAAAATCAATTTTCATCATCCATCTACCCTTCTATCATTTTGAAATTCTTTTCTCCTATAGCTTATCCAAATCAAGATGCTTACAACTATTATCATGTACAACTATTATCATGATAGACCATTTCCTTATTCTCATCCACCATCCTCACCTCGGAGGTTTCATGGCTACAACCAACCCACTAGTTCATCTTATTCATCTCATCCTTCCATGTGGTACCAATTCATCTCATCTTTTAGAACATTATCCTTCAATAGGGTATTCGTTAAGACTAGGTTAAAATCAATTCGACACATTTCAAGGACATGCGAACGAAGTATATCCATCAAACTTCAATTCTGAGGGTTAGAATTGTCCTCAATATCTATGGGATCAATCATATCAATCAAATTGGTCCTACACTGAACCATCACTCGTGGAGATGTGATAATAAGAATGACAATTTGGAGAGCACATTAGAGAAGAGTTTAGAAATCATGCAACAGTGTATACTTCAAAACAATCAAATTAATCAAGAGCTAATCGAGAGAAGTGCTTACAGAGATATGCATTTTGATAAAATAACGACTTATCTCAATCAACCTGCTTCAACCCCAATTTCAGACCAAACTCAAGAGTTCCATCTGTGTCATCAAGTGAACCAATTGGACATATCACAAGAGTTCACACATGTTGATTCAAATCTTGAACTAGTACCCTCATCATTTTACTTAAACTAAATTAAAGAGTTTGAACAGGATGCTGGAGATATCCATGAGCTTGACACCCTGTCTTGCCATAAGCCACTAATTGAACAATTCTTTGATGATGATTCAATATTTTTGGATGAATTGGCTAAGGATGATTTGGTAATGTTAGAATTTAACACGAATAAAGCAGGATCAATTGTCTCTATGCATAAATATCAATATCATGTATAATAGATCTTGAGATTGGGCTTTAAATAACATACCTTTTCGAAGGATGATGAATCTCTCTGCTAAACCTACCCTCCTATGGGTGGAGAATAATGTGTGGCTGCAGAGAGCGACTTCCTCTCTATATATAATCTTTTGATTAGTGGCCTTCTCATAATGCCCCTAACCCTAATTAGAGAGTAGTACTAGGTCCCACCGACCTTTACAATTTAGTGCACCTATTAGACACACCTAATATGTTGACTAACATAAATTGCACGTGTGTTATGATATAGGATAGGAAATAGGGTATGAATCGAATTAGGAAATATCTTACAATCTCCCACTCGAGACATACCCGACTAAAATTTTGAAAAATATTTATTTTGAAAACTTTTATATCCCATATCATAATTTTAATTTTTAAAAGCGGATGGTCATCCTTTGATTTTTGAAAAAACTCACACGTGAAATTTATCGTTAGTCATGACGCACTCAAACTACTGGCACTCTATGACTAAGAGGGTAACTAGCACGATTCATGGACAAATTTCGGTCAAGCTTTATACTTTTGCCTAATTTATATCTTGGACTTTCGTGCTAATTACCCTAACAGCTTTCGAGAGATACTTTATTGGTGGAGTTTAGTATGTAAATGGCAAATGTACATGTAGTGTGTATAATACATTTTCATAAGTGTCCTGCAACGTGTGCTTACCGGACACACGTCATCTCAATACTTAGACGACCGTCATGCGAATACCATCGCTCATATTGAGATGAAGGCTTAAGATCGTGGAGCCTACCCACGTCCAGCCTAAGCGATCTTGAGAATCCTCAGTAGTCTTCTCCAAAGGCACTTTATACTTTAACATGTGCAACTGCACAACTTTAGCTTTAACATTATAAATGCACATTTAATAATATCAGCTGAAATAAAATACCATATAATAACTGCATGCCATCATAATAACTGTCTGAGAAAAATTCATGTAACTGAAATATAGAATGTACTTGGAACTCAAATGGCATTACTGAAAATTTGACATAAAACTCCAACTCAAAAGGACAATCACAGATATACTCCCACTCAAAAAAATAATAATCACGATGACTCTAGTACCCCCATGCATGCACAATGTCCCTGAAAGGTGATCACTAAGAGTCTTTTGGTAAGTGGGTCTGTAATATTCTCCAGTGTGATCATATGCATTATGTCAATTTTAGCGCATCAGATTGACAAAAGAAGCTAATACAAAATGAAACTCCGTTATGCTGCCAACTTAAAGTTTGAGTGCAGAAATGAAATCATTCAATGAGCAATGCATAATCATTCAATGAGCAACGCATAATCTCACTCAGCTATCCAGTTACAAGACCAAAAAATCACCATGTTGTATCTAATCAAATCAACTGTATAAGTCAAAAGTGACCTAATCAATTAATATATAGTCTAACACTGTAGAAGGTACTCCCTCTCCTAAACTAAGGAGCTCTTATAAGATCAAAATACAATGATAGATCCAAGAACAATATCATTTATACTACAATATAAGATAATAAAAATTCAGTGTTGTTTTTGAGTAACAATTTCTTAATCTTTCGGAAAACTATAGAAAGGTCCAGAGTTTTGATCATCCTGATCGATCTAGCCATAATATTCTCCCCTCCGATCAGACCTTACAACTTTCATCATTCGATTCAATTGTAGCTCAACTCCTAAGTGAAAGGTCTTAAAAACTTTGAAGTAATCAGATTTCTTGTGGAGGAGAAAGACATGTGCATAATGAAAGAAATCATTAATGAATATAATAAAATATTTATGACTTCCCCGAGAAGGGTAAGAAAAATCTACAAATATCAGTAGGATAAGCTGAAATGGATATGTACTCTTTTCTGACTCTTCTTTCAAATTTAAAACATGACAAGAATTTAAAACTTGTCTGAAAGTTTCTATGAACTCCATTATAGTACTTACCCTTGACAAATCCTTCAAACTAATACTTGATGACTACAAGCAAATTTTAACATTCTCCTTTTCAGGAATTCCACCAAACATAATAGAATAAATAGAAGACTTAATAATGAGAATATTCATCTAAATGCCCTAAACCATTTGTAATTAGATACCTGAGTTGTTAACTTTTAAGCATTAGTAGTCGCTGGGTCAATAATAGGCTTGTCTTCAGTTATCACAAAATTATAATCAAGATAACACAATGCTATCTGGATAACACAATGCTATCTGGATTTTTATATTTCATGATGAATAATTTGAGTATGTCAAGGTCTTTATTCCAGTCAAGTGCTTATGGATTACGGTGGGATCCATAACTGCAGCGGAAATAAATTCTAAGGTAAATTTATATTTACTGGCACATAATAAAATTATGTGAATATATATGCATTAATTATTTACTATCACGACACTATTCGGGGTTAGGATGGTCGAGGCAGAGTGGCACTGTGTTCAGGGTTCATGTCTTTTCACTCTGCGGGTCCGACAATCAACAATTTAATATTGCCTTTGGGCAATGACTAATTATGATTGCACACAGTTGATGATAAAATTATATTTACTGGCATATAATAAAATTATGTGAATATATATGCATTAATTATTTACTGTCACGACACTATCCGGGGTTAGGATGGTCGAGGCAGAGTGGCACTGTATACAAGGTTCATGTCTTTCCACTCTGCGGGTCCGACAATCAATAATTTAATCTTACCTTTGGGCAATGACTAATTATGATTGCACCCAGTTGATGATAAAATTATATTTATTGGCACATAATAAAATTATGTGAATATATGCATTAATTATTTACTGTCACGAGCCTATCCGGGGTTAGGATGGTCGAGTCAGAGTGGCATTGTGTTCATGGTTCATGTCTTTTCACTCTTCGGGTCCGACAATCAATAATTTAATCTTTCCTTTGGATAATGACTAATTATGATTGTACCCAATTGATGATAGAATCATGCTCAAGACTAGACTAACCACGTTCGGTTCAATTACAAACACTTTCTATCCTTTGGGTTTAGGGTTATCCTAATTTTATTAACACGTGTAGTCTATCTTGCCCTACTAAGTTACCTTAAAATTCTATAATCACCTTTGGGTAATATATATAATTTTAAGTAGTCTAGCACCACTGTCAATCTTAATGGTCACAATTAGAGAGCTCCAAAATAAGAGTAAAATAAAATATGTTACTGAATGGTCTACCTTTGGGTAGATCTACCTAGTCATATTAGATTTTACTCAAATGATAGTTAATCTTATCTCACATAAACCCCATTGGAGATACTGTACTTTATAGAATGTGATAATATTTACTTTCACTAATAAAATTTTAGTGAAAATCATAGACTTTACTGAACTTTTATTAGTGATAGTAGAGATCCATCAATCTTTAAGGTGTACTCTGATACATGAATTCAAGAACGATCTTTTACGTGGTCTTACCACTCCTTAAAGTTTGTATCATTCAATTTAGACTACATAAGTGTATAATTTCTCATCAATTTAACATGAACATTATATTTAACAAAACTCTATTGTAATAGCCATAAAAAATTGAATTTCAGAAAATGCAACCAATTTAACCGATAGAGCTGCCGGCCAAACATTCAGAACAAGCTGTATCTCTATATGCCAACACAGTACTGGCCCAATATAGATACCCTAAAGTCTAGGTCCTATGTAAGAGAACAACTTTCTTTTGAGCTGACTGTCACTTTATAGGATTGGTCCCAAAGTTTAAGTAATTTATATTGACCATATAATATATGTAATGACCCGGCCATAATGACAACCTTCCTTTGGGCCGATTTTCACACGCATGGGCCACACAAATTTACTCATCTGGATTCTTCTTCTGTCATCGAACTAGTTGATGAGGGTAATGCAATATGTGCCTATAGTGTGATAACCTTCCTTTGGGCTGATTACCACACACCAAGGTTCTCCCACTTGCATTATCCACATTAAGTATCCGAAGCCGTACATAATTCGGCCAAACAATAGTCTTCCTTTGGGCCGGCTATTGTCCACATAAACTACATACGCAATTAAATAAGCTCTTTTATAAATTTTTTAACCTGAACATGTATATATCTTTATCTGTATATTATTTACTGTAGTAAATATCAATATTCATCATGCTAGAATAATATAAGAAATAATATAAATATTGATGAAGCGGAAGCATGTAAGGGTACACATAACCATGGCAAACAAACACTTCAATGCCTTCTTTATATCAACTAACTACTATTTTTTGTCACGTTTTCTGCCTGTAATATTGTAGTGCTCGTCAAGAGCTTCGAAACAGCTGTTTACATTACCCAAAACTGAGGTCAGATGAGCCCGTAACGGCTAATTAAAATTTCTATTGATATAACGGGTCTGCAGTGCTTATCGGGTCTGAATCATACCCGACCCGCAATGGTTAAGTTATGGATTTTCTTAGTGGATCGAGTTTAATAAACTGAATAAAACCCAATAAATTTAATATGAGAAATGATCCATATATATTTTTTATTTTATTTTATTTTATTATTTTACTATTATTTTTTTTTTAAAATACTCAGATGTCAATAAACCAAAATATTAGACTCTGAGTCTACCCAAGCAACAAAATTCTCAAATACTAATTGGTGAATAGAAATCAATAATGCCAAATGGAATAATTTGATATCGGGTTGATGAGTGGGGATGTAGTCTTGATCTTTACTTTCATCAATGTGAATGTTATCCAGTTATGTGGTTGTGAATAAATGTCTTTAAATAATCAAGCAAACAAACAAGGGGCTTCGTCATTGCTTAGTTAAAATTGTTTCATGATTTCTCTAGAGAAACACTTTAGCATCACAGATCGTTAAGAAATTAAGGATTCGCCTTAACTCTTTGAACCTTTAATTAGTAAATAATTTGCATCATTAATATAACCCTTTGGTCAAGCGATACCAGTTTTTGGTACAGTACTCACAAGATGACCTTTAAATATTAAAAAAAACTTTCAGATAAGAGCAACTGTTTTGTTGCCAAACACGACTTGAATACTATCAATCTGTTAATTTAAAAATCTCAATCCAATTTATTTGGCCAACAATATCACTGCCACTGTATTCAATGTGATATATCAATTTGCATCCAAACTCATAGAGGATCAAAAGTGCAGTAAGCATAATAATTGTAAAATTCATTCAGAATCCAGAATAAAGAGAAGATTTTTCATATTTTATTTAGTGATTTCTAAGATTTTCAAAAATTAGTCTGTAAGTAACTCGTGCACGGAATTTTATATGTGGATTTAGAGTTTCTCAGTAACTCTTCTTAAATAAATAAAAAAATTATAAATGATTTGATCTCAAAACATAAATAGCATATTAAGACTCTGATACCACTTGTTAGAATTTAACATGAATAAAATAGGATTAATTGTCTCTATGCATAGATATCAATATCATGTATAATAGATCTTGAGATGGGACTTTAAATAACATACCTTTTCGAAGTATGATGAATCTCTCTGCTAAACCTACCCTCCTATGGGTGGAGAATAATGCGTGGCTATAGAGAGGGACTTCCTCTATATATATAATCCTTTGGTTAGTGGCCTTCCCATAATACCCCTAACCCTAATTAGAGAGTAGTACTAGGTCCCACCGACCTTTACAATTTAGTGCACCTATTAGACACACCTAATATGTTGACTAACATAAATTGCACGTGTGTTACGATATGGGATAGGAAATAGGGTATGAATCGAATCCGGAAATATCTTACAGGTAATGCACACAACTTCTTTGAAGCAAGTTGATCATAATGTTTAGGATGTATGCGTGAACGATGAGCCTATGTTTCTTGAAGAATTATTTAAGGATGAGTGTTTTGAGAAGACATGTGTTGAGGAGCTCAAGTCTAAAGTTTTCTTTGAAAAAAGAAATTTGATTTGAGTATCTTCACTTTTGATGAACCATCTAATAATCAATCTTTTGAAAACTAGGTTGAGGTCAATAAAGCAGATGAAAAGGAGACGATTTCAAAATTGACACATGTTTAGAGTCTATAGTTATGCAGCAAAACCAAAAGAATTGGTTTCTCCTTATGAATTTTTCATCGGATCACAAATTAAGACGACTATTGAGGCTTCTGATGAACTCCGTGAATACTTCCCCAAATTTCTGGATTAGCCCTTCCATTTGGATGAGAGTAAGACTAGGATGGATGAAGTGCTAGAAGATATCAAACCTGTCAAAATTGATAATCTAATCCTAAATGTGATTAAACAATTGCCTGTCTATGCAACATTGCTCTAGAAATTTTACACTCAAATTGAAAAATCTTGGACACATATTTCAACATTCTCGAATGCACCATTGTCTCGCTTTAAGGACTATGCAAGAAAATTGTTTAATTTTCTTGTCCAAAATCGGAAGGCCATACATAGAGGTTGAGTGACATGTGATTGTGTCTGGCTGAAAATGTTAAACTTAGCGCTGCTAGGAGACAACCCGGAGATGTTGTTTTCTATAGAAAGTTTATTTTTATTTAATTTTTTATTTTTCCTCTTTAGAGTTTCTATTTCTTTTCTATAGGGAGGTGCTTTTATCCAGATTTGGGGGTGCCTTGATCTTTTATTTTACTCTGACCCCCAGTTTATATGCTTATGGCAGCTCCCAAAGTACTATCTAACCTCATCTTGTTCATTTTCAATGCTAGCATAATGAGCATACATTTTAACATTGAGGACAATGTCAAGTTTAGGTGTGGGGGAGGGTTCTAACACAGGTTCTCTATTTATTTTTGTTTGTGTGTGTTTGTTTATATATAAATTCTTTTTAAAAAAAACTTTTTAAAAAGAGAAACAATATTTTGACCTATTTTTTTGTAAGAAATTAAGTTAATTTCATAATTAAGATTTTTCTATACTTGTTTGAAATAAGAATATTTGTTTGATTTATAGGATTAGAAAAATTGAAAAAGTAATCTAGTCTTGAATTTTACCTTGATAAAATATGCATCTTTTATATACTTACATACTTAGGGTTCAAAATAAAGATTCTTATGCCTTAAAAAAAAAGAAAAAAGAAGAGAAAGAAGAAATATATGTATTATATATAATAAGAATCCTCTAATTAAGCTAGATTTTTGTGCCCCATAAAACATGATTATTCACGCCTAAAAGTGGCTCATATCACCAAATAAATTCTTAGTTTTATGGCCTTATTTACTCGAGTCCTAAATCCCTCGAGTGTTTTCTCACCCGATGCCCTAAAACACTCCGGTTTGGGAGTCACCAACTAAGGCTCATTACATAGGCAAATTAGAAAGCCTAAAAAAGCTAAGGAATATTATCACCAATATATATATAAATAAGGCATAAGAGTTAGAGTTGAAGAACTCTTAGTCAAAATATTCATGGTCACAAGATGCATATGACTTAAGATAAAATAATAGACTAGATGAGAATACAACTTTATTCCTAAGCTTAATTGATAACAAATATTTGAATAGAGGCTAAGTCTAGGGATGAATAATTCGATACTCTTATAACTTATAAGTTGCTTAATACTTAATATTTCCTCTTATTTTTAAAATGTATTTTCAAAAATATTAACAAATTATTTTTTCTTTATGGATTTTGTGGGTATAATCCACTGAAAACCCTCAGGAGACTACAACTCCTCCTCTACGGGTAACCTAGAGATCTAAAGGCTTACTGCACATGTTAAGTGCAATCGCGTGACCTGCGAAAGTGGTCCAATAGAAACCTTAGGTTAGTTTTGTTCGAGTATGACAAAGAAAAGATAAGCATGAATCTTATCCAAATAAATTTAAAAGTTCAAATTAATGGAGATTAACTCAAATTTAGAGGATCTAGATACTATCTTATCTGAAGGTTGGATTTACCATATAAGAAAATGCTATAAAAATTCAAAGGAAAAATAAAATTTTGAAGACCCTTTCGATTTTGCTGAGGATAAATGGATAGAGAGAAGATCAACGGATGAGATGAAGCAATTTAGATTCGGATTCAGACTGGATACATTTTGTCATTTTAATCATAACTTTCGTTACCGAAACTTAAATCTGATAATTCAAGATATTGAAAGAAGATTTAACGGGCTACAATTCTGATGTTGGTTACTATTTCTAATTCTATCATTTGATAAGTCATATTCAGCAATAAATTCGCCAACAAGCTGCATATCAGAATTGAATTTCCAAAAAACAATTCTAGATAAGTCAAGTCAAGTTTGGAGATAAGGGAAGGATTCAAATTCAGAAATAGCCAACTCATCCTATCTCCCTACGCGCTCTCTTATCCCTATTTTCCCATGAATACATGTATTTATCTGAGAGAGAGAGGTACACCAAGCTGAAAAGCCAGAAAAATGAGTTTTGAGTATGTAATGCGAGATTGGAGAAGATCAAGGGCTTTGTAACTGATGCTTATTGATTATAATTTAAAATTCTTTTTCAAGATCTTGCAACATTCAGTTCAAATTTTTATTTAATTTTCTCTTTATTTTTTATGCTATTTTCTTCTTTTAATTGCATATTTGGTTCCATGAATTCATCACTATTCTTATGCATGTTCTTTTCTCTTTTCTTTTATTAGTTTTTTTTTGTTTTTAGCATCGTTCGGAGGAGGGAGACATCAAGAGACAAGGAACAAGTTGTATGTGGTTTAACAACGATAGATTTCTTCATGAACTTCGAATCGCGGACAAAGGAGTTACAAACTTTAGAGATCGAGAATGGACATACACGAGGATTTGTGCATAGGAAGTCGACTTATACCCAGTGTAATCGACTTATGCCTTGCAGTATAGTCGATTAATTTGCAACAAAGAGTAGTGGATCTCAGTTAGTCGACTTATACATGTATATTTGTTGACTAATGAGCAGGTTAGTTGACTTACTGGTTAAAGTAGTCGACTTATTAGTGGTTTTGACAGCTTTCTTTTCAAGTTCTGATTCCAGTTCAAGTTGAATTTGAGTTTCTTTTTTATTTGAGGTGGTGTTGTTCGTATTGATAGAGTTTATGTTATACTGGGATAATCTTATGAGTCTATATGAACCCCATGGGATGGCCTTTGAACGCAAGTCAGGAACAATTGAAAGTTTTCACTATTGAGAGTTGTAAGAGAGAGAATTCTTATAACTCTTGTTATTTTCTTCTTTGCTTTCCATAAAAATTTTCCTCTTCCCCGTGAATGTAAACACTATTGTTGAACCACGTTAAATCTAGTAGTCTTGTATTTTGTGGTGATTAGTCTTATTGGTTGCCAGTGATAGATCGCTTCAACGCTTTCGTTGTCGAGCCATCTCAGTATTTTCTCTTGTTGTGTGGCTTTCATAACAATTAGTATCAGAGCGACGGCTAGTAAGATGACCACAATAATCAAGTTCGAATTGGAAAATTTGACGGAAAGTCTAACTTCTTGTTGTGGAAGATGTGAGTAACAACGTTGCTCATGAAGAAAGGCACACATAAGGTGTAACACCCCGCTCCCGGAATACGTACTTAGTTGCGTATTCAGATTTTTGATCGTATTTTTTCGATTTACCCTCTGTACTTATTTTGTATTATGAATTGTTTATATGATTGTTTTATCTTAAATTTGGATTCGTGGACTCGGAGTCAGCCCTAGTCTGAACCGAAGACCCGATCCTAGTGTATTACTCGATTTGGTCTTTCGGTATTCTGATTTGACCGATTTCTATTTCAAATATCATTTTCCAATATTATATATTTTATATGATTTTCTGGAATTTTTCTCAATTAAAAAGAATGTCTTCAAACCGGTGTCGGCCAGTGCCGCTGACCGATTCCCGGATTTTTAGTTTACAAACGGTTTAGAATTTCTAAAAGTTCCTTTAGACATTATTTCTTAAAATCGTATTTCTTACCTACATACTTTTTCTGAGGATTTTATGAATTTATGAAAATTCCACCGGAGTCGGTAGCTAGCTGATTCCGGATTTTTAGTTTTAAAACTGTAAAGTATTTCTTAAAATGGATTTCACTATAATTCTTAGATTAATATTCTTGATTTTTGATAATTATTTCGGGTCGTTCCGAGATACTTGAATTTCGGACGATTCCGGTATTTTCCCGAAAGCTTTCCGCATCCGCAACCGAATCCCGGGAATCCGTCACTTTCATTATTTTTCATTTCCTCTTCCAAGGGAATAATTTTCCTTTTCCATTTTCTTTTCCTTTTCCTATTTTCTTTCTTCCCTTCCTCCACAATCCACAAGAATTCCAATTTCCCAAAATTCCATTTTCTCCCAAATTCCATTTTCCTCCACACACTTCCACCAACTTCCTCATTAATGCCCTCTTTTTCTCTCTCTTCCATGGCCAGCCAAGTGTGGCTAGGAGAGACACCTCACCTCCCCTATTTACAAAAAACCCCCCTCTTTTAATTATTTGCACCTCCTTCACAAAATCTAAAACCTATAAATACTTTCCTTCTCCTTTCTTTATTCATTCTCACTTCATCTTTCTCTCTCTTCTCTTCACCAAAACCCTAACCTCCAACATCTCCTTCACCTCCACCACCTCCACCGGCGCCTCCGGCCACCACGACTCCGGCGAGAGACCCCGATCTCGGCCACCACTTCTTCTCACCAACACCAACAACAAAACCTCCAACCTCCACTTTCTTCTTCATCATCAACTTCCATCACCACCACCATCACTCCATCACCTTGTACTTCTTTTAGGTAAGTGTTCTTCTTTACCAAACCTTGGACAATTCATGTATACTTGTGCCATCAAAATCATATTTTTAGATCATCAAACACAACCATCACAAATCTGTTCTGTGTGCTGTTTCCAGTCGATTAGTCGACTTGACCTAGGTATTAGTCGACTAACCCATCTGTTTTGAAACGTAACCTTTTCTAGAACACAGTTTTAGTCGACTTAGGTTATTTATTAGTCGACTAGAAACCTCGATTAGTCGACTACTCCCTTGACCCTAGTCGACTAACCTTTCCTGAATCAGAAACCCAACTCTCTGTTACACAGTTTTAGTCGACTTAGAGTATTTATTAGTCGACTAGAAACCTCTATTAGTCGACTACCCATTCTATCCTAGTCGACTAACTTTTCCTGAAACCAAAACCCAACTTTCTGTAACTCAGTATTAGTCGACTTAACGTATCTGTTAGTCGACTTGAAATCACTGTTAGTCGACTACTCATTTCATCCTAGTCGACTAACTTTCCCTGAAACCAGAACCCAACTCTCTGGAACCCAGTTTTAGTCGACTATACCAGACTGTTAGTCGACTAACCCCTCTATTAGTCGACTACCCTTTCCACCTAGTCGACTAACTTTAGCTGTCTGTTATGGTTGATTTCTTTCTTGAATAGGAACCTTATCCTCTAGACTTACATCACATATTGGTACTACTTGACTTGTCTATTGACAAACATCATCTTCCCTTCTCTCTTTCTCTCTCCTCTTCACTCTACATATTTATATATCATATATTATGGCGCATCCCGAGTTCCGTGGATTTCGGACCTTTCGGCGTTTCTGGTGATTCAGGCGAGTGTTCTCGCTCGCTACCCTCTTGCTCTCTATTTCATTGATTATGCAAATATTCTCGTTCTAGTCTCCATGTATTTTATTTCATGTTCTATATCTTTTACTGTTTTATACTATGCGTGGCCGACCTTTCGTGGTCGTTGTACTTTGGGTTACTTTTATGTTACCTTGCCATACCATTACCTCAGACTAGTCAGTTGCATGCTTTTATTTAACACATGTATATCACCTGGCATCTAGTGTGTTATCACCTGACCACCATGCATGCTATTATTTGGCAAGACCCTCTTGTTATGTCATGACTTACCCAGACTATTATCAATCTCTTGTCATGTTTGGTTGCTTGTTAAATATCATCACCTTATCATGCTATCTCTTGACACCAAGCATGATGCACCTGATTCTGATATAATTATCACGATAACGGGAATGTAGTATCTGATCTCCTGTTATGATTCCAGTTATGATTCTTGTTATGTATTCCAGTTATGATCCTACTCATTCCCGAAATCTGGTAATTATGTTAATAAACCATAAAAAGGACAACTTGCACGGGGAATGGAAGGAAGTGATGGATGCCGGAATGATACCTTGCTTATAGTAATGGAATGAAATATTGGCGGTAGTGTTAGTGGGACTCAGGGCCCACAGGAGATGCGTGTTAGGGGGACTTAGGGCCCTCAAACTGGTCCCAGGTGTATGGGAACTACTATAAGAAGCTCTATCAGTTCTCCATCTGCTTCCGTTAACAACCCTCGGCTTGCTTATATATGGATGTATGTGTGTCGGGGTGTACACCCGACACATACCTAGATATATGGGTAAGACGAGTAATAATAAAGTGTCATAATAACCGGCTCTTTAAGCTGTAAGTGGAGGTATGTGGAATGAGACGCATACTAAAGCCTGCAACTTAAACGGCTATGAATCTGTGTTGTGCCTTACCATAATTACTTGTTCCGGACTTTATATCGGATTTCCTGTTTTATGAGTATTATGTTATGACCACCCTGTAACTCAGGTCGTATGTGCTTAGATTACGATGATATGAGATAAAGGTATATAGATGAGGGTTTCCTTGTTTGGATTATTCCTTCGATGTACTAGTCTCATAGAACCGTGATCTAAAACCATACAATCAGATTTACTCGTCCTTGGTTTTATTCGAATTTCCTGTTTTATGATTATTATGCCACACCTGTTCATATCTGCTCTAACCTATCTGTCCCCTGAGTATTTCTTACTTGATATCATTTGTTATATGCATACTTGTACTCACCCTGCTTCGCCACTTGGTATTAGTACTACTCGCCTGGGGAGTATCATTTGACTCCCCTGGATCCTCATGTCCAGGTCATGGAGCTTGGAGCGTGTAGATTCTCCCCCTTGCGGATCAGAGTAGCGCAGCGGTAGCGTGGATCCCCAGCCGATCATCCAGAGCTCCATCCTTCCAGGCCCCCTTGTGAGTCTCTCGAGTTTTTCTTTTAAACTCGTGAGTGCCTTTCATACTGTTCATACTTATATATTTCCTTGTATTCTCGCATTTGCGCATATTAGTGATGTGATATTCATGTAATATTGGATCACTTCTGGTGATAACTCTGTGATTGTATTCATGCGTTGGAATGTATAATGCACCACTTACTTCCGTACTCTGATTCTTGTCTGTACTGATGCTTAGCGTATATACGGGAGGGTAGTTCTGACCTACGTATATACGTTGCAGTGACGTCTCCGTATCCGCCGGGATCGGGGCGTTACATAAGGCCCTGCTTTGTACTAAAAAGAAGCCATAAAAATTGGAGGATGATGAGTGAAACAACATCGACTTTCATACTAAAGCGACGATCTTACTATGCCTATCAGATAGGGTCCTCTATGACGCCATGAACAAGGAGATAACTACTGGACTTTAGTATAGGCTGGAGATCCTTTACATGACAAAGAGTTTGTTGAACAAGCTCTTCATGATGAAGTAACTATACAGCCTTCGGATGAAGAAATGTACGCCTATTTTATAACTTCTAAATGCTTTCAATAAGATTTTGAGCGACTTGTTAGATCTAGAGGTAAAGTTAGAAGAAGAAGACAAAAATCTTTTGTACTCTTATCTTCCATCAAGTTATGATCATTTGGCAACCACTATCATGTATGATAAGAAGACCTTAGAGTTGAGAGATGTTAAGAAGATGCTCCAGAATAACGAGCTGATGACGAAAATAGATTTCACAGAGGAGGCCTTAGAATTAGTTGTCAAAGGTCAGAGGGAGAGACCAAAGAGTAGGAACCCAAAAAGGATCCAAATGCTTATAGCAGTAATGCTTGCTAATACTGCAAGAAATTAGGGATAAAATATAAAGAGATGCTGACAAAGAAAGGTGATAAGGATTTTGATAGGGCTAGTACTAGCTCTGCAGATTTAAACAAATTAACATTCACAGGATAATCAAAAGTGACATTCTCATTGATCACCCATTCATCATCATCCTCAATGGAATTATTACATTCAGGATCATTTAAATATGCTACAATTTACTTGAAAGCAAAAGTAGTTGGCACGTCTTCTTTTGGCTCTGAATCCGGTTCGTTGCCGCTATCATTGCCTTCAAGCAGTGGTTCTTTTGCTACTTTGTTGGCTTCCTGGTAGAGAAGAGCATCAGTAAAGTAATTTTCAACACCTTTGACCGGCTGTTTTTCAACAAACACCGTTCGTAACTGTTGCATTATCTTTCACATACTTGAAGCACTGGTGCAGAATGAAAGAAATGTCCAAGTAGCATGACGTAACATGTCACTTCCATTTTAGGTCTCCAACTCGACCGCGAAGCTGAATCTTTCCCAATGGGTGACTACTTCCTACATTGAGCCATATATCGTAGTAGTCGTTGCCGATAATCTGTTTTGCGGTATCCCAAGAAAGTGGAGGAGCCTTTTTGGGATGATACTGAGTGCAAACCCTGAATCAACCTCTATCCTTTCAATGCACGTCGAGCCGATGTATCCGGTATAATAGAAGCGTCGATCGTGTTTATTATCTTTGAGGATCATGTTCTCAGCAGTGAAGGTGATGGCAGATATTCTCAGCTGTACATGATGACATTCAACGCAAATGGGTTGACTGTTATCTTCAGAGGCCTTCGGCATCTGTGTCAGAAATGTTTCTAAATTAGCCAGCGCGTCCCTGAGTGCCTCTCTTGTCTCTTTCGAGAGGTGAAGCAGCTCGTGTATAGTGATCTGAGCTGAATATTGGCTAGTTGCGCCAATATGTCAAAGCGGAAAGGGGCATTGAAACACCCCATCCTCGGTATACGTGCACAGTTACGTATCCTGATTTTTGGCGCATTTTATTATTATTATTTTATTTTATTTTATTTTAGTTTATTTTCTGCTATTTAAATACTTACTCATATAGCAGTACTGCATGATTTGATCTGTTTGGTATTCAGATTTGACCAATTTTAGTTTCAAATATTATTTTTTAATATTCTAGATTTTTCATGATTTTCTGGAATTTTCGGAATTAAATTGTAGATCTTCAAAACGGTGTCGGCCAGTATCACTGGTTGATTCCAGGAATTTTAATTTACAATTGGAATCAAATTTTTGGATTCCGCTTTCACATTCCTTCTTAAAATTATATTTTCTTCCTTCAGGCATATTCTGAGAATTTTCAGATTTTATCGAAAATCCAGCCTACCCGGTGTAGACACCGTGCACCATGGATTCCAGGATTTTTATTTTAAAAATGGAGTTGAATTTCTGAAAACCAATTTCACCAAAAATCTTTATGTAATACTTATTATTTTTGTGAATTTTTGAAAGCTTCCCGAGACACTTCAATTTTTGGACATTTCTGGAGTTTTCGGTATTTTCCCAGATACCGGGAATTTATCCATATATTCCACTTTTCTCTTTTTCCATTATTCTCTCTCCTTCTTCAAACGCGAGAGTTCACCAGCTGGATTCATCATTTAATGCAGCCATCCTCTCCATGCTGCATTTAAAGCTTATGGCCAATCAAACTCTAGTCAAATCACCCATACCTTTATTGACTTCTCTGTAAACGCAACCTTGTGAATTTCTGTAATACCCCGTTCCCGGAATACGTACTTAGTTGCGTATTCAGATTTTCGATCGTATTTTTTTGAATTGTTTCATGTATTTATTCTGTATTATGAATTCCTTATATGATTGTTTTATCTTGGATGTGGATTCGTGGACTCGGAGTCAGCCCTAGTCTGAACCGAAGGCCCGATCATAGTATATTCTTCGATTTAGTCTTTCTGATGTGTAGAATTGACCGATTTCAGTTTCAAATATTATTTTCCAATATATTAGATTTTCTGTGATTTCTGGATTTTTCTTGGATTAAATTGAATTTCTTCAAAACCGGTGTCGGCCAGTGCCGCTGACGATTCCCGGATTTTTAATTCTCAAACTGTTTGGAATTTCATGATGGTCCTTTAGACTTTATCTTTTAGAATTACATTTCCTACTTAAATACTTTTTCTGAGAATTTTATGATTTTATGAAAATTCCATCGGAGTCGGTAGGTAACTGATTCGGGATTTTTAGTTTTAAAACTATAAAGTATTCTTAAAACGGATTTCACTATGCTTCCTAGTATAATATTATTGATTTTTGGTATAATTTGCGAGTCGTTCCGAGGCACTTGAATTTCGGACGATTTCGGTATTTTCCGAAATGTTTTCCGTATCCCCGACTTAAACCCGGTTATCAGTCTTTTCGACAGTTTCATTTTTGGAGTTCAAGAGAAAATATCTCTCTTTATCATTTCATTACCATTTTCCTTTTTCATTTATTCTTTCCTTCCTTCACAAGCCATCACAAGCCAAAGAGATTTCCATTTTCCCATATTCCTAATCTTTTCCAAAATCCATTTTCTTCCACACTCTTCCATCTCAAAATATCTCCACCTAACCCTACACCTCACCCTCCACTTGGCCGGCCATGATTGGTCAAGTGACACCTCATGCTTCCCCTTTTACACAAAACCCCCTCTCTTCCATCTCAATTACAACTCCTTCACAAATTCCAAAACATATATAAACCACTCCTTTACATTTCTCTTCCTTTTTCTTCATTTCATCAAAGAGAAAGCCCTCACAAAATCCCCCCTTCATCTCAAACTCAACCACCAACTTCAAGAGCTTCATCTAGGGCATCATCAAGGTCTTCATCTTCAACCACCAACTCCCAAAGCAACACCAAGATCATCTTCTCCATCTCAAGCAACAACTACTTTTGGATTGAGGCCATCATCTCCACCTTGGGATCCTTTCGAGTACATCGAGCCTCAATTAACCATTCAAAGTGAGTATTTTTACTCACCAAGACTTGTTCCATTCCTAGTATACTTGTATCTCCATATCTTGTGTTCATATGTCATAAAAATCACATTTTTAGACCATCAAACACAACCAGCGAATTCTGTTCTGCGTTCTGTTTTTGACCACGATTAGTCGACTTGACCTAGAACCTAGTCGACTAGAAACCCTTAGATTGAAACGTAACCTTTTCTGATTCACAGTTTTAGTCGACTCATCTTTATTAGTCGACTATAGATCCCTATTAGTCGACTACACCTTGACCCTAGTCGACTAACCTTTTCTTGAAATCAGAAAACCCAACTCTCGGCTCCAGTCGACTTATCATAAATATTAGTCGACTTGAGACCCCTAGTCGACTATACTTTTTACCCTAGTCGACTAACCTTTTCCTGAAACCAAACCCAACTCTCTGTATCACAGATTTAGTCGACTTAAGTGTCTGTTAGTCGACTTGACCCTTCTATTAGTCGACTACCCCTTCTAACCTAGTCGACTAACATTTCCTGAATCAGAAACCCAACTCTCTGTTACACAGTTTTAGTCGACTAGACCCTACTGATTAGTCGACTAACCCTTCTATTAGTCGACTACTCCCTTGACCTTAGTCGACTAACTTTGGCTGTCTGTTACAGTTAATTACTATCTTAAATTTGGATCTTATGCTTCGGTTATATGTTTGTATATTGTACTTCATGACCTATTACCTGAAGTATATAACCTCTAGTTACTTCATATTTCTATGTTATGTATTGCCATGCAACTGTTTGTTTCATTCTTATACTTGTATCTTGCCAGTGATATTCTTACTCTTATCGTATGCCATGCGTGGCAGACCCTTCGAGGTCGTTGAACTCTTCGTTGCTTCTATGTTTCCTCTTGCCTTGTCATAATTCAGACCTGTCAGTTACCCGTTTCCTTTTAACACATGTATATCACCTGACATGCCACTACTTGCTAGACCCTATTGTTATGTCATGACTGACCCGGCCTATTATCAATCTATTGTTATGTTTTATTGCTTGTGATATATCACCACCTTGTCATGCTATCTTTTAAAACCAAGCATGATACACCTGACTTTGTAATTATTATGTTTACGGGAATCCTGTCTTGTTTTATGGAACTAAGTGCCACACCATACTCGGTGGGGGCCACCTCTAGAATCACCCCCTCAGAACAAAGTGCCACATGGAACAAAGTGCCACACCTCACGGTGGGGGCCACCTCTTGAATCTGTAGGGCTATTACTGTTATGACTGTTTATTCCCGTAACCTGATAATCTTAATAAGCTACAACTTGTATGGGTATGGGAGGAAGTGATGGATGCCGGAATGATATCTTGCTTATAGTATGGGAATATGACATATTGGCGGTACTGTTAGTGAGACTTTGGGCCCACAGATTACTGTTAGGGGGACTTTGGGCCTCCAAAACTGGTCCCAGGTGTATGGGAACTACTATAAGAAGCTATATCAGTTCTCCATCAGCTTCCGATAACAACCCTCGACTTTCTTATATATGGATGTATGTGGGTCGGGATCGATACCGAGACACATACCTAGATATATGGGTTAGAAGAGTTATAATAATAATTGATAACCGTTATGGATCTTATTATGATTCTTGATATTCCAGTCATGATTCCAGTTATGTTTCCAGTTGTGATACTTATTATGATTCCCGTTATTCCAGTTATGTTTCTAAGTTATGATTCTTAGTATTCTTGTTATGTATTCCTGTTTGACTTTCATATGATTTGCAACTCTGATTCTATACGCTTGGATTTCTGTGGCATGAGATAAAGGTATATAGATGAGGGTTTCCTTGTTTGGATTATTCCTTCGATGTATTAGTCTCATGGGACCGTGACTTAAGCGTATACAATCAATCTTGCTTATAATCAGTTTTAACTTGGATTTCCTGTTTTATGATTCACTTGTTCATATCTGCCTTACTTGTGTTCTAACCTTTCTACTCTTGTCACTTAGCCATTTGGCTGTAGCCTGTTCATTGTTGGGACGTCCTGACTCCCTTGGATTTGTATGTTCAGGTTGAAGCTTGGATCGAAGTGGAGCTGTCCACAGTAGATCGAGCTTTCTTTAGTGAGCAGGCAGACTAACTCTACTTCCTTCGTGTCAGACCCCTTTTGACTCACGGGATCTTCACCCTTCTCGTGAGCATTTTGTATCTTTATTGTATATTTTACTTTTGGACTGGGTTGTGATAAAAGACATATGTAATATGTATAATTTATCATACACTGTGATGACTTTGTATATGTACCTTTTATGTTGGCATGTGTATGTATACCACGCTTTGTGTTGTACTCTGATCCCTTGCTTGTACTTTTATGCTTAGCGTATATACGTGGGGGCACTTCCTGACCTACGTATATACGTTGCAGTGACGTCCCGTATTCGTGGAATCGGGGCGTTACAATTTCCCTTTTTGAACCCCGCCTTGATCTCCGCGTCCAGCTCTTAGAGGCCAGACGCGGGCCTCATTTGAATGGAGACGCAAGCCTCCATCCTTGTGTTTCCTTGATTTGAATGGGGGGCAAAATGGGAATGATAACTTCACCTATGCATATATATATTCCCATGTACTCCAACTTCTCTCTCTCTCTTTCATTCTCCTTCATCTTCTTTGTTTCCAGCAAGCTCCAACAGCAACACAACCCCCCAAGCTCCCTTGGCCGGCCATTACCACCACCCACCAAATCCATTTTCTCCACCACAAATCCCTCCACCTCATTCTCCTCCATCTCCTCCTCCATTTCCAACAACTACACCATCTTCTTCAACCTCTTTCACCAAGAAAAACATCCAAGAACCCATCTTCTCCACCAAAGCTTCACCACCATCTCCGCCACCACCTACACCACCGTAGCCTCCACCAAGCATACCACCTTCACCTCCTCGTCAACCTCTTTCCGGCGGACTATAGATTCGTCCCCCGTAGCATCGTTTGCAAAATCTCACTTTGCCAAGTTGAACTGGACTTACACCTTTAACCTCCTTCCCTCTCTTGTGAAGACCGGCCAACTCCTTTTGGATTGGGGGCCGTGCACTTCATTGGCGACAAGACTCTGGGCCGGTACCCTCCTCTTGGATTGGGGCCGAGCTTCTCTGCGTCGGACGCATCCCAGGATCAGTTTTAGGCGAGTAATTCTACTCGCCAAGACATGAACAATCACTTGTATTTTCATATCAACGAACACAACACTTAAAGGATAATTCTGCTCTCTGTTTGACTCTGTTAGTCGACTTGACCCAGTCATTAGTCGACTAGAACCCTTTATTAGTCGACTATCCTTTTGTTATAGTCGACTAACTCCCTTGAAACGCAGCTTTTCTTCTGAAGACGCGACCCTATTAGTCGACTAACTCATTGCCCTAGTCGACTTTCTTTCTTTCTGAAGACGCGGACTTGTGAGACGCGGACTTGTGAGACGCTGACTTGTGACAAGACGCGGACTTGTGAGACGCGGCCTTATGAAACGCAGTCTTGTGAAACGCAGCCTATTAGTCGACTAACCCCTTCTTCTAGTCGACTAACTTTTCTCCTGAAAACGCAACTCTTTGAAAACGCAACCCATTAGTCGACTTTCCCTTCTCTATAGTCGACTAACTCCTCTATAAGTCGACTAATTGCCTTCCCCTAGTCGGCTAATTTTGGCTATTTGCTGTGGTTAATTACTTTCTTGGAAATGAATCTTATACTCGGGACATGTATTATATAGTGCTATTTCATGGCATGTTACTTGACAAATATCACCTCTTATCATGCTATCTATCAACACAAGGCATGATACACCTGACTTCTATGATTATCACTATAACGGGAATGATAACCGGACTTCATGATTTTCCAATTTGATTTACATGATAGTACGATTGTACTCCTGATACTCCTGTCTTCATGATATTCCTGACTTGCTCCTGTTCATTCCTGAAACCTGATAATTATCTGAAGAATTCATAAAATAAGACAACTTGCATCGGGTCGGGGAAATACGCGGCTATCAATATGTGTTCGTGTTTACAGTGGTATTAGGTATGTTGTGCAACTAAAATTTCCGGTCTGACCTGTGGGCCTCCAGGCGACCGAGGGGAGTGCTGGCTCCCTCCTTCCTGGTACCATCATGATAAGGGCATACATAAGTCCCTCCTGTTAGCCTTGCGGCTGGTTCCGTCCACCAAGCAACGGAACAATCCTGGGCCGTGGTCCCAGGTATGTACGGGACCCAGTGTAAACATAGTTCGTTGATACCCCCGCTGGTTTCCAATAACAATCTTGCTTTGCTTGGATATGGATCTATGTGTGCTGGACGCTAGTTCACATAGCTAGATATCAGGGTAAGACGAGTAATAATAATAATAATAATAATAATAATAATAATAATAATAAAAGACATTAATTGTGGGTGTTGTATGCGCTTGGATTACGGTGACATGAGATAAAGGTATATAGATGAGGGTTTCCTTGTTTGGATTATTCCCTCGAAGTACTAGTCTCATGAGGTCGTAACTTGAGCTTATACAATGCCTTTCGTTTATAACATTTTGTGCTTCTTTTACTTGCTGGCTGTTTACTCATGATGTTGTACCAACCCTCATACTCTTATTTCTTATGCCACTCGGCTGTAACCTGATGACTTGTTTGGGAGGTCCTGACTCCCTTGAATTTGTATGTTCAGGTTCCGGACCTTGGATTGAGGTGGAGCCTTCTGTGGAAGATCAAGCTTTCCTTTCCGAGCAGGCTGACTAGTCTCGGTTTCTGTTGTGCCAGACTTTCCTTTTTAGCTCGCGGGACCTTCCTTCAGCTCGTGAGCATCTTGTAATCATATTGTAAATCGTACTTTTGTGTTTGACTGTGATATATGATGCATGTGATATGTAATAGTATGTCACATCTTGTGATAACCTTGTATATTGTATTTCTTGTGTTGGCATATGAATGGACGCTACGTTTGTCGTGCTCTGATTCTTACTTGTACTGATGCTTAGCGTATATACGTGAGGGTACTTCTGACCTGCGTATGTACGTCGCAGTGACGTCCCCGTACCTGTGGGATCGGGGCGTTACAGGTTGGTATCAGAGCCAGGGCTCTCACACCTATAGTACAATCAAGCAGCAAATGGAATTTGCCTTTGCCAACTACAATGTACAAAGTTATCTAGTCCTTCTTGATTCCTTTCCTTGTGTCCTAAAATCCTTCCATCTTTCCAGTTTCCAGTCTCCTTTTTACCAACATAAGTATGGATAGAAGGACGGGTCGTAACAACTCCGGGCAAGCATCAAATGGACCCACGGGAGAGAATGCTAATATTCTAAGGGTTATCCAGACTATGATGGAGAATCATCAACAGCAGACGGAACTCCTTCGGCAAGAGTTAGCAACTCCTAAGGAACAAAGACCGGGGAACGTATCGGACTTTAGGCGGTTGCAACCGGCGATATTCACGGGAGGAGAGAAACCACTAGATGCTGAACAATGGCTGATTGACACCACAGATCTGTTGAACGCAGCCCGGGTCCCAAAAGAAAATCAAGTGGAGGTCGCCAAGATTCAACTAAAGGATGTAGCCAGGACCTGATGGCTAGCTGAAGAAGCGAGATTGGAGAAACCTGTCACTTGGGATCAGTTTTCTCAAAGCTTCTATAGTAGATTTTTCCCTGCCACAGCTCAGAAAGAAATGGAAGAACAGTTCATCCGACTTCAACAATGGAACCGGTCTGTGGATGAGTATGCCGCTGAGTTCTTGAGGCTGAGCCGCTTTGCTCCATATATGGTGGCTGATGAGGAAAAGCGGGCGAGTAGGTTCCAACAGGGTTTACAAATGGACATTCAAATCCTCTTAATGCCCCAACAGCTGAAAATTTATTCCCAAGTCCTCACCATAGCTCGGGAGGTGGAGTGAGGACTGGAGAAAGGGAAATCTAACATGATAAGGAATCAGACCATGAAGAGACCATTTCCACAAACAGGGAGAGGAGGTCCATTCAGAGCAGCAAGGATCCCAACCATGAGACGACCATTTCGACCAGCCCCCTTTCCAGTAACCCAACCATTTTCTTTTTGTAGCTATTGCCAGAAACCAGGTCACTCTCGACAAAATTGCCGTAGGGCGAATGGGTTATGCCTAGTATGTGGTTCCCGTGATCATTCAATAGAAGTCTGTCCCCACAAAAGAATGGGAATAGTCAACCATGCATTGCCAGCACTTCCAGGGCCAGATGGACAGAGGAACCAGGGACCAATGGTTAGGAGGGCCCTTCCCCCTCCCCCACTACAAGATATCCGCCCAGTCCAGAGGGGAGTCAGAATTGTAGCGGGTCGTGGAAGAGGACGAGCCTACAACTTGACAGCGGAAGAGGCCCAAACTTCTGGAGAAGTGGTAACAGGTAAGATTATGGTGCACTCTAAACCTGTCTTAGCCCTCTTTGATTCTGGTGCTTCTCATTGCTACATATCAGATAGTTTCATTGCTTTGAACTCTATACCTGTTGAATATTTAAACCACCAGTGGGAGATAAGTACCGGTAACGGAGTAGTCATCTCTAATAGAGTTTGTGTAAATTGTCCGGTGGAACTGTGTGACAGGACATTAACAGTGGATATGCTCGTACTAGATACTAAAGGGTACGACGTAATCTTAGGCATGACTTGGCTCAGTAAATACCATGCAGTCATTGATTGTCGAAACAAGAAAGTTATTTTCAGAATACCACTTCAGCCTGAATTCCAATTTAAAGGAGAACACAAACCTACCAAGGAAAAAGCACAGATGACTGCTGGTGAGATCCAGAAGAAGAGAGTGCCAGTTTGGAATGAGTTTCCAGAAGTATTTAAGGAGATCTCAGGACTTCCACCCGATAGGGTAATTGAGTTCTCCATTGATACCCTTCCAGGCACAGTTCCGATATCCAAAGCTCCATACAGAATGGCACCCACTGAGTTAGAAATTCTAAAGAAGTAGCTACAAGAATATTCTGACAAGGGATTGATTAGACCAAGTGCTTCACCATGGGGAGCTCCAGTGCTCTTAGCAAACAAAAAGGACGGTGGTAAGCGGTTGTGTATAGACTACAGAGAGTTAAACAAAGTTACCATCAAGAACAAGTACCCCTTACCAAGAATTGATGATCTGTTTGATCAGCTTCATGGAGCTCGGGTATTTTCAAAGTTGGATTTGCAATCAGGTTATCATCAGCTAAAGGTAAAGAAAGAAGATATTCCCAAGACAGCATTCAGGACTCGTTATGGCCATTATGAGTTTCTAGTTATGCCCTTCGGAGTCACCAATGCCCCTGCAGTTTTCATGGATTTGATGAACAGAGTGTTCTCATCATATTTGGATCAGTTTGTGGTTGTTTTTATAGATGACATCTTAATCTATTCGAAGAACGACAGAGAGCATGCAGACTACTTGAGAATAGTGTTACAGACTCTCCAACAGGAACAACTTCATGCTAAGCAAAGCAAATGTGATTTCTGGTTAAATAGTGTGGCCTTCCTTGGACACATAATTTCAGAAGAAGGAATTTCAGTAGACCCCGGTAAAATTCAGGCAGTGAAGGACTGGCCGAATCCAAGGACAGTAACAGAAATTAAGAGTTTTATTGGATTAGCCGGACATTACAGGCGCTTTGTCCAAGATTTTTCTAAGATTGCAGCCCCGTTAACGAAGCTCACCGGAAAGGAGAAAAATATATATGGACCGAGGAATGTGCTGCAGCATTTGAGCAATTAAAGGAAAGACTCATTACAGCTCTAATTTTGAGGACTCCCTCAGGAAGAGGAGGGATGGTTATATACAGTGATGCATCCGGAAAAGGCCTGGGGTGTGTATTAATGCAGCATGGTCATGACATAGCGTATGCATCCAGGCAACTGAAACCACATGAGAGAAATTACCCAACTCATGACCTAGAGCTGGCAGCTGTAATATTCGCATTGAAGATCTGGAGACATTATCTTCTGGGAGACAAGGTGCTAATCTACACTGACCACAAGAGTCTAAAGTATATTTTCACGCAGAAAGAATTAAACATGAGACAGAGACGGTGGCTTGAATTAATGGCAGATTATGATATAGATTTACAGTATCATCCAGGCAGAGTCAATACAGTACCAGATGCATTGAGCAGGAAGCCAGAGAATAAAATGCTAGTACAACTTACGCAACAGAAGGAGTTGATTCAGGATATCATAAAATTGGACTTAATGATAGTACAAGGAATTGATAGAACGGGACAGTTGATGACCTTTCAGATTCAATCAACCCTGATGGATGAGATTAAAGAAGCTCAAAAAGAAGACCCCAGATTGCAGAAATTCAGAGCTCAAATAGAGGCCGGATTGAGAACGGATATCCGTATTCATTCAGACAACGCATTATATTTCGGTAACAGAATTTGTGTCCCCCAAGGAGAAGTCCGACAGAAAATCTTGGCAGAGGCACATAGTTCGGCCTATTCCATACACCCGGGAGGAAATAAAATGTATCAAGACTTGAAACAGAAGTTCTGGTGGAATGCCATGAAAAGGGAGATAGCCCAGCATGTGGCCAAGTGCTTAGTTTGCCAGCAGGTAAAGATAGAACACCAGAGAACAGCTGGACTTCTTCAGCCCTTGCCAATGCCCGAGTGGAAGTGGGAACATATCACCATGGATTTTGTCACAGCACTACCTCGCAGTCCTAAAGGTAATAATGCAGTATGGGTAATCATTGACCGCCTTACAAAAGCAGCTCACTTCCTACCTTTCAGAGTAGGTCAGTCAACAGAAGTTCTTGCAGAAAAATATATGAAAGAAATTGTTCGTCTACATGGAATTCCAGTTAGTATCGTGTCAGATAGAGACACGAGATTTCGATCACATTTCTGGAAAAGTCTCCAAGAAAATTTAGGAACTCATCTGAAATTCAGTACTTCATATCACCCCCAGACAGACGGACAATCTGAACGGACTATCCAGATCCTTGAAGACATGTTACGAGCCTGCATGATAGAATTTAGAGGGTCATGGGAAGACTATCTTCATTTGGTAGAATTCTCTTATAATAACAGCTATCAGGCTAGTATCAAAATGGCCCCATTTGAGGCATTGTATGGCAGGAAATGCAGGTCACCGATATGTTGGGACGAAGTCGGCTAAAGAAGACTTATGGGACCAGACATTCTAGTTCAGACAACAGACAAAGTCCGAATTATCAGAGATCATCTCCGGGCAGCACAGAGCCGACAAAAGAGTTGGGCAGACACAAACAGAAGGCCATTGGAATTCAGAACCGGTGAGCAGGTATTTTTAAAGATATCACCCACAAAAGGGGTAATCCGGTTCGGTACTCGTGGGAAACTTAGTCCGAGATACATCGGCCCATTCGAAATTTTGGATCGTGTGGGAGATGTGTCTTACCGATTGGCATTACCGCCATCTTTAGAAGGAGTACACAATGTATTCCATGTATCACAGTTGAGGAAGTATGTCAAGGATGAGAGTCACATTCTAGATCACTCCGAACTGGAACTACAGTCAGATCTCTTATAAAGAGCAACCGATGGCCATCCTGGACAAAAGTATCAAGACTTTGAAGAATAAGGCAATACCATTAGTATTGGTTTCTTGGAATAGGCATGTGCCAGGAGAAGCCACATGGGAACGGGAGGACGTTATTCGTGAGCGTTACCCTCAACTATTTTCAACTTAGTTGGTAAAACCCTTCTTCCTATTCTCTCTACCGTCATCTTCCCCTTCCTGAAATTTCGAGGACGAAATTTTTGTAAGGTGGATAGATTGTAACACCCCATCCTCGGTATACGTGCACAGTTACGTATCCTGATTTTTGGCGCATTTTATTATTATTATTTTATTTTATTTTATTTTAGTTTATTTTCTGCTATTTAAATACTTACTCATATAGCAGTACTGCATGATTTGATCTGTTTGGTATTCAGATTTGACCAATTTTAGTTTCAAATATTATTTTTTAATATTCTAGATTTTTCATGATTTTCTGGAATTTTCGGAATTAAATTGTAGATCTTCAAAACCGGTGTCGGCCAGTATCACTGGTTGATTCCAGGAATTTTAATTTACAATTGGAATCAAATTTTTGGATTTCGCTTTCACATTCCTTCTTAAAATTATATTTTCTTCCTTCAGGCATATTCTGGGAATTTTCAGATTTTATCGAAAATCCAGCCTACCCGGTGTAGACACCGTTCACCATGGATTCCAGGATTTTTATTTTGAAAATGGAGTTGAATTTCTGAAAACCAATTTCACCAAAAATCTTTATGTAATACTTATTATTTTTGTGAATTTTTGGAAAGCTTCCCGAGACACTTCAATTTTTGGACATTTCTGGAGTTTTCGGTATTTTCCCAGATACCGGGAATTTATCCATATATTCCACTTTTCTCTTTTTTCATTATTCTCTCTCCTTCTTCAAACGCGAGAGTTCACCAGCTGGATTCATCATTTAATGCAGCCATCCTCTCCATGCTGCATTTAAAGCTTATGGGCCAATCAAACTCTAGTCAAATCACCCATACCTTTATTGACTTCTCTGTAAACGCAACCTTGTGAATTTCCCTTTTTGAACCCCGCCTTGATCTCTGCGTCCAGCTCTTAGAGGCCAGACGCGGGCCTCATTTGAATGGAGACGCAAGCCTCCATCCTTGCGTTTCCTTGATTTGAATGGGGGCAAAATGGGAATGATAACTTCACCTATGCATATATATATATTCCCATGTACTCCAATCTTCTCTCTCTCTCTTTCATTCTCCTTCATCTTCTTTGTTTCCAGCAAGCTCCAACAGCAACACAACCCCCCAAGCTCCCTTGGCCGGCCATTACCACCACCCACCAAATCCATTTTCTCCACCACAAATCCCTCCACCTCATTCTCCTCCATCTCCTCCTCCATTTCCAACAACTACACCATCTTCTTCAACCTCTTTCACCAAGAAAAACATCCAAGAACCCATCTTCTCCACCAAAGCTTCACCACCATCTCCGCCACCACCTACACCACCGTAGCCTCCACCAAGCATACCACCTTCACCTCCTCGTCAACCTCTTTCCGGCGGACTATAGATTCGTCCCCCGTAGCATCGTTTGCAAAATCTCACTTTGCCAAGTTGAACTGGACTTACACCTTTAATCTCCTTCCCTCTCTTGTGAAGACCGGCCAACTCCTTTTGGATTGGGGCCGTGCACTTCATTGGCGGCAAGACTCTGGGCCGGTACCCTCCTCTTGGATTGGGGCCGAGCTTCTCTGCGTCGGACGCATCCCAGGATCAGTTTTAGGCGAGTAATTCTACTCGCCAAGACATGAACAATCACTTGTATTTTCATATCAACGAACACAACACTTAAAGGATAATTCTGCTCTCTGTTTGACTCTGTTAGTCGACTTGACCCAGTCATTAGTCGACTAGAACCCTTTATTAGTCGACTATCCTTTTGTTATAGTCGACTAACTCCCTTGAAACGCAGCTTTTCTTCTGAAGACGCGACCCTATTAGTCGACTAACTCATTGCCCTAGTCGACTTTCTTTCTTTCTGAAGACGCGGACTTGTGAGACGCGGACTTGTGAGACGCTGACTTGTGACAAGACGCGGACTTGTGAGACGCGGCCTTATGAAACGCAGTCTTGTGAAACGCAGCCTATTAGTCGACTAACCCCTTCTTCTAGTCGACTAACTTTTCTCCTGAAAACGCAACTCTTTGAAAACGCAACCCATTAGTCGACTTTCCCTTCTCTATAGTCGACTAACTCCTCTATAAGTCGACTAATTGCCTTCCCCTAGTCGGCTAATTTTGGCTATTTGCTGTGGTTAATTACTTTCTTGGAAATGAATCTTATACTCGGGACATGTATTATATAGTGCTATTTCATGGCATGTTACTTGACAAATATCACCTCTTATCATGCTATCTATCAACACAAGGCATGATACACCTGACTTCTATGATTATCACTATAACGGGAATGATAACCGGACTTCATGATTTTCCAATTTGATTTACATGATAGTACGATTGTACTCCTGATACTCCTGTCTTCATGATATTCCTGACTTGCTCCTGTTCATTCCTGAAACCTGATAATTATCTGAAGAATTCATAAAATAAGACAACTTGCATCGGGTCGGGGGAAATACGCGGCTATCAATATGTGTTCGTGTTTACAGTGGTATTAGGTATGTTGTGCAACTAAAATTTCCGGTCTGACCTGTGGGCCTCCAGGCGACCGAGGGGAGTGCTGGCTCCCTCCTTCCTGGTACCATCATGATAAGGGCATACATAAGTCCCTCCTGTTAGCCTTGCGGCTGGTTCCGTCCACCAAGCAACGGAACAATCCTGGGCCGTGGTCCCGGGTATGTACGGGACCCACTGTAAACATAGTTCGTTGATACCCCCGCTGGTTTCCAATAACAATCTTGCTTTACTTGGATATGGATCTATGTGTGCTGGGACGCTAGTTCACATAGCTAGATATCAGGGTAAGACGAGTAATAATAATAATAATAATAATAATAATAATAATAAAAGACATTAATTGTGGGTGTTGTATGCGCTTGGATTACGGTGACATGAGATAAAGGTATATAGATGAGGGTTTTCTTGTTTGGATTATTCCCTCGAAGTACTAGTCTCATGAGGTCGTAACTTGAGCTTATACAATGCCTTTCGTTTATAACATTTTGTGCTTCTTTTACTTGCTGGCTGTTTACTCATGATGTTGTACCAACCCTCATACTCTTATTTCTTATGCCACTCGGCTGTAACCTGATGACTTGTTTGGGAGGTCCTGACTCCCTTGAATTTGTATGTTCAGGTTCCGGACCTTGGATTGAGGTGGAGCCTTCTGTGGAAGATCAAGCTTTCCTTTCCGAGCAGGCTGACTAGTCTCGGTTTCTGTTGTGCCAGACTTTCCTTTTTAGCTCGCGGGACCTTCCTTCAGCTCGTGAGCATCTTGTAATCATATTGTAAATCGTACTTTTGTGTTTGACTGTGATATATGATGCATGTGATATGTAATAGTATGTCACATCTTGTGATAACCTTGTATATTGTATTTCTTGTGTTGGCATATGAATGGACGCTACATTTGTCGTACTCTGATTCTTGCTTGTACTGATGCTTAGCGTATATACGTGAGGGTACTTCTGACCTGCGTATGTACATCGCAGTGACGTCCCCGTACCCGTGGGATCGGGGCGTTACAGGCATCAAGTCCCAAACCCGAAGTTTTCTTCAATACTCGGTCAAACCAGACTTCTTTCTGCTTTTCTTTTCTTGGCGTTGGGACTGAAACCAGAACAGGTATTTCTGCTGACATCATTGGCTGTTGTGTCTCGTCAGTAGTCTTCTTGTACTGTCTCATGTATGATTTTTCACACCGAGTACCTGTTGGTTGGGATGTAGCGTCCTATGCTGCGAAAGCATGCTTCTCGTCTTCAGAATCACTAAGAGAAGCTTCTGTTACTTTGTCACCATCTGGCAGGACAGAGCAACATTGCAGGATTTTCCCTTTGGCTTGGGTTTCCTTTAGTCCTATTGTTTATCTTTGGCAAGATCTGGCTGCACCCATATGATTTCCCTAATCTTCAACGTCAGTAGAAGGAGACCTTTAGCCTCATGTTGCTTTGCTAAAGGATTACTTACCTCCAGTCGTGTCTTAGGGACTGGAGGATGTCCGTCAGGGACAGTAGCCTTCGAAAGAGTGCCAAACTCAGGAGTTACTATGTTTGCAGTGACTTTATTTTGTTCTGACTTTAAAGTCAGAACTTCGACATCGATCAAAGCCTAAATTTTATCCTTGAGTACAAAGCATTTGTTGGTAGGATGGTGATCCATCCTATGGAAGAGGCTATAGTTGGGACCTTTTGTGCGTCCCACTTTGTTAGGGCATCAAACCTTTGGCAGCTTCAACTTATTGCCCTTCTGGAGCAAATGGAATATTGTAACCACCTGCTCATCTTTAAAGGAGTATATTTTTGAGGAAACTTGAACTCCTAATTGCTGGCGCCACCCTTCTTGGTTTTCGGAGGAGTTTCCCCTGACAACTCCACAGACATGGTTTCTTTCCCTTTTGCTTTGGAAGACTGTGTCATTTCACTGCGTCATTTATTATTCACCCCCCATTCCCTTTAAGTATGAATGGTTCAAATTTTTTAGATAATTTCTAGGCTATTTCAGCTTGTTCAACCAACTCTTTCTAAGTGTGGGCCTTAACAGCTCCCGTGCGAATTTCTACTTGGTCTAAGAAGTTGTGCCTACATGTCTGCAATAACATAAATAATGACATCCTTGCTGGATACATCAGAGATAGGTTCCTGAATCTTTCAATATAATCAGGACTGATTCTCCTTTCTTCTGCACGGTGGAAAGAAGTTTATCCATGGTTACCTCCGTGTCATCCTCATAGAAGCGAGAGAGGAACCGATTCTCCAAATTGATCCAAGAATTGATGGAACCCGGTGGGAGGCTTCTGAACTAGTCGAAGGCCACTCTTTTGAGAGCACCGATAAACAATCTGGCCATGATGGCATCATTATATATGACATTACTAGTCTGGGAACAAAAGTAATAGATATGCTGGTTTTGTGAGCTCTTACCATCATATATATATAACATAGGTGGTTTGAATTTCGGCGGGTATGGCACTGAATCCCATTCAAGTGGGTAGGAACGAGTCATGCCTACCTTCTTCAGTTCATCCCTCTGAGTTAGGGATGCGATCTAAGTCTGGATGCCTTTAATAACCTCGGATCGATTGAAGAACTTTCTTTTGACTTCTCAATCTTAAGTTGTTCATCATCATTATGCTCTTCCTCATTATGATTGCTCCTGGTATCATTGTTATTTCGGTTAGTGAGGAGCTGAGCCAGCATTTGTTAGATGTTGTCTAAGGCTTCTTGTTAGGCCTTGGAGGTCTGCTCTTGGGCCTCCATCCGTCGACGAAGGTCATCATTGTTGTTAACGGCCATGTTAGCCGACACTCTGCTTGTTTGCACAGAGCTAACCGTTGCTGAAGAGGCATATCCACTAGCTGCTCCCTCATCATCTGGCCATTGGAAGAGACTTTTCAGTGGTTATGGTGACATTACCCAGTCGAAGAGGAAGGTTGCTCGTAACTATAAGGTATTGCTACCCTGGATCTTGTGCCTTGGAATGTACCTTCTTGTCCAACTAAGACTTGGCCTAAACTGGGGCTGTAGTCTGAATCTCGAGAACTGAATGAAGGAGTTAGTATCACGTCTCCCTCGTCTGCCCCTGAGCGGTTCACGTCCCCTCCCTATCATGTTGACAGATGTTGAGGGAAGATCTGGTATATTTCGTGCTTTGTTCCTTTTATGAGGCTTCACAGGGGCTTGAATCGATAGTTGGTTGAAAACCGACTGTCGGGCTGGAAGAGTGGCAGGGACTGGCCTAGTCGCAGTGGACTGAATGGACCGTCACTAACTGGCACCCTACTTGTTAACAATAGGAGGGAGAAATATGGAGCAGTTCTTTACAACAAAACATCCATTTGTTAGTTAAGAACTCTCATAAATCAGGATTAACTGTAGCACCCCGTTCCCGAGATACGTACCCTGATACGTGTCCCAATTTTTTTGATCGTATTGTTTTAATTTTCTTTCAGTATTTGTTTTTGTGTTGTGATTGCTTATATTATTTGGTACCGGATCTAGATTCTCAGTCTTAGAGTCAGCCTCACCTGGACCGGGAACCCGACACCAGCATACTGCCCGACTTGACCTTCCTATTAGTCTGATTTGACCAATTTTAGTTTCAAAAATAGTTTTCCAATATTTTAGATTTTTCATGATTTTTTGAAATTTTTCAGAATTATTTTGCAAAATCTTCAAAACTGGTGTCGATTGGCATCACTGACCAATTCTCAGATTTTTAGTTTTCAAACAGAGTTAAATTTTTAGAAACAGTTTTCACATTACTTCTTAGAATCTCATTTTCTATCTAAATACATTTTTTGAGTTTTTTCTGAATTTATCAAATTTGACCGATTCTGGTGTCAACCGATATCGCCAGAAAATTTCAGAATTTTAATTTAAAAATCAGATTGAATTTCTCAAATCCAAGTTCATCAGGCATCTTAAAATAATATTTTCTAGTTTTAAGAATTTTTCGGAGCGTTTCTGAAACAGTCAAATTTTACCCTATTTAAATAATAATATTATTTTCTTTTTTTCTTTTCTTGCTTTTTCCTTCTATACTCTTCTACTTAATACTTCCAGGTTATCCTATTAATTTAGTTATTGAATAATATTTTTATTTACTAATTTTTCTTATTTTTCCTTTTCTTTATTTTTCCTTTTCCTTTCTTTTCTTTTCTTTCTTTTTCTTCTCTTCCTTTTCTCTTTCTTTCTCCCCTTGCCCTGCTCCCCATGCCCCCATCCCCTGCAACCCGACAGTAGCAGCAACACCAACACCTTCCCCCTCGCTCCTTCCCCATGCTCTCCCTCTCCCTCTCCCTCTCTTTCTATTTAATTTTCCTTTCTTTCTTCCCTTCTTTCCATTTTTCTCCGTCTTCTTCTTCATTTCTCCCACCAACACCCAACTCCCCTCATGGTCGTCGCCACCACCCACGCCACCAGCACCGCCGCCGCCCCCTAGCCAACGCCGCCGCCTCCCCTTGCTCTCCCCTTCCCTTCCCCACTTCCCTCCTCTTCAAATACCCCTTCATCTCCTCCAATTTCTCTATAAACCCATCACTACAACTTCATTTTCTCCTCCAAAATTCACCTTCAAACTCCTCAATTCCTCCACTTCCACCATCACACCACCATCTCCTCCTCATCCTCCAATTCCCTAACCATCAACCACCACAACCACCACCACCAACTCCATCAACAAACAACAACCACAACAACATACAACACCACAACTAAATCTCCACAACCACCCCTCCTCTGAGCCCACAGCACCGCTGCCCCTTCTCTAGCGGTGCCGTCGCCGGCCAGCCCCCCACTCCCCTTCTTTCTTTTATTTCTTGCATTTTCTTTCTTTCTTTCCTTTTTCTTCTTTCCACTTTTACCCTCCCCTTTATTCCCTAATTTCCCACACCTTTTCCCAGCAAACATGCTCCCTCTCCCTCCTCTCTCTCCTATAACTATCTCTCTCTTTAACTAATCCTCTCTCTCTCCTCTCTTATTCTCTCTAATATATATATAATTATATTATTATATTTATTTATTTGGATTGTTAGCATACACGTGTGAATTTTTCAGAAATTGTTCGGAGTCGTGTGTTTTAAGCGAGTACTTTCTTTATGTTGCTTCATGCCTTCCATTCTAGGGCTTAATAATAATTTAGGCGAATGCTTTTATATCATCAATTCATATTTAGTAACTGCTACTCTAGCGTTTATTTCGTGTTATACCGATATGTGAATGTCTTGTTACTACCGTTACATGCCTAACAAGTGCTACTCTAGCTTTTATACATGATGCATCATTACGCAAGTTGATATATGATGTTGTGACTTCCACCGACATGTTACTTACCTGACCCTGATATGTATATACTTGACACCTGATACCGGTACTTGACATGTTGTACTTGACACCTGATCTACGACACTTGACATCTGATACCGGTATTTGACATGTTATACTTGACACCTGATCCCTGACATTTGATATCTGACACAGGCACTTGACATGTTATACTTGACATCTGATCCACGACACTTGATATCTGACACCGGTACTTGACATGTTATACCTGACACCTGATATATGTGAAAACACCTAGAGGGGGGTGAATAGGTGTAAATGCTAATCTAACAATCTTTTTAAAACAAGTATGAATGAATGATGCAACGATCTCCCAAAACAAGACTAAGAGCCGAATACCCGGTGAAGGGCTCTGAACTCCTTCCTCGTGATTCCTCTGGATATGAGTTAGAGGTGCGCAATGCAATCTTGTTGTATGAGAATTGATCGACAATATATCAAGGAATGAATAATATGTAATGGTGAAGTGCACACAAGATATATCACAAGCAATAGAGACAATATAACAAACTAGAAATAGAGAGCAATTAAAAATAAAGCGAAAATAGAGAGCAAGAGCAAAAAGGCAATCGCAAACACAAGTATTTGTTTCGAGGTTCGAGCCACCGCTCTACTCCCCACCTTCACCGCCCTAAAGGGTTTCCACTATCCACCGAGGACTTTACAAGGTCTACTGAAGACCGGAGTACCGAACTCCACCACTTACAAACCTCCACCGAAGAGGTATCTCAACAAGAACAAGAAGAAGGAACAAGTAGCCAAGTGATCACCAAAAGGATCACAAACTTCTTACAAACTTTCTCTTTACAACTTCCTTATAGAATGAGAATGGGAATTTTGGCTCTAGAAGTGTAGTGAGAAAAACAAACTCAGTTGTAAATGAAACTTGCTTGAGAACACAACTGAAAAAACAATAGCCAAGAATGCAAGAGAGAATTTGAGAGGTTTGAAACTTTTTCTTTCTTTTGAAAACTTGTAAACTAGGGATTTTTCTTAGTGTCTTTGCAAGAGACTTATCTCCTCTATTTATAGGGAGAGGAAGAGATTAAAACTTATTTAATTTAAGCTTATTTGATCAGAAAATAATCCACAATACTCAAAAAAAGTCTGCCACAAAAACAGTCTAAAACAGATTTCAGATTTGCACCAAAGAGGAAAGACCCGTTGGGCTCTGGCAGGCTTGGCGGTCGACCGTCCCGGTCTGCCGTCAGCCCTGCTGGCATATAGCCGTTGGGCTCGGGTCGACCGGTCGGCCGACCGACAAAAAACAGAGAGCAGAAGTTTTCGGTCGGTCGGCCGGTCGGCCGGCCGACAGACGTGCACGAGCGTGCACGTCCAGGACACAGGATCCGGTCGGCCGGTGCGGTCGGCCGGTCCAGCCTGACACAGAAAAAACTGAGAGGAATTTTGGACTTTGAAAATTTTCAGAATAATTTTTGTAGGAAAATTTTACTAAATATCATGCTGAAAGGATAGAAATACATGATACAAACAAGATATAAAATTTGTAAACATTGAATCATGTATAGAGACCAAGGCATGAACATTAAACAAAACATCAAAATAAAAACTGTATTTTTGAAAAAATGTGTGTGTGTGTCCTAGAGCCAATATTTAACAACCTCAAACTTTAACAAACTATTTCTTACATTGGTTCTAATTGACTACAAGGTCTTCAAGTGGGCTTCTCCATATGTGATCTTGTAAGACTTGATACTTGAGCCCGAAATGAGGTGACTTGAGTCAAAAACACCTTCCTTTAGGGAAGAATGCTCCTAGAATCATTAAAACCCTGAAGCACTCTAAAACAACAAACATGATTAGTACAAATAACTATATATATTTTGTGATCATCAAAACACACTAAAACGAGTGATTGTAACCTTGGGCCAACAATCTCCCCTTTTTTGATGATGACAAAACATATAGTCATTTTAAATATGGGGAAGGAGCATGAAAGCTCCCCCTCAAATTATGCTATGTATAAAAGAATGATTGAAAGCTCCCCCTCAAATTATGCTATGTATAAAAGAATGACTATGTATAAAAATGAATGGCTATATACATAAAGCATAAAACACAATGCGCAATACAATCTCCCCCTTTTTGTCATACATCAAAAAGGGTAAAAAAATAAGAAAATTTTCTTTCAAGAATCTATAATACAAACATTCTCACCACAAATAAATGAAAATCTAGCATAGTCTAGAGGTTTTGTAAAAATATCGGCAAGTTGAAACTCGGTAGAAACATAATCAATATCAATATCACCTTTCTCATAATGATCTCTAAGAAAGTGATATCTAATGTCAATGTGCTTAGTTTTACTATGTTGATTTACATTTTTAGTCATATGAATGTACTAGTATTATCACAAAATATTTTAATATGATCAAAATGCAAATCATAGTCAAGGAGAGTATGTTTCATCCAAAGAACTTGTGCACAACAAGCTCCGGCTGCAACATACTCCGCCTCGGCGGTTGAAAGGGCTACCAAATTTTGCTTTTTGGAAGACTAAGAAACAAGACAATTACTAAGAAATTGACATGTTCCACTTGTACTTTTCCTATCTACCCAACAACTCGCATAGTCGGCATCCGAAAAACTCTTCATTTCAAATAGTCCGGTTTTCGGATACCACAAACCCATTTCAATTGTGCCCTTAAGGTATCTAATAATGCGTTTTACCGCTACTAAATGAGACTCCTTAGGACATGATTGAAAACGAGCACAAAGAAAATATAATATCCGGCCTACTAGCCATCGAATACAATAAACTACCAATCATGCTACGATAAAGCTTAATGTCTACACTTTTACCTTATTCATCCTTGTCAAGCTTGGTGGTTGTTGCCATGGGAGTTTTACTAGTTCTAGCTCCTTCAAGTCCAAATCTCTTGATAAGTTCCTTTGTGTACTTGGCTTGATTGATAAAGATCCCATCCTTTCTTTGCTTGATTTGGAGACCAAGGAAGTAGTTGAGCTCACCCATCATAGACATTTCGAATTCTTCCTTCATGCATGATTCAAAAGCTTGGCAAAGAGATTCATTAGTAGAACCAAAAATAATATCATCCACATTAATTTGCACAATAAGAATATCATTTTCTACATGTTTTGTAAACAAAGTTGTATCAATTTTTCCTTTCTTAAAACCATTTGAAATTAGAAATGAAGAAAGCCTTTCATACCAAGCCCTAGGGGCTTGTTTTAAACCATAAAGAGCTTTGTCAAGTTTGAAAACAAAATCCGGATGTGTAGGATCAACAAACCCGGAAGATTGTTCAATATATACCTCCTCTTCAATAAATCCATTTAAGAAAGCACTTTTCACATCCATTTGTAAAAGCTTAAAATCTTTATATGAAGCAAATGCAAGTGTCATCCGTATGGCTTCAAATCATACTACGGGTGCAAAGGTTTCATCAAAATCGATACCTTCGATTTGAGTGTAACCTTGGGCAACTAACCTAGCTTTATTCCTAACAACGTTACCCGACTCATCCAACTTGTTCTTAAAGATCCACTTAGTACCAATTGTTGGTCTATCGTGGGGCCTAGGAACAAGGTGCCAAACTTGGTTGCGTTCAAATTGATTGAGTTCCTCTTGCATGGCTAGCAACCAATATGAGTCGGCCTCGGCTTCGAGGACGCTTTTGGGTTCAAAATGAGAAATAAAAGCATAGTGTCCACAAAAATTATGAAGTTGAGAACGAGTAGTTACCCCTTGAGATACTTCACCTAAAACAAGGTCCTTGGGATGATGTGGATTGTATCTCCAATCCTTTGGAAGTTGTTGAGTAGGATCCACTTCAATTCTTTGAATTTCATTTCCTTGAGCCTCTTGATCCTTAGTTGCACTTCCTTCATCATCCTTTGGCATGTCTTCAATAGTAGGTGAATCCTTCAAAGTGACTTTCTCCATGTCTTCATGCAAAGAATCTATTTCTACAACATTCTTAACAAACACTTTAGATTCCTCAAATTTTACATGTATAGACTCTTCAATAGTTAAAGATGACTTATTGAAAACTCTATAAGGTTTACTAGTATTTGAGTAACCTACAAAGAATGCTTCATAAGACCTAGCATCAAATTTTCCCAAATTGTCTTTTGTATTTAAAACAAAACATTTGCATCCAAAAACTTTAAAGTATGAAACATTTGGCTTTCTAGAAAAATAAATCTCAAAAGATGTTTTTGAAGTATTTTTGCATTAGAAAACACGATTTGATATATAGCATGATGTATTAATGGCCTCGGCCCACAAATAATGTGGGAGACCATATTCACTAATCATTGTCCTAACCATCTCTTGTAATGTTCGATTTTTCCGTTCAACTACTCCATTTTGTTGTGGAGTTCTAGGACAAGATAGTTCATGCTTAATTCCATGTTCTTCACAAAAAGCAATAAAGGGTAGGTTAATGAATTCACCACCTCTATCACTTCTTATTCTTAAAATTGAAGAATCTTTTTCCTTTTCAACTCTTTTCTTAAAAACTTGAAAATGTGAAAAAGGCTTGATTTTTGTGCTCTAAAAAAAAACCCATGTAAAACGTGAAAAATCATCAACCAAAACAAATGCAAAACGATTCCCACTTGGACTTTTGGTTTGAGTAGGACCAAACAAATCCATATGGATCAACTCCAAGGGACGTGATGTCATGATATCCTTAATTGACTTGAAAGAGGACTTGGTTTGTTTCCTAAGTTGGCACGCGTCACAAACGCGGTCCTTTTCAAAGTTCAAGCAAGGAATACCCTTCAACATTTCCTTGTTGTTTAACCTAGATAGATGGTGAAAGGAAATGTGGCCTAATCTTCTATGCCACAACCAAGAGTCATCATCGAGGGCTTTTAAACAAGTGATATTACAAGACATATTAGACAAATCAATCATGTACATATTGCTTTCACGAAAACCGAAAAATATACATGTGTTAGATTGTCTATCAAAACTCTACAAGCTATGTTATCAAAAACATCATCAAAACCTTTATCACAAAGTTGACTAATACTCAAGAGATTATGCTTGAGTCCATCAACTAAAACAGCATTTTCTATTAAAGGGGATGTACCAAGTTTAACATTACCAATACCGATTATTTTACCCTTGGCATCATCTCCGAAGGTGACGGTGCCACCTTCATGGTATCTTGATAGGGTTGCAAAGTTGTTGATATCCCAAGTCATGTGTCTTGAGCAACCACTATCAAGATACCACAACCCTTTACGTCGTTGCGCCTTGGAAAGTACCTACATCATTTAGCAAATTCATTGACTTTGGTACCCAAATTTTCTTGGGTCCTTGAAAGTTAGTGTTTCGAACCCAAACATTATGATGAGATGCATTAAGTCTATCATAGCAAAACTTAATTAAGTGACCTTTACGGCCACAAAAGATGCATAAAAATACCTTCTCATACATGAATGCATGATGTGTGTGTGGAGGGTGAGCATGTTTGGGGGGTTTGGCATGATGTAAAGGTTGTGAGGTATGAACATGAGCATGAGCATGAGCGTTAGATTGTTTCTTAGAGGCTTGTTTCTTAGGAAACATAGCCTCAAGTCTATTCTTATCAAATTCACACTTTTTCAGAACTACTCCTAATGAGTCAATTTTCTCTTTAAATATGGAAATCTCATTTTCATTAACTTGTGGAAACTTACCCTTACAAGAAAACTTATAGTTATCAAAATCTTTTTGGGTGGAAACTAAAGTAGAAGATAATTCATCTTTTTCTTTAGTAAGAGTAAGAATATGATGATTAAGAGACTCATTTTCCTTTTTCATATTTAAATACTTTTTCTTAAGAACATCATAGTTATGTGAGAGTTCTACAAATGCTTCTCCTAATTCATCCATGGAAAGCTCATCATCAAAAGAGGTGGAAGAGGTTACCTTGCTTGTGCCTTCATTAATCATGAAGCACATATTGGCGGTGTCAACTTCTTCCTCGGATTTACTCTCGGAATCCCATGTAGCCTTCAATGCTTTCTTCTTGTAAGGCTTCTTGGAGGTGGAAGGCTTGACTTTATCCGGGCACTCCGCAACAATGTGATCCGGTCTTTGGCAATTGAAACAAATAATTTTCTTCTCTTCTTTGCCTCCTTGCCATCTCCTTCTACCTTGGAACTTTGCCTTGTTATATATCCTCCAAATGTTCTTAACAAGAAGTGAGAGCTTTTCGTCATCTTCTTCTTCATCGTCTTCGTCGGAGTATGAGGATTGACTTTTGAAGGCAATAACTTTCTTCTTGGAGGGGGCCATTTCTTCTCTTGCTTTTCTTTCCATCTTATGGGTCTTGAGGTTCCCAATGAGACCTATAAGCTCCATCTCCTCCTTGTCGTTGAGTTCCTTCAAGGTAGTTGCTTTGACTTCCCATGAAGGAGGAAGAGCCGGATGATCTTCCTTACTCTTTGGTCGTTGTCAATATCATCACCTAGAGAAGAAAGTCCATTAGTAATTTTGGTAAATCTGGTAACCATATCATCTATGGTTTCATTTTCATTCATAGAAAAATTCTCATATTGGGACCGAAGAAGGTCTATCTTAGCCCTCTTCACTGGTGAGGTCCCCTCATGTGTAACAAGCAAATGTGACCAAATTTCAAATGCGGATTTACAATGTATAACTCTAGTAATATCATCATCATTAAGTGCTTGAAGTAATGCATAGCGTGCCCTAGAGTTAGCATCAAATTCTTTGGTCTCAATTTCGGACCAAGTGGACTCATCACCGGTGGGTGCACTAAATGGTTTGGTCACGGCCTTTGCAACTCGACTTCCTAGAGATTGCAAGAAAACGGTCATCTTAACCTTCCATATGGGAAAGTTAAGTCCATCAAACTTTGGGAGGGTCTTAATTCCATCGGCCATTTTTACTAAGTGGAAGTGTGTGAAAAATGAAATGATTAGCAAATAATGGATCTCTCTAAGGTTGTTAAGCCAAGAGCCTAGAGACCAAAGCTCTGATACCAATTAAAAACACCTAGAGGGGGGTGAATAGGAGTAAATGCTAATCTAACAATCTTTTTAAAACATGTATGAATGAATGATGCAACGATCTCCCAAAATAAGACTAAGAGCCGAATACCCGGTGAAGGGCTCTGAACTCCTTCCTCGTGATTCCTCTGGATATGAGTTAGAGGTGCGCAATGCAATCTTGTTGTATGAGAATTGATCGACAATATATCAAGGAATGAATAATATGCAATGGTGAAGTGCACACAAGATATATCACAAGCAATAGAGACAATATCACAAACTAGAAATAGAGAGCAATTAAAAATAAAGCGAAAATAGAGAGCAAGAGTAAAAAGGCAATCGCAAACACAAGTATTTGTTTCGAGGTTCGAGCCACCGCTCTACTCCCCGCCTTCACCACCATGAAGGGTTTCCACTATCCACCGAGGACTTTATAAGGTCTACCGAAGACCGGAGTACCGAACTCCACCACTTACAAACCTCCACCAAAGAGGTATCTCAACAAGAACAAGAAGAAGGAACAAGTAGCCAAGTGATCACCAAAAGGACCACAAACTTCTTACAAACTTTCTCTTTACAACTTCCTTATAGAATGAGGATGAGAATTTTGGCTCTAGAAGTGTAGTGAGAAAAACAAACTCAGTTGTAAAAGAAACTTGCTTGAGAACACAATTGAAAAAACAATAGCCAAGAATGCAAGAGAGAATTTGAAAGCTTTGAAACTTTTTCTTTCTTTTGAAAACTTGTAAACTAGGGATTTTTCTTAGTGTCTTTGCAAGAGACTTATCTCCTTTATTTATAGGGAGAGGAAGGGATTAAAACTTATTTAATTTAAGCTTATTTGATTAGAAAATAATCCACAATACTCATAAAAAGTCTGCCACAAAAACAGTCTAAAACAGATTTCAGATTTGCACCAAAGAGGAAAGACCCGTTGGGCTCTGGCAGGCTTAGCGGTCGACCGTCCCGGTCGGCCGTCAGCCCTGTTGGCATATAGCCGTTGGGCTCGGGTCGACCGGTCGGCCGACTGGCCTCAAAAAAAGGAAACACAGTTTTGTGAAGGCGGTCGATCGGTCGGCCGACCGACAAAAAACAGAGAGCAGAAGTTTTCGATCGGTCGGCCGGTCGGCCGACCGACAGACGTGCACGAGCGTGCACGTCCAGGACACAGGATCCGATCGGCCGGTCCGGTCTGCCGGTCCCGCCTGACACAGAAAAAACTGAGAGGAATTTTGGACTTTGAAAATTTTCAGAATAATTTTTGTAGGAAAATTTTATTAAGTATCATGCTGGAAGGATAGAAATACATGATATAAATAAGATATAAAATTTGTAAACATTGAATCATGTATAGAAACCAAGGCATGAACATTAAACAAAACATCAAAACTAAAAACTGTATTTTTGGAAAAATGTGTGTGTGTCCTAGAGCCAATATTCTACAACCTCAAACTTTAACAAACTATTCCTTACATTGGTTCTAATTGACTACAAGGTCTTCAAGTGGGCTTCTCCATATGTGATCTTGCAAGACTTGATACTTGAGCCCGAAATGAGGTGACTTGAGTCAAAAACACCTTCCTTTAGGGAAGAATGCTCCTAGAATCATTAGAACCCTGAAGCACACTAAAACAACAAATATGATTAGTACAAATAACTATATATGTTTGTGATCATCAAAACATACTAAAACGGGTGATTGTAACCTTGGGCCAACAATATGACACTTGACAATTAACATGTTATCACTTACTTGACATATACTTTCATATGGTACTAGTACACTTAACCTGATATTGTGACACCTGACTGGATACTATTACACCTGACACCTGTATTATATTGCATATTTATGATTATCACTTTTACGGGGTGATTGTTCAAAACAGAGATATAGTTTAAGGGTTAGAAGGATGTTATCTGGATGGATGCGTGTCTCTGTCTTTCACAATATATCCGCAGTAGCAAGGGCTTTGCGGGTCGAATCCACAAGGAGGAATGCGATAGAAGCTTTTCGGAACGATTTTCTCTAACAGTTAGCTTGGAAAAGAGGGATATTGATTGTAAGAAATAATTTTAGAAGTATAGTTTACTAATCATCTATCACAACCAAAGTATTATTCTAAAAGAATAAATATCATATTGAATGAAGAATTATCTACCCTAGGGTTTTGATTGAGAATCAAGAAAGATGAATAACAATGTTGTAAACTCTAATTCATGTGCACTAATAAAAATCAAACAATAATTCATCCTATTTTCTAAGCATAGCATATGAAAAGTATACTTAAAATTATGCTATCAAAGTATTTAGATATGAACTATGAATAACCATTTAAGAAGTACAACTTAAATTAGTTAAACTCAATTATTAATTTATCTTCAAGAAAATCAATTTTAATCCTAGGGTTTTTAATAATAGATGTCAATCAATTCATCTTTTGACTAAACTAGGGTTGATCCAGAGATTAGCAAACTATAAGTTTTAATTAGTAAATCATATTTTTATTTTCAATTTTTATTATGAATAAGAAAGGTTGCATGAAAATTAAAAGAAGAAAAAAAATTAAACTTAAGCAGAAAAATAAATTGAATTGCAAAACAACAAAAGTAAAAAGAATAAAGGACCTTTTTATTGGATGTCACCGGCCAATTACAAAGCTCTCCTCCTTTAAAATAACAAAAACGAAAATACAAGAAATTTGAAAAGAAAAGAGGATCTAAAGGAAACCCTAAATTTGAGCCTCTGAGAGCGACCATTCTCTGTTGCTCTGCAGGGGTATTTATTGGGCATATAAGATATAGAGTCTCAGTACAACTCTCCCACGAAGACGCGTCACCAACATTATCCAAATAGCCGCGGAAACGCGGCTATTGCCGCGTTTCCGCGGCAATAGCGTGGCCAATGGCCACGCGCTTTCTTACGTGGCTTTCTCTAGTCCGTCCATCGAGGCTCCTCCTTCTGGATTCTGCATGCAGACCCTCCATCTTGAGAACTCGGGATAACTTGGGAAGCAATTTATCAAAAATTCAAATTTGAAAAGGATTTGTTCCCTTTATCTTTATCTTTATATTGCAAGCAACCGAGTTTAAGTAGAAGTCCATCTCTTTTTTAAGATGAGGATTCATCTTATCCTTTTCCTTCTCTTTGCAATTAGTAGTCCCACTTTATCTTTCTTTTTAACAATTAGGAGTTCTATTTTTATTCTTCCTCTACCTCCTCTAGATTTTAAATTAATAATTTAAAATTTAAGTTTAGATTAAGTTAGATAAGATAGAAACTTCTAAATTACTACAATTAATTATGCATGTGGGCTTGTGGACTTTTTTGGGCTTTTGGACTTTAATTGGGCTTTATTTATTTTTTTAATTATTCAAAGCATGCACACATTAAACAATAAAATATTAGTGGCAGTGCTTAATAAAAGAATAAATAGGGAAATATGATGGTAAATGTGATAATAAATATGCACTTTTTACTATCTATCACGGGGACTTGGTATGATTATTATATTGTAATCAGATATTTGGTACTCCTGAACTCCTGTATACTTGAACTTTTGAAAAAGGTAAACTCCCGATACTATACTCCTGTTGATCCCTTAATTGGATAACCATGAATATGGGATTACTGTGAATACCCTGTGGACATTATCACTGAACAATCTATAATAATTAGACAACTTACACCGGGATGGGGGAATTGATGAGTACCGATATAGTCTCCATATTTATAGTGGTCTTATAGTGTCGCGCGACCACATACTTGATTCGACCTGGAGGCCACCAGGTATTTCCGTGAGGTGTACTGGCACCCCTACTCTCCTGCCTGCCGTTTGTGCCATAAGCCCCTGGGCCTATTCCTGTGAGAGCGGTGACATCCTATTCCTGTTCGGGCGTACAATAAATACCGGTACTTAGCGGTACATTCCGGCTCAGTACCAGATATTCCTTGACCGTTGTCCCGAATATGTACGGGACCTATTCTAAGCATGGTTCGTCGATCTCCATCAGTTCTAATAACTTACTCTCCGGTCTGTATACTGAGGTATGTGGAACGGGACACATACCGATGTATACAAATCAGATGAGTCTTAATAACATAATAATAACATGCTCCTGATACCTGACTACACACTTGATATATACTTGGGAAACCTGTGATATAATACATTATCCTGCTCATTATACATGTGCTACCTTGTTGCTTATTTTCAGGTTTTCATACTGTTCCATTATTCTGTTATTGTGAAGGCAAATTCTGGTTATATAAACTCAGATTACAGTGACGTGAGGTGTAGGGTATATATATGAGGGTTTCCTTGTTTGGATTATTCCTTCGACGTACTAATCTCACGGATCGTAATGTGGGCTTGTATAACTATTTTTCCTATAGTTATTTTACTTATTGTCTCATTTCATGCTCATATGTGCTTATATTCATGATACACCTTTCATATACACGTGTGTCTGATATGCACGCACTTGGCTTTACATATGTACTCGCGGGTTGCATCTGACAACCCTGGACCCTCATGTCCAGATCCTGGAGTCTGGATCATGGTGGCCTTGCAGCAGCTGATCAGAGTGCAGCGGATCCTTCCGTGGTGATCAGAGTGCAGCAGAAGCTTGGACATCGTCGTAGCTTTTCCTCCCAGCTCTTCTCCTGATTGGCTCTCGAGGCCCCTCTTGCTGCTCGTGAGCACTTCTCAGCTTTTGTTATATATATCTCTTTGTAAATCGTACTTTTATATTTTCTGGTGATGTAATATTCCTGTAATATTGTATCACTCTATGTGATAACCATATACTTGTACTTTTCTGTTGGAATGTGTATTACCACTGTGCTTCCGTACTCTGATTCTTTCCTGCACTGATGCTTAGTGTATATACATGAGGGTATTTCTGACTTGCGTATATACGTCGCAGAGACATCTCTGTGCCCGCGGGATCGGGGCGTCACAGGGTGGTATCAGAGCCTATGCTCTAACATCTTTAGTATAACCAGTTGGCAGATTAATAATATATTAATTTGCAGCTGGAGTGCACGAGTCTTGAATATACATTTCAATTGCAAATGCGGTATTATCTATTCCTTCCTTGTAATGTATTTCTTGGATCCTGAGACCCTTCTATCTTTTTTCCTTTCAGCTTCTTCCCGTCATCCCTCCAAGCAACTCAGATATTTTGTATCCTGAGTTAGTAATTTTCCTTACCCTTCACACTTTATCATATTATTATCATTGATCCTAATCTCTTCCGTGTTCACCTCCTTATAGAAATTTCGAGGACGAAATTTTTATTAGGTGGGTAAATTGTAGCACCCTGTTCCCTGGATACGTACCCAGGTACTTATCCTGATTTTTTGACCGTATTGTTTCAATTTTCTTCCAGTATTTATTTTTGGGTTCTGATTGCTTATATTATTTGGTATCGGATCTGGACTCTCAGTCTTAGAGTCAGCCTTGACCTGGACCGGGAACCCGATACCAGCATACTGCCTGATTTGACCTTTCTAGTAGTCTGATTTGATCAATTTTTATTTCAAACATTATTTTCTAATATTTTAGATTTTTCATGATTTTTTAAAAATTTTCAGAATTATTTTGCAAAATCTTCAAAAACAGTGTCGATTGGCATCGCTGTTTGATTCTTGGATTTTTAATTTTCAAACGAAGTTGAACTTTTAGAAACGATTTTCACATTACTTCTTAGAATCTCATTTTCTATCTAAATACATTTTTTGAGATTTTTCTGAATTTATCAAAATTTCACTGATTCTGATGTCGACCGGTATCGCTGGAAGATTTCAGAATTTTTAATTTAAAAAATAGATTTAATTTCTCAAATCTGATTTCACTAGGCATCTTAAAATAATATTTTCTATTTTTAAGAATTTTTTAGAGCGTTTTTGAAACGGTCAAATATTACCCTATTTAAATAATAATATTATTTTCCTTTCTTTTCTTTTCTTGCTTTTTCCTTATCTACTCTCGTACTTAATACTCCCAGGTTATCCTATTAATTAATTTATTTAATAATATATTTATTTACTAATTTTTCTTATTTTTTCTTTTCTTTATTTTTCCTTTTCCTTTTCCTTTCTTTTATTTTATTTTCTTTCTCTTTCTTTTCTTCTTTTTCTCTTTCTTTCTCCCCTTACCCTGCTCCCCATGCCCCCATCCCCTGTAACCCGACAGCAGCAACAACACCAACACCTTCCCCCCACTCCTCCCATATACTCTCCCTCTCCCTCTCCCTCTCCCTCTCCCTCTCCTTCTATTTAATTTTCTTTTCTTTCTTGCCTTCTTCCTATTTTTCTCCATCTTTGTTAGGGACTTTGTTAGTACCCTTAGGTGCTGAAGCTGCATAAGCAACGCTATTAGCACTTAGGGATACCCCCCTTAACTTCGCTCAGAGGAGCGGACTTAGCGTTGAAAACCAGCGCTCTCTGGTTAGGCGAAGCCAGTGAGAACTCGTGCCTTCGTGGTTCCAATTCAGCCTCGCGGCTAGCATGGGTAACGCTTCGAACATTTAAGGGCGTCTTGTCCTTGTCTTCATGAGAGGCGAGGTTGAGCTTCAACTTCGCCTAAAACTTCGCGTGAAGATGCTCCTTGATTCGCCCTCCACACCTGCTTGCCCCGAGCAGTTTTAGGTTCGCGTGGAACCTATTTGGCATTGCATGAGAAGCCACCATGTTGACATGAAGTCAACTTAGCCTCGGTTGAGACTGAGGGGAATCGGAGCGATCTTTGCTCATCCGTGCACACGGCTAGCATAGGCTTAGACATAGCCTCAATTGGAGCCGCTTTCTGATCTGTAGCAAGTAGAGTTTTGGTTACGGAGACCCTCCTGTGCTTCTGTGCATGGAGTGCTAGGCTACCCCCAGAGAGGAGTTCCTCGAACTTCTCTTGGTCAAAGTGGATGACCAAGTTTTCGACGGTGATGGGTTCAGCACTCTGACCATTGCATTGCGACATCATCTCCTTGTTGCGAAAGAAGACTTCCCCATCGGAGTCGCCATCTTATTTTCCATCAAAAATTGGTTAGGGAAAACTTACAAAAAAAGAAAAGTTAAGGAACAAAATTACAAGTAGATCTCCTCTGAGATTCTGAGAAAGTATGCCTATAGGAATCTGATCAGCGCATGATCACTTTATCCCTTTGACGATGCAATCGGTCAGGGGTTCAAGCTTTCTTGAGAGAATTTCCTTCTGGCTTGGTTCCGAAAATCTTCAAAGATAGAAGGCATGTTGGAACCCTGAATGAGAGAGAGTTGAATCTCTGAGGTTTTCGGAAGCTTAAAAGCAAGAGAACACTTTTGCTATAGGTCACTCCAATTTTTCCAGCCCTTCTTCTGTCGTGCAAGGGGCTATTTATAGCAAAAATAGGTGTGTAACTGCCCGCTTGAATCCAGCAAGATTAAATCAATCTGTTAGCTTTGCGCGAGGCAAAATGCAAGCTCCGGCGAAGCTGGGAGGTTCGCATGAGCTATTAATAGTCATTGTGACTTAATTGTCTCCACTTAATGTAGAACGTAGTGGGCGGGTGTAACCACCTACTTAAAGTGGCATTAACCCCACTAAAGTAGTGGGGTTCACCTATTAATCCCTCGCGGGTTTGAAACAGTAAACTGATGACCTGGTAAAGCTCGCCGCGAGCTAAGTGAAAGCTTCATACAAAGCTCATCTTAAAAAGCTTCAGGCGAAGCTATATTCAAAACTTCAAGCGAAGCTAGAAGTTAGCTCATAGCAGAGCTGGGTGAAGCTTCAGCCGAAGCTAGGAGTTAGCTCAGAGCAGAGTTGGATCACTCCATCTCTGGCGAAGCTGGAGATAATGCTTCTAGCGAAGCTTAAAGTTAGCTTTCGGCAGGGATGATTGGAGCTTTGTGAGAAGCTAGTGGCTTCGACCTTTTAGCGAAGCTAGCTCTCTTTTGGGCTCATGTGAGGTTATTGAACAGACCTAGCTTCATAGGCTTCCTTTGGCCTATTCATAGGCAACCTTAACTTACTGTTTGTTTCAATGGATCAGTAGAGTTCAAGTCGTTGCTTTGTCCTTCAGGGATGAGCAAAAACTAGTCATCAGCTTATCTACGACTTATCTTTTGTAAATGTCGACGAGTTAGATATCGTTCAGACCGGTTGAAGAGTTGTCTGAGAGTTTTGCCTTTTTAGAGTGTCAACACACGTGTCATAGTATAAGTACGTGATACAGCGTACATGTTGATTCATGAGTACAAAGTTGATTTGACTTTCTTGATAGTCATATTGAATTAGTTTTAGATTCATATATTATTTTTCAATATTTTATATTCTTTAGATTTTTATAGATTTTTTCTGGAATATTTTGGAAAATATCTGAATTCTGTGTTGACTAATACCGATAACTGACTCTATGATTTTTAATTTACAAATAGAGTTGAATTTTAAGAATTTACTTTTAAATTGTTCTTCAAAATCATATTTTCAACTTTAATGTTTTTTTAGGATTTTTCTGAATTAATCAAAAATTCGGCCGACTCGGTGTCGACCAATGTGAGAGCTACATTTCAAGATTTTTAACTTGCAAAATAGACAAAATTTCTTGAAACTGATTTCACATTACTCTTTCGAGTAATATTTCTTATTTTATATAATTTTTGAGAACCTTCGGAACTAGTCAAATTTTGATCCAGTTAAATAATATTAATAATTTCTTTTATGTTCTTCTTCTCTAGTCTTTTTCATTTCCTTCCCCATCAAGCCAACAACTTCTCCCACCGACTTTTCCAATCAACATCTGTTGTCTCCCTCAAAATCCTCTATTAATATCTCTCCAACTCTCTACTTTTATTATTCTCTAATTAATCACTCTTTTATTAACTCATCTCTCTCTTTTCCTTTCCCAACCAGCTACTACCATCATCGGTTCTCCGTCACCAGCCAGCCCACGGCCTCCGCCTCCAAACTCCAGCCCCATCCTCCTCTTCTGTACTTCCTTTATTCTCCATCTCCTTATCTAATTTCTTCCTCTTCTTCTTCAATTACCACCACCGCTTCTCAAATTCACCTCCTCCATCTTCATTAATCACCAATTCCCACCACCCATCACCATTTTCCACCACCAAGCTTCACCTCTATCATTGCCATTGTAACATGCATGCTATATATTACCACTGTTCTAATGTAAATATAACATTTTTGTATTAGGTAGACCGATCGTTGGCATAATTATATTGTATCACTGGTAGTTAAACATATATTATATATTATTATAGTTGTACTACTATTATATTATACTATTACTGCTTCATTTATTTTACCGCTCACCACCCCAGGTTTGCGTGCCCGGGTTGGACCTCAGAGAATTCGTAGAATCTGATATTTCCCAAGATATTATCTTAAGACCGCCACTCTTTACGATTCATAAGTATCTTTATTATTTGTTTCTATTTTCTTATTTATCCATATTTTCATATATGTTATAATCGCGAACTTTTTTGCAGGTATTCTTGTACTTATTTGATGATGGAATAATTGTGTTTATTGTATTTATTTCCTATACTAAGGCTTAGATACGTATGTGAGGATATTTTCTGCCTGCGTATGTACGTCACTGTAGTGTTCCTGTATCTGCGGGATCGAGACGCTACATATTGGTATTAAAGCTTAGGTTCACACCTAATATGGATAACCACCTATGTCAAATGCTCAGCCTCTTACCAACAGTACAACCAGGTTCAGATTAGAACTAATATGTATTTGGATTTGGGGTTCCAGCTATGAGTAAAAGAATATCTCATTCCGTTGACAATCCATTCCTTATTTCCTAATATTTCTGAATTTCACTTATCATTCCAAATATTCTGATTTCTAATCACTTCTCCTTCGTAATCTTGATTCCTTTCTTATTATTTTGATATCCAATACTAGTCATCCAGCTTGGAGTTCAATATAGATATCAGAGTGGCGTAGCAGAAGCATCGTGGGCCCGTAACATTTTGGTCTAGAAACTGTAATTATTATTCTCCCACCTGAATTGAAATTTCGAGGATGAAATTTTTTTGTAAGGTAGAGAGAAGTGTGTCACGCCCCGCTTCTCAAAATACGCTGGAGCGGAGACGCGACACGAGTCGGCGACGCATATACGCAAGGAAAATCCCTCACGTATACGCGCTAAGCGTTAAGTAACCCGAAACAAGCTATAAATCTATCTGTAATAAATCATGATTACTGCAATATCACATATAAGCATTCATGCATGATATCATATAAATAATGACTGGAATAACAACTGAATCTGAGATAACGAGAATCAGAAAATAATGTGAAGGCAAGAAAGATAAGAATACCGGAATCGAATAGGGAGAAGCTCCAGCTCTTCGCGAAGCGTACAGTCTCATCGAACACCTGCACAATAGAAACAAAGCATCCAATATCTGAACGTGCAAATCCAGGGTCGTCAGAAAACGACCTGGTGAGTGTGTGTGTAAAGAGGAGAACTCGTGCATTTAAATAATGTGCATAAAATAATAAGAAGATAAACTACATTCATAAGATAACTAAATAACATGATCAACAGATAACTAAAGGATAACTGGATAACAATATGAATGAAGATAAAAGTAACTATTACAACTATAAACAAACAACTGATGTCAAGATATGTAACCTAGCATATGTCACTAGTCTGGTTGGTTATTATTAACCTAACTAACGTAGTACTTAGTTGTGTCCATACTACAGCCGTTTTCCTACATATTAAACAAAGTTATCGTTGTTGTAACTGCCTGCCAATGTAATGCATGTGTTTTGGAAGAGTACCGTGCATGCCCGGTACCACGGTCTAACATCCCTGGCGCTGAACCAGGACAAGCCGCAAGACTCTAATATCTGAAGACCACAACCCCACACAAAAAAAACAACTAGTGTGGCGCCGTAATCCGGGCATAGCCAGCCCTGACAACTGACAACTGAATAGGTAGCCAGTACTATCTTGGTTCCCCATGGTTGGAACCTACAACTCGGTACCATAATAAGTCCTTCCAAACTACACGACATGCATCATCAGGCAATTACCACTGTTCCTCGGGTTATGGCGTCTTTTATTAATAAGCAATCAATATGAGTTATTATGTAATAGTAATTGATATCTCCAACAACTATTGATATCAATACTAGCTGATAATCTGACAACTGTCAACTGATATCTGACAACTGAGTAGCGACAACTAATATCTGACATCTGAAATAGGGTACTGGAGATATATCCACTATCACAGTGGTGTCAATAACAACTGGTAACTGATACAGATACCTGACAACTACTATAAATTCTGAACATATCATATGATCACCAACAAATAGTCTCACCAATAACTGATAAAATGATGACTGCTATCTGATAACTCTGAAATACACGATCACTGATATCGACTAGGTCACTATCACAATAGCTCAATCTTTATTAACTAAAGTAATCAATAACTAAACATGAAGCACATGGTATATCCTCAAAATCAACAAGTCAACACATACTGAAATCATATCTAAGTAGGGAATCATCCTCAAACAACATATGGTCTAGGATATCTACTTCTTATACTCAATATCAACAAAATATCATCTAAATAAATCTCAAATACTCAACTATAAATCCAGTTACGTCAATCTCAACTTAATGAGTCCAAGGTCCAATATAAAGAATGTAAAATTCCAGATCAACTCTAACTCAAGATCAATCCAAATCACGGTCCAACTTTCCTCGCAACTAACTCCGAATCAAGAATAATTAACAACTAGTAAGAACTAACAAGAATACTAATATCTTGGTGATAAAAATATCAAGTCCAAAAATGTCTAACATCAAATCACATCAGATCCATTATTTGTGGTATATCTAAATAATCTCATATCGATATAGAAACGTCATATCTACTTATTTACAATATCCAAAAGTGTTCCGGTCGGAAATAATCACCAAATAGATGAATGTCAAATCTGATAATTAATACACATAAAATCTACTATTATTCTCAAATACAAACTATATCAACCTCAAGATCGAGCCGGATCAAGTCATAGTCCAAGGTACATCAAAACTAGGCCTAAGCCAACAATGACAAACTACCAACACATAAATTGACACTGATACAACTCCTATCAACTATGTAATTAAAGTGAACAATCATAGATGTCTCATGAAGTGGTACAAGTAATCAAACCGATAAAATATAATAGAAAGTCACATGAAATGATAAGAGCAACATGTAAGGCATACCGACAACGGTAAATAAGGAAATGCACAAGAATGAACACTCACATGAAATGACGCGGTTTCGAAACTGGATCACCGCCTTGTCTTCACTGCACGAGCCGGTACTGATCTACGGATCATCCCATGCGTCGGTCTTCGAATTGTCATTGTATCGGGTCCACAACGAGTACGAATTTGGATTGGGTCTGGGTCTCCTGAAGCTGGGTTCGGATCTCACCAAACGGGTCTGAAATACTATAGCACACAACCAGCACATACATATAAACATAAATACATGCTTAACTCCCACACATGCATACAGACACATACGCGTATACCCACACATACATATACAAGTATACGCATACACCAACATACATGCATACTTAAAGAAATACCAACACACACATATACATACCCATGCATACACTATACTTACATGCATACATACATACTATATGCGTACGTACGATTTAAAAATACCTATACATGATACATTTATCCATACACTAAAAGACACTCACGCACACATCATCACCCAAATTACATGCATGCATATATATATATTTACCAATATGTCCCTACACAATTTAATTAAACTTCAACATTATTACACATTTGCCACCACACAAATAAATATAGCACTAACCTCGAGCTGATTTGTGGCACGCCGACGGAGGTTCCGGCGGAGGCGTCCGGGGCCGTGGAGGATGTCGTTGGATATAGCATCTCGCCGTGGAGGGCGTGGGTGTGTTCGCGCTCGCTGACGGTGATCCACGGAGAGCCGGAAAATGGCTCGGAATAAGATGTTTCAAGGACAAAAGGGTGGGAACTTCGCTTGCCTTCCATGTCCATGATCAATCAAACAAATTTAGGCCCAAATTAGCATCGCCTTGTAATGCAAAGATGCGGCCACTGTTTGCAACCAAAAAGAACCTGAAGATAAAGAACATGTAAACTTTTGTCCAACAATACCATAACAAAAGGACATGTATAAATGAACAGTGCAGAGAGGAAAGAGAGTAATAGCCATCAACATTGCACTTCCCAACCTGGATAAATCCCCAAAAGATGAAGAAAAGAAGATGGAGGTGATGGGATCTGGGCTGCCAACAGTGCACACGGCCTTGGTGGTCTGGAGATGGAGCTCTGCATGAGGAGGGTGGAGGAAAGCAAGGTGCTTGTGTGTGCATGGGGCAGCCATGGAAAGAAGGATGATGGCGGCCTGTGCTGTGGAGTTGATCATGGGCTGGAGACGCCGTGAAGAGGGCTCGGCATGGGGTAGCCGCGGTGAACTGTCACTGCCGGCGGGAAAGATCGACAACCATGGGGGAGCTCGAGGCGGAGGACAGCTCCGGTGGCTTGCGGATCTAGCTGGAGAGGGGATGGGCAAGGTGGGTTAGAGGAGCTCTCGCCATGGGGTGGTTTGGTTGTGAGTTGCCCGCGCCGCCGGAGGGAAGAATGGAGTGGTGCGCCAAGATATGGTGGCGGCTAGATTTGGTGATTGGAGGGGATTTGTTTAGGGTTAGGGTTAGATAATGGATTAGATGAAGATTATATATATAAGGGGTACTGGGTTAATTGGTAAGTGGGTTTGGGTATGGATTAGATAACGGGTTAAGGGTTGGAATCAAGGGGAAGAAGAATACTATAAATACCACTACAAAAATAATAATAGTACTAATATTAACAACAACATTACTTAACCAAAATATTAATAATAATGCCAATAACATTATATGACCACACTAATAATAATAAATAATAGTAACAATAATGATAGTAATAATAGTAGTAACAATAATAGTTAAGAATAATAACAAGAATAAGAAAACAATAACAATAACACTAATAATAATAATAAATAATAACCTTAATGAAATAATGGTAGTAATAATTAAATAACAATTAATAATAATAATGATAAATATAAAGATAATAGTAATAAGTAACTAAAAATATTGATAATTAATAATGGTAATAATATATAAAGCTAAAATACCATTTACTATCTTAAAAATAATTTCCTTATTTAATAATAATAATAATCACAAGAATGAAAATAATAAATTGAGTTGATTAAAAAAAATAATCAGTAAATCAAAATAAATACTTTAGAAAAATAAAAATACAGTATTTCTAATTAAGGATCTTACAAAGTGTAACCCCGATTTTAGATATACGTGTCACAATATCAGTACTTGATATGACGTACAAAGTTGATTTGACTTTTTTGATAGTGAGATTGAACCAGTTTCAGTTTCATATATTATTTTTCAATATTTTAGATTTTTCAGATTTTTTCTGGATTTTTTCTGGATTATTTTGGAAAATATCTGAATTCGGTGTTGACCGATACCAATAATTGACTCTATGATTTTTAATTTACAAATAGAATTGAATTTTAAAAATCTGTTTTCAAATTGTTTTTCAAAATTATATTTTCAACTCTAGTGTATTTTAGGGATTTTTCTAACTTAATCAAGAATTCGGCCGAACCGGTGTCGACCAGTATTAGGCTACATTCCAGGATTTTTTAACTTGCAAAATGGGCTGAATATCTTGAAACCAATTTCATATTACTCCTCCGTGTAATATTCTCTATTTTATAGAATTTTTTAGAACCGTTCAAAACTAGTTAAATCTGACCTAATTAAATAATATTAATTTTTTTTATTTTCTTCTTCTCCGATCTTCTTCATTTCCTTCCCGATCAAGCCAGCAACTTCTTTCACCAATCTCCACAGCCAACATCTGCTGTCTTCCTCAAAAAACTCTCTCTTAATATCTCTTCAACTCTCTAGTTATATTCTTCTCAAATTAATCACCCTTTAATCAAATCATCTCTCTCTTCTTCTCTTCCAATCAGCTATGACTGTCATTGTTTCTCTACCTCTAGCCATCCCATGATGTCCACCTCCAAACTCTGGCGCCACCCTCCTTTTCTTTATTTCCTTTGTGCTTCATCTTTTTCTCTAATTTCTTCCTCTTTTTCGTCAATCACCACAACCACTTCTCAAATTCACCTCCTCCATCTTCATTAATCACCAATTCCCACCACCCATCACCATTTTCACCACCAATTCCTCTAAGCTCCACCCCTATCATCACCATTGTAATATGCATGCTATGTATTACTGCTGCTATACTGTGAATATAACATTTTTGTATTAGTTAGATAGATCTTTAGCATAATTATGTTGTAACACTGGTAGTTAAACGTATATTATATATTATTTTTGTTGTACTACTATTATATTATACTATTACTGTTCCCTTTGTTTTATTGCTCACTATGTCGCTCTCTGACGACCCTGGGTTTGCGTTCCCAGGTTGAAACTTAGAGATTTTGTAGCACTTGAATTTTCTGAGATATTATCTTGAGATCGCCACTCTTTACGATTCATAGGTATCTTTATTATTTATTTTTATTTTCTTATTTATCCATATTTTCGATCTGTTATGATCACTAACTTTTTTGCAGGTATTTTTGTACTTATTTGATGATGAAATAATTGTGTTTATTGTATTTATTTCCTATACTGAGACTTAGCGTATGTGAGGGTATTTTCGCCCTGCGTATGTACGTCGCCGTAGCGTTCCTGTGTCCATGGGATTGGGACGCTACATATTAGTATCAGAGCTTAGCTTCAACTTAATGTGGGTAACCACCTAGGTCAATGCTCGGGCTCTTGCCAACAGTACAATCAGGTTCAGATTAGAACTAATCTGAATCTGAATTTGAAGATTCCAGTTATGAGTACAAGAATATCTCATTTTGTTGACAATCCATTCCTTATTTTCTTATATTCTCGAATTTCACTTATCATTCCAAATATTCTGATTTTTAATCACTTCTCTTTTATAATCTCGATTCCTTTCTTATTATTTTGATATCTGATACTAGTCACCCAGTCCGAAGTTCGATATAGATATCAGACGCGGCAGAAGCATAGTGGGCCTATAACATCTTGGTTCAGGAACTGTAAATATTGTTCTCCCACCTGAGTTGAAATTTCGAGGACGAATTTTTTTGTAAGGTGGGGAGAAGTCTAACCCCCAGTTTTAGTTGTACGTGTCATAGTATTAGTATTTGATACAGTGTACAAAAGTTGATTTTTTTGATAGTCAGGTTGAACCAGTTTCAATTTCATATATTATTTTTCAATATTTAGATTTTTCAGATTTTTTGAAATTTTTCTGGATTATTTTAGAAAATATCTGAATTCGATGTCGACTGATACCCATAATTGACTCTATGATTTTTAATTTACAAATGGAGTTGAATTTTAAGAATCTATTTTCAAATTGTTTTTCAAAATCATATTTTCCAACTTCAGTGTATTTTGGGAATTTTTCTGACTTAATTAAAAAATTTGACCGAACCGGTGTCGACTTGTATTAGAGCTACATACCAGGATTTTTAACTTGCAAATCAGACTGAATTTCTTGAAATCGATTTCACATTACTCCTACGTGTAATATTTTATATTTTACATAATTTTCGAGAACCGTTCGGAACTAGTCAAATTTTGACCCAATTAAATAATATTAATATTTTTTTATTTTCTTCTTCTCCAATCTTCTTCATTTGCTTCCCCATCAAGCCAACAACTTCTTCCACCGACTTCCCCAACCGACATCTGCTATCTCCCTCAAAATCATCTCCCTTAATATCTCTCCAACTCTCCAACTCTCTCCTTCTCTAATTAATCACTCTTTAATTAACTCATATCTCTCTCTCTCTTTTCCTCTCCCAACCGGCTACCACCATCACCGGTTCTCCGCTGCCGGCTAGCTTACGACGTCCACCTCCAAACTTGGCTCCACCCTTCTCTTCTCTACTTCCTTTATTCTTCATATCCTTCTCCGATTTCTTCCTCTTCTTCTTCAACCACCACCATCACTTTTCAAATTCACCTCCTCCATCTTCATTAATCACCAATTCCCACCACCCCTCACCGTTTTCACCTCCAAATCCACCAAGCTCCATCCCTGTCATCACCATTGTAATATTCATGTAGGTATTACTACTGTTATGGTATAAATATAACATTTTTGTGCTAGTTAGACCGATCATTAGCATACTTTATTATATCACTAGTAGTTAAACATATATTATATATTATTGTAGTTGTACTACTATTATATTATACTATTACCGCTTCCTTCATTTTACCGCTTATCAGATTGCTTTTTGACGACCTTGAGTTTACGAGCCCAAGTTGAAACTTAGAGATTTCGGTCCTGTTTGTTTCGTTACAAAACGTCGCAAGTTGTAAGTCGTAAAATGAGAATGGAAAAAGTGAACTGTAGCAGAGAAAATATATTGTGTTTTACGGTGTTTGGTTGATAAAGTGAAGTGTAAATGGAAAAGTATATTGTGTTTTACGGTGTTTGGTTGATAAAGTGAAAGTGTAAATGGTAAAGTATATTGTGTTTTACGGTGTTTGGTTGGTAATGTAAAAGTGTAAGTGGAAAAGTTGACCACAAAATTAATTGTAGCAGTGATTTAAATATTATAAATACTATTAAATTAAATCTACTATTGCAAATTAAATTGTATTAATAAATTTGAGATAAAAAATTAATAATCTTAATATTTTATTTATAACAATAATATTAATAAAATATTAGTATAAATAGTAAAATATTACTAAAATATTAACTAAATAAATAATATAAAATTTTAAGAAAATCTAAAGAACGTTAATAAAATTTTAAGAATACTAATAAAATATAAATATTAAAAAATCTTACAAAAATAATAAAATATAGTTATAATATTATAATATTAAAAATACTTGAAAATTATTATAATATAAATTTTATTATAATATTGTTGTAATATTATAGAAATATAAAATTAACAAAGTAAAATATAATTATAATTTAATAATAAAATATCATTATAGTATTATTATACTGAATTATTATTACAATATTAGCATAATAAAATATTAATATAATAATAGTATATATTATGATATTAATAAAGTAATTTTTTATATTAAAAAATAAATAATTAAATATATAGTAATTTTATATTAAAGTATAATATTGTTATATTAATAAAATATTAACTATAAATAAAATAATAAAAAATTGAATAAGTATTAACAAAATAATAAAGTATTAAATAAAATATTAAATTAAAAAGTAAAATATTAAATATTAAAACAATATTAAAAATAATAAAAAAATAAAGATTAAAAATATTAAATAATTAAATTAGAAATTAAACACTATTTAAAATATTAAATATTTAATAATATTAAATTATATATTGATTATCAAGTAACTTTTTTGAACTGTAAGTGTACTACAAGTGAGAGTTACATGACCACAAAATTAACTATAGCAACTGCAAGTGGAAAAATATGAGCGTAAAAGTGAGATTTACATGACCACAAATTTAACTGTAGCAACTGCAAGTGGGAAAAGAAGAGTTGCATTTTGCAACTTGTTTTTCAGCGAAACAACCAACGGAAAATGGAAAAGAAGTTTTACGACTTGCGTTTTGCGGCGAAACAAACACACCTTTCTTAGCACCTGATATTTTTCGAGATATTATTTTGAAACTGTCACCTTTTACGATTCATAGGTATCTTTATTATTTGTTTCTATTTTCTTATTTATCCATGTTTTCATTTCTGTTATGATCACTAACCATTGTTGCAGGTATTCTTGTACTTATTTGATGCTAGAATAATTGTATTTATTGTATTTATTCCCTGTATCGAGGCTTAGGTACATAGATAAGGACATTTTCGCCTTGCGTATGTACATCACCGTAGCGTTTCCGTATCAGCAGGATCGAGACGCTACAAGAAGGGTGACTGGGCGGCGGCCGAGGGGGATTGAGGGGGAGGTTGGGCGGCCGGGGGAAGGGGGTTGGGGAGATTGGGGGGTGGAGGGCAGGAGAGGCTGGGCGGCCTAAGAGAAGGGAGTGCTCGCAGGGAGGCGGGGGAAGGGAGGGAGAGGAGGGGGAGGGTCGACTGGAGGGGGAGGGGGAGGGGGGGAGACCGCGGCGAGGGGGCTTGCCGCCGTTCGTCGGGAAAAAGAAGAAGAAGATAGAAGGAGAGAAAAAGGAGATATGAGGATTTTTGTCATTTCATTAGGGTAAGACAGTAATTCAAGACGAAGGGTTTTAAGTGGGGCATCACTTTTGGGGGTGGAAATACCCAATTTCGAACGTTTCCCGAATTTTACTTGTTCCTTGCCGAATTCTGAATTTTGACCGTCGCCGCGGTTCAACGACGGCTGGAGAAAGAGAGAGACCATTAGCTTTTGCGAGTAAAAAGTAAAAACTAACAACCCGTCCGCTGGCGATCCGGACCTTTTTTTTGGCCGACTTAATTAGAAACACCCTCGCCCTCGCGATTTGTCTGAAAACCCTAACCCCCAAATTCCTCCACTGCGCCCCCGGCGAGGGGAGCGACGGCGATGATCAACTCTCGAGGTACATTTTAATCGTTTTTTGCTTATTTTTTCTCTTAATTTTTATCCGCCGACGTGATCTCTTCTTCTTCTTCTGCGTGTTCTCGTTTCTTGTTTCTTATCCGATTCTTCTTATTTCTTCGATTCCCCTCTTTCCTGTAATTTTACCTAATTTCTTCTAATTTTCAGAGCATTTGGCTATTTCTTATGTTCATTTATATGAAAAATAAAAAAAATCATCTTATGGGTTGCAGTAAAATAGGAAATCGATGAGGACAATGAAGACGTGTACTCTTGATTTTATATAATAGCTATTTCAATTTTTAACTTATCTCCATTTATTTTGGCAGTGGATTGTAAAGCGGATCGATCCTTCAAATAGTTATTTCAGCTGCTTTACAAGGGCAGTGCAAAATTCGTTGCATGGGAAGGATGACTATGAATCCGAATCACTTGCCTTTTGAAGTTGGGCAGGAGGCCGAATCAAAGTGCTTCATTGTAGGCTTTCGCAGCGCATGGTTCCGTTGTAAGGTACATCTTAGAACAGTATACAGTTATCAATACTACTTTTGTTTACCCATGTAGTGACACATTTACACATTAATGTTGATGCGTGATTTTTTATATTTATTTTTGTTTTTTTTTCATTGTCATATAAATGCGCAATTTCTTTGATACGAAATCTAGCATTATACTGGATTATATGGAATCTACCCATGTGAAAGCATACACAAAATGGCAAAACAAAATGAACAGTGCAACGGGTGATATCGGCTTGTTGCTGTAGCCTGTATATGTGTGGCTGGGTATTCCCAGTTGCAGAACAAACTAAGGAAAAGAAATAAAGAGTAGTGATAATTTCTGCACTTTTTCTGTAATTTCTAAGACAAAAATGGTTGGCATGATTCTCTAATTCAATCAATCAACATAAGTGTATTAGCCAAATTTGAAGAGCATCAACCAGTCATGGTTTACTGGCATTGTGCTCGGCACATCCAAGCCTCATCACCTGCACTTTCACCCTTACTTTCTGGTGTGTATAAAGAAATTTCCTGTATTAAGTTACAATAGTTAAGACTTTTGTTTTTGGATGTATGTTTGGCTAATGAAGAAGCTTTTATGTAAGCATAAGTTGATAAGCAGTAGTTTAGATAAGCTAAATTTTCTGGTTTTGTCGCTTAACTGCTTACAAAAACCCTTCTCATGTGATCTCCCGTTGTTTTCTCTCGCACGATTTCTCACTCGTCTGTCATTTCAGCAAGATGTTCCTTTAAAAAAATATTTTTGTAAGTACTTAAAATTTCAAATTTATCAGACATCTTAACAATTTATAGTTCCTTTTTCAAGATTTGGTTTTAGATGAGTCCTTCCTCAAAAAAGACTAGTCTATAAGCATATGTAATCATGAAAATGCGTTGGAAACAATGCTACCAAATTCACCATTCATATGGAACCGTGATTCAGATCGTATGACCAGATTTACTCCGCGTTCTCTATCCAGATCGACAAAACTAGTGAGCCAACAAGGAATAGGAGCAAATGATTAATTGATTTAGTTTTTCCCATGCAATTTGCTATATTATTATTATTTTTTTAATTAATTTTGTTGTTTCTGAGATTTGGAGTATTTAGAGCTTGGACTTTGATTATTTAGTTTAATTAGAAATGCCATGGGGTTTTATTGTTTTTTGCAAATGTTGTTGCTTACTGTTTTTTGAGTGAAGTATCAACTAGGGACTTGCAGAAGATGCAAGGTACTATTAGTATTATAATCCTGAATTTTAGGTCTTCAACTGTACATGTATGCCGTATATGGTTGCGGGTTTGTAAAGCATACCCATACTCTCATGTAATAATGAATGCATATTATTGAAATGACCTCAGCAAGTGCTTCCAAGTGTGTGCAAACCCAAAACCAATCTGACTAAGTCTCCCCTTCATTGTACCGCATACTAAAAGTACTGCACCGTGTCGTGTAGTCGTACCATGAACCAAAAAGTATCCTGAATCTAGTAGTACTGGTTTCCAAAGTTTTCATAAATAATTGAGCAACTTTAATTGGGAAATAGTTTTAATTATCTATCTGGTACTCTCTAGCCACACCCCACACCCCAACACCCCTGCGGCCCGCTGCCAAGCACACACACCACAAAGAAACTCCAATATATTGAACTGTATGCATCAAAACTACCCATTGAGGCCTGGCTTGGTGGTAAAAGGGTGGGCATGGGTTGTGGAAAGTCCCAGTTTGAAGTCCTGTAACTCGAATACTCAGGGAGCATACAAGTTTATAAATGGTTCCAAGAAAAAGTTTGAAGCCAAGGTGGCACCATCAAAGACAAATATGTAGCATTTCAATAATAAAGGGAATGCATAACAACAAAAATGACATGTTTCTTTCAAGTATTTATATTGTTGCGTGTTGAATATGACAGTTTTCTTACACCTCCAATTTAATCAATTCTCTATTTTATAAAATATTGAATTACTATTTATCATAGTTTGAGCCTGAATTTACTAACTACTTGCCAATCAAACACAAACAGGTAATACTTGTCGATAAGAAAGAGAATATATTAAGCAAAAATGGAATATTTCTCTCAAGTTGATATGATGTTATTTAATTGATAGAAGTAGTTTTGCTTGCATTTTAAATTTACTTAAAATTTTTAGTCTATAGAAAATGTTGAATTAGGATTGATTGTATATTTTATCCGAGTTTAGAGCTACCAGCCAATCTAATGTGTACCATAATATTTTCCACTTTCTTTGTTGTACGTAATTGTTTGAAAGTAGTAAAATTTATTAGAAAACAACACCATACAATACAAAACGCGTGTCTCACCATTCCTCCAATGACTTTACTAGAAGTTAAAAGATAATGTGATAATACCAAGGAGCTTGTCTACATTTTCTTTAAAGTGACTTCAAACTACTTGAAAATATAGTATTCCTCACCTTTTAGCCATTGCATATTTGGACGCATCCAAAAAACAACCACCTTATGGAGCAGGAAACATTAAAGATTCAAAACGACACCGATTTATTTTGGGTAATTGAAAGTTTTGCGTCAACTGTATATTATATTGAATATACTGGTCAAAGGCTCATGGAACCAATTTTTTTTATTCTAAATTCTCTAGGGTTGAAGAAAGAAAGAACATAAAAGAAAAGAAAAGAAAAATATTTCAAGATGGAAAAGGAAAAACTTGCTAGGGTAGGAACAAAAAAAACGAAAGAAAGAAAAAAAATTTGACAAGGAAAGAATTGGAATGAAAGAAACAAAGAAAAGAAACATTTAAAAAAAAACAAGGCTGGAGAAGAAAGTGAGAAAGAAAAGAAACGAAAAAAAGAAAAATGAATGAAAAAATGCTAGGAAAGGAATTAGGAAGAATGAAAGAAAGAAATGAGAAAAGAAGAAGAAAAGGGGAAAGGGAGGGAAGAGAGAAAAAATGGGAAAAAACAAGAGAAAAAATAAAGACAAGAAAACAGGAAAAAAGGAAGAAAAACAAAAAGAAGAGAAGAAAGAATCTAGAGGGGAAAAAAAGAAAAGAAATAAACAAGAAAAAATGTAAAGAAAATTTCTATGATAGGATAGGAATTAGACGAATGAAAGAAAAGAAAAACCCAAGAGAAAAAAGATAGAAAGAAAGAAAGAAAAGGAAAAAGGAGAAGAACAAAACAAAGAAAAAGAAAAGGAAGTTTTTAATGGCAAAAATTAGAAAGAAAGAGAGAAATAAAAGGGCAGAAAAAACCAAGAGAAAGAAACAAAAGAAAAAGTAAATGAGCATGTGAGGTTTCAAACTGCTGTCTTTTTACCAGGGCTTTAATCTCAAAGCCCATAACCAAGTAGTTAACCATCCTCTCATAGTAAATCAATTGTAGAAAACACAACAAATTCTGCAATACATACATACATACATACATATCACTTATAAGCCAAGAAGCATGGACACAAACATGGGACATGATCACGATACATACACGAACACGGGACACAACAAGTTCTCAAAAAGTAGGATATGGGACACAATGACATGACACTGGAATATGTATGTAAATGATAATAAGAGTGCATAAAATATACATGCATATTCATGTTTTTGCATCCGAAATGTCATATACATACCTCAAATGTGTGTAACTTCTTTCACTGGAACCTATTTAAACTTATCATAAGTTTATACAAGTTAATATTTTGATGACATTTTTTGTTTCAGTAAAGATAGTCGTTGATACATAAAGAAAAGAAAATAAATATCTCAAATATGTAATATGAACAAAAAGTGTAAGAGAAACATAGAACACGCATCCAAGAAGTGACTAAGCGTCCTAAATTAAAAAAGTCTAAATATGATTGAGGATAAGTTTGAGATATGTCTGAGAAGTGTCCCAGAAAGTGTCGACATCTTGTATGGGTGTCTGACATGGGTACGGTTTCATAACAGAGGTACTCATTCTACATAGCTTATAAGTATATATTATGCAACTATAATGGATTACCCAAACCATTCAACATGATCTAAATAAATCAAAATGCTCACAAGCAATCAAATTTTTTGGTATTTCTTACATGTGTATCAAGTGGCCCAAAATTGGATGCTGAAAGTGGAATGTTTCATTCATCTATGATTTATAAAGTACAAATTGAAAATCCAACCCTTGAGTCATGACCTAAATACTTCAAAATCCTTAAACACCAATTTTTGTTGGGTTTGAAACATTTTAGATTGTAAAACTAAATGACTAACTACTTTTGACCGTTTGTTTTGGGATTCCTTGATGTATGGGTGAGAACACTTCAAATAGTCTAAATTTACATTTGTAAGCACTATAATTGATATATATCAATTCCAATAGCGTGTAACTTCAAATTGGATGTCCGACCAAAAATTGACAAACCCAAAAGGGTATTTTTGGCATGAAAAAGTGACAGACCCAAAACCAACTCCACTTTTTAATATAGTATAGATGTTTTGTACTTTCCAACACTTAAAAAAAAAAAAATCAGGGAAAATGATTTGTTTGGTTGTCATTGTCGTGGATCTGTAACTTAGAGGGGAAAGCAAGCAATGTTTCCATAAAGATAATGGACTAATCAAAGAAAGCTGCGTACTGCTTAAGGTTTAGAAAGCAGCTGAGCTAGGCTGGGGCTAGGTGGTCTGTTTAGCATTTTGGCATTTGTCAATTTATGTGTATGTGTAGATAGTTTTATAATTAGTATATACAATTAGATATACTTGTATCCTTTTGGCATTCCTTGCAATTGTTTACTATAGGAGCCTCTGAGTAACTGTTGCATTAACCTCAGTGACTGGGCTACGGTTGATGGCCAAGGAACTTCCAGCTTTCCAGTGGACTCATAATTAAAATCTCATTTCCTATCATTGGAAACGTTCATGCCTACAACAAATTTCTTATTCGTTGTAACTTGCTCAGGTTTATCAGGTGGCAATTACTACTTGATTAAGCATTCCATTAATTTTTTAAGAGACCTCTGCTATGCTATTGGGCCAAGTAGATGATCCTTCAGTTCTCTGTACAAATTGCTAACCTTGAGAGCATGGTCTTATAATGAATATGCGACTACTCTTATGATCTAATAAAGAACTATTTTGATTGGCCATGTTTCAGCAACACTTGCATCTTCTCATACCAACGGAACCTGTCGGATGCTCTATCTTACTAATGGTATCTGCTACTGGTCGCATCAGTTGTAGAAGCTAGGTTGAAGCCTTTATGTCTGTTTCCTCTTCATGCCTGCGTTAATTTATTCTGTGTTACACAAGTGGTTTTTAAGTTCCAATTAGTCATTTTGTGAACTGTACAACAAGTTCCCAAGGCATAGGAAGCATATACAAGCTCACTAGTTTAGGTAGGCTACATTCAAGGTGTGTAGCAGGGTTTATAGACTAAAGGTGGCCTACTGGTTCTTGGCTGACTTTAATTAACTAGAGGGCTAGGCTGCAATTGTTTCCCAAATCCTATTTCCTTTCCTTCTTGTCTCTTTGCCTCTCTAGAGCTAACCAATCCTGTATGCAAGTTCAATCTGCCATGTTGATGAGCTTAATGGGTTGTGATGGTGGGTTTGACTGCTGAGCCTACCACCTGTCAGCTTGCCTACCGTGTGTCAGTTTAAGAGATTTGAGTATTTTATTTCATTCTGTTCTATCTTAGTGGTTAACACTTGGAAACAACATAATATTTTCCCCATATGTACCTGAAATCTTTGATAATTTGTTTTTACACCTGAAATCTTTATATTTCCATTTTTAACATCTAAGTTCTTTTAGGTTGGGACAAAAAACCCACCCACCCTTAGTTGTTGTTTGTTTTCTAGCGGGGAGGGTCAAAAGACCAATTTTGGCCTCAAGGGTCAATAGGCAGGGGAGATTTGAAGGGTAAGTTTGTCAATGGATTAGATAATCTGAAGTTAAAAAAAAGAATGTTCTAGACATCTTTTATATACCAGACGGAGTGGTTAACTGAAGGTGGGTTTTTGTCCCAACTTAAAAGAACTTAGGTGTCAGAATGGAAATATAAATAATTAAATATTTCAGGGGTGAAAATGAAATTATCAAGGACTTCAGCTGTCAATATGGAAAAAACTTGAGTTGGTTTCTAAAATGTATTCTTAATTTATATTTCTTTGTGTCTTCCTTGAACTTGTCTTTTATTTGGTATTTACCTTTTTTAACTTATACATTAACTTGAGTTGGTTTCCTTTTTCCCATTGTTTTGGACGTCAGGTTTTCTAAGATATAATGCAAAACAAGCATTTGTTCTATTATCTTTTTACTGTTGCTTTATCTTGTCTTACCCCCTTCCCTTTTTGAGTTCTTGTTCTACATCAACAATTTGATTGACTATGGTGCATCTGTGCATTTGTGGTTCTTTTGTATCTGGCTAGTCAGGGTAGTACTTGCTGACATCATTGGCGCATATCATTTTATTCTAATTATCTTACTATCTCTTGTCACAACATTCTACCTTTAGTGAAATTCCTTTGACCTATCTTCACACGTCCCCATTCCTTTTGTGTCTTTTCCTTGAGCCCAATCTGCCATTCCCTGACGTGCATACGTAGTTTCATATCTTATATTTCCTAACTTATTTCTTGTTTTGGGGTTATTTATGATTTCAATATATTTGGCTCTTTGGCGGGTAACTTGCTTATATCTTTGTTCCTTGAACCGAATGTCTTCTCAGAAATTTTAGCTAGTTTTTCTTAGAAAACACTGTTAACAAATCTTCTTTGGGAATAAAACTCATTTCAGTTACATGTGAAAAAATATTTTAGTTGTTGACTGGGAATTAGGAAGAGAAGATAAGGAAATAAAGTTACAATATGAAAATATCACAGCCTTCTTATACTGAAGTGTAAGATATTTGTTTTTTACCATTCTTTTATGTTTTGCTTTGTGGCCTCGAAACTTAATATTGTTGCTGTTCTCTTTCTACGTAATGCTCCATCTTTTTATAAAAGTGATCTCTGTGTTATATCCATCACTCTGAAAGTTGCTTTTAGTACTTAGTATCAGCTCTGATTTCATCACATACGGGAAGCTGTTATATTCAGTTAGCATTCTGGAAATGTTTTATAGAAAGCATCCATATTTCACGACTTAGAGACAAAAAGTATCAGAAGAAGTGTGTTGCTTATGTAATTTATCCCATGGGCAGCCCTTTTGAGCTGTAGCAACCATGACAAATTGGGTGGCGGACACTTGCAATAAGTGAGAAGATATTCGCTTTTCCAATTATGGGTGAGAGTATTGTTATGTCGCGCGCGCGCGTGTGAGTGTGTGTGTGAAAGCATTCTTATGTGTGGAATCATTAGCGCCCATGTATTAGCATTAGAGGTCTTTTACAATGAATGAATAGTCTTTTGAACGGTTTCTCATCTCTGCCTGCCTTCCACTGCGTTAAATGCCTATTGTTTCGGCAATATGAAATTGATTGTTTTTTGACTTCCTATATTTACTTATTTGATTTTGTGAACATTCATTTAAATACTTTTTTGCCCCTGAGCTCTTAAGATTTGGTGCTCTTATTCTTACTTATTGTTTCCATCAGATAAAGAGCATAAGCGTACTGAGAGGAAGTATTGGATACTACTTAGAGTTCTTTGACTTTCCAGATGAAAGTAAGTAATTATAGTCTCATTTTTATTATTTACATGAAGGCCTATGAAGTTTTTAATATAAGTTCCTTTTTTAATGTTAGGGAGCATGCTAAAATGAGTGTCACAGACAAATATAGGTATAAATCCTGAAACAGTCATGGGAATTTGCTAATGGAACAGTGTAGATGGTGTAGCATGGAAGAGGGTGAAAGTAATTGCTGTAGTAGAAATTATGATGGATACTGTTAATATAGACCGCTGATTAAGTGTCACAGATGAGATAGTTAATACTGAGTTATTTTAGTTGATAGGTTAGCTAGGGAACCTTGCCTTCTCTTCAGCTGTAAACCAGCATTATCTAAATATGATGCTAATTTGCTTACTGCTGAAATAAGAAAATATTATCTTAAATTTCTATCTGACAGTATTAATATTTACTTGCATGTGGAAATGCACTCACTAGACCCAGGTTTGGTAAACATATAAAACGCAAATACTCTAGTTATATCAAGGTAATAAAAGTCCAAACCAGCATGGTTATTTGACGCTTCCATAGTATTTAGCTCCAAGCTCAAAGGCTCTAATCAATTCATATAAATGCTGTCAGAATTCGGTACTGGATAAAGATGTACGGGCCGCGGTATGCTCATTTCTAATTTCCTGCAGAAGTTCTTTGGACAGTTGTAACTTAAACTGGTTTGTTCACATGCTATGCCTAAGGTGTCTTGCATTGTTAGGCTTTCTCACCATACTACTAATAGCTTGTTTGAAGTTCATAACAATTTTGATATTATATGTTGGTCAATTTTGCTGATCATGCAATGTCTCAAGTATTATAATTTCAATCTTTGGCAAATCATTATACTTAATTTCTCTTTCTGGAGTTCTTTTCTCATTTGTGTTATACTTTGTTTATAATATAAATAACAGTAAAAAGACAGTTCCTACAACATGTTCCAATTTTGTCATCATAAAATTTATTGTGGGAAGCCACCTGAAAATCCTTCAAGACATTCATTGACCAAAATTACAGTCTCTATGTTTCCTTTCCATGGATACCGGATATAAGATAGCCTATTCTACTCCTTTTCCTGCGTACGTCATGAACGTGATGAACTTCTAGAGTTGGGGGAGCACCTAATGCTTGTTCCTCTAGGATAGCGTCTCTTTGACATCAAAGAGGGTTCTGTGGTGTGGCTAATTTTAAGTTTTGAATCCCTCCTTGCAGTCAGTGCCGGGACTTAATATGCTGAACTACTGAAGCTGCAAGGCATGCTTGATACTAGCTATGATGCTTCTGACAAAAATACAAGCTGCATAGACTAAAACTTACGGGCTATCTTTTGTGGAAACAGATGTGGAAATGCGGTGTCGGACGTAGTAATTCTCCAAAATCTAGACATGAGGACACTGCTACATATGCATATTCTGAATATACGTATATTTAACATATATAAATATATCTATTGGGTTTTATACATATGCGAAGGAATGTAAAATAGTATTGCCCGTCTTACTAGTTGGTTTGAAACCTTTTAGGTTAAAAGCCATAGTACTAATAAAGCAGTGAGACTACTATACCGGATCCCTACTACAGGCCAAGCAGCCATGGAGAAATGCAAGGAACGAGAATTATTGAAACGAGGACAGTGGGGGATCAATTGGCCAAAATAAGCATGAACAACTACTATATTATAAGTCTCTTCTTCTTGATTGAACCTATAACCTTCATTAACAGACTCGTTTTCAGTGGTTGGCTGATTAAGCTACGGGTTACTAAGTAACCATATAGCACTAAAGAGGGAGACAAGGATACATCGGCTACGCTAACATGTGCAATGGATGCTAAGGATGTTGTGTTTTGCGTGTAAAACAATCATGAAGTTGGAAGTACTGGATAAAGTAAAAGGATCCCTAAGATAATTAGGTTTTGTCAAAAAAGGGGCATAATATATTTGGTCTTTTTATGTTCTCTTGAGATGAATAAATGTCCAAACATTTGTAAGTATTGGACACGTATCAGGTTGAGAGATGCGTCTAACCGTGTTGGATACTTGGATACACCAATTTTAGGTTGGGGGGGACGCCCTACATATCACAGCTTAAGGATAATGTTGGATATGAGATGTCCTACCTGATTTTTTTTGCTGGACATGCTGGAAACTCCAAAATTTTGGAGTGAGGAATAACTCTTGGCTCCAAAAGGTTTTATCCATTGGCCAATTTGCACCAATCAAGTTGATGACTATTCTCTGTCATCACTTTATACACGAAGTTCAATGCGTGTTTGATAACATCTGTTTTTTTCCTTACAAAAATGGGATTGCATAATGGTCCATGCTGTATATTAAATTTGGTATAATACAGATTTGTTGCCGTAGAACATTTAATCTTCGCCATCCATTGTGCTGCAGTTTTCCAAGTAAACTTTGACGGGCACAACACGCTCTGAAATATCTAGAACTTAAACCTACAAAACTTATACTGTCAAGTTAATGGAAAAGCACTTTATTACAGTGCAAGCACTGTCTAGAATAGCTTTACCGACTTGTATTTATGAATAAATTATCCAGAGACTTGCCCTTTACCCTTAATAGCATTCCATGGATGGACCCAAAAACACCCTTGCATTATTCTTTTTATGTATGTCATACATAGACCCAATAGCCAATATAACAGGCAGATGCAGTTTGCCTGATTTGTAGTAAAGGAGGATGATTTGGTTGGCTAACATTGTTGGACACCTCACATCTAATTGATTTCTATCAGGCATAATTTTGCATGTCCTCATTATACAGGCTGTTATGAACGATGCGAAAACTAAAAAAAATGATTCTTCGTTTACAATCTCAACCAGTATACAAGAATTATCCACTAGATTGTTCCTAAACTGCTGTAGCCTGCTGTGTGCTTTAATTTGTTGTGAAAAGACTATATGTTCTACACTTCACCAAAGAGACAGATTGCACAAACCATAGAACAATAAATCAATTATATCAATTTGATAGACATGCCCGATCCGGCGTAATTCTCTTTTGGTTCATGTAGCCTACCCCAAATACTTGGGACAAATGGCTTAGTTGTTATTGTTGTTGTTGTTGTATGTCAATTTGATGGAGACAAACTTCACTAGTCAGCCTCTACATGTATTATCTTTTTTTTTTTCTCTTCAAGGTATTACTTTGGGGTTTTACTAAGAAATTTGCGAGGACGCGGAAGAAGTGTTCAAACAGTTCAAATTTGCTAATGTTTGTGTTGGGATGGAAACACAGAGTGAGAGTGTATTCTGTCTATCTATTCATCTAGGTATCATCAATTAGCCAATAAGGCTCGGAACTTTGCTGCTATTGCTTCCCACATTTATTAATTATTAGAGGAAAAAGAGCTATGTTTGAGGACAATTTTCTAAGTTCCAGTCCCCTCTTATAGATTTGAAAATGATTTCACTGAGATAATGTCTCTTTCAACTCCAATGCAAATGAATCTTTGAGAATTGAGATGCATTTCCCTCACAGTTCTTTTTGGGCTTTATTAGTCATCCATTTAATACCAAGACCCATCTCCACCTTCTGTCTGTAAAGTTAAAAATCAGCATGGTCTCTGTTCCAATTTCCAATTAGAAATTGCAAAAAGGGATTCTAATAGTTTTGAAACTTTAGGTATTTTTGTTGGGATGGATCTTTTTTCTTTCCTTTACTTTTTATTATGAAAATGAAATAATTTATTTGGATTCTCTTTTGAGTTTTAGGTTCCCTTTCTCATTTCAGTAATTTTTTTTTAATTGAAGCCTGATTAATTATGTGTCAGTTTTTCGGTTGCGTTGCGTGGTAGCAATCGCTTTTTTCCTACCTAGGACATTATATAGCTTATACATAATTCCCGTCAGGCCCCAAAAATTTCTTCCCAGACGAGAGATTAGAGAGCCCGACAAATGGGCACAACTTCTTCCCTTCAAGGAAATTGTAAGACCTAAACTCATGACCTATAATAGTACAATATTTTCTTCTTCAAAAGAGGGCTTTATAACCATCATATTTACATCGTTTTTACATTGTTGGAGCTTGGCAACAGTTGCCCAATATAATGGGGCTGTTTTTTTGGACGTAAAAGCCATTAAAGGCCGTAATTTGTAAATGACTTACAACCCAATTATAACTACAGTGTTTGTTTAGACCGTAATTCGTAAAAGACTTACGCAGCCTAACTACCACTCACTTGCAGCCCAATTATCACTCACTTATAACTCACTTACAATTAATTTTGTGGTCATGCAAATTTGTATTATTTTTTATATTAATATTAATTTTTTAATATTTAGTATTTTTAATATTTATTTGCCATATTTAAAATTTTTAAATTACCAAATACTTAATTCTGTGGCCAACTTTTTCACTTACGACATACACATCATGACAACCAAACACCGTAAAGCACAATACGCTTTTTCACTTATAACTTTACATTATCAACCAAACACCGTAAAACTTACATGCATGTAACTCATTTTCAACCGTAAAAGAGTTTACCAATTACGACTTACGAATTACGGTTAATTACGACAACCAAACAGACCAAATGTTTAATTGCTACCCCCAAAAAGGTAATATATTAATATTACATGCCAAAAATTTATACATTTCATGCACGTAACATCCTCTAACTAAAACATCAAAGCTATATGTACGGCCCCTATCATGCTAATAACACTAGCTACTTAAAAATGATGGGGCTAAACCAATAGAAGCACCTAGATTTGTAGTACAGATGTAAAGTTTGGGATTAGCTACCTCGCCCAATAAGTTGAGGATAGTGCTAAGTAAATTACTTTGTTTGAAAATGACAAACAAAATAAGTGTACATGTTAATAATAATTAAATGTTTAGAGAACTCCATGAACAATGAGACTCAACATTTCCAAAAATAATACCCTAAGGCTTATACATGTAATTCACTATTAATACAAGAATCAATTAACCAATGTACCACGTTCATGATGATTGTGCACATAAAGAATTAGACAAGATCATGACCCAATGGGGAGGGGGGGGGGGTCAACAGCTTGACCCACAGTTGACATATGGTGCCTAGGGTGCAAACGCGTCAAATGTATTTACCATATCTATATGTGCTTGCCAATTTCGGGTATGGTTCAGTAAGGAAGTACTTATAATGCCAAAATCGAATATGAGTACAGGTCATATAAGGAGAACAAATATGGTTATAGATTGCTAAACAGATGCCATTATATCACCATTCATTTTAACTAACAAGTTACTTTCAATTTCACTTGTCCAAACTAAGGAGTTACCTAACATAAATTACCCATCAGGACATGTGACAAACAAAATGTATACATATGAGTATATGATACATACCATGCAAGTATAACAAACAATTATTCATTTTTTTTCATGAACTAATTATGTATAATGAGTTAGAAAGGCTGGTATTAGGGGAGCTTCAATACGGATCAGATATGACATTTATCTGTTTTCCAATCACAGATTGGATACAAATACGAATATGAATATAGTTCGTTAAGAAAAAAGTTCGGTAAGAAAAACTCATATCTGTGTCTGCAACTGACAAGGCTATGACTCTAGATCAGATTGGATATATCTGTATCCGTTTGCACCTCTAATGGTACTCCACTACTCATGCTTAGTTGTGAGGCAAATAATCAAGCACTACAACATTGCCAACTTCCATGACACATGGCTTGCTTAATTCCATTGGTATACCAATATGTGTGGATGAAGGAATGCAACATTTCAACTTTCATGATGCGTGACTGCTTAATTGCATCCATGTCCAATTTTTCTTTTGCTTAATAGAATAGTAGAGAGAATGGTGAAGGGGGTGAGGTCAGAGCCAACACACCTTTCTTCACGTGTAAATGGACAGGTGTCCAATAGGACCACCAATGAGACATGTGTCCCAAGGCGAATAGGCTAATAGTAATGGTTCAATCAAAAAGCCCCCTTAACATTCTTTTATTTTCAGTTTTCAGCCCAAACAAAAAAAAGCCCTTTCTTACTCATGATGCTCCTTAGTTAAATTGATTAGTTATATATGTATGTATGTATATATATAACTAATCAAATCTGGATATGAAACTCCAGATAGTGCATCTGAAACTCCAATCTCCCTATCACTATTTTATGATCCGACCGCTCATTATTATTTTCATATCCTTGATGTATAAGATGAAAATCATGCTGTTTGGACTTCATTTACTCATGTAAACGATTGAAAATTTAACGGTTTTTCAGCAATAGAATAGATAAACCATTAGATCAATGATTAAACGAATTTCAAATCATGTGATTTTTATATATATACATCTTAGAACATGAATATCATAATGTGCGGTTGGATTGTGACAAAAATGATAGGGAGATTGGAGTTTAACTTAGATGTCATTTGAAACTTCTTAGATGGCGCATCAAAACTCCAATTTCTCTATCATTTTTCACGATCTGACCACATATTGTGATTTTCATGTCTTAAGATGTATATAAATAAAATTTCATATAGTTTGGACTTCATTTACTCATGTCTCAAATAGTTGAAAAATAAATAGTTTTTGCAATAGAACAGATGTAATAATTAGATCAATGATTAAATGAAGTCCAAACCACATGATTTTTATGTATATACATCTTAGAACACGAAGATCATAATAAGCAGTTGAATTGTGAAACAACGATAAGGGCATTGGAGTTTTGATAGGCCATCTGAGGCATCTGAGGTGCATATTTCTCATATATATATATATGATTTTTTAATTCACCATTTTTTGGGACATTACTGCTTACTCATAATGCAGACCATGCTTTGTGAACAATATGGCAACTGTATGCAAGAGATAATTGTGAAATGAAGCGGACTCAATGTACTATATTATTAGTTGGCTTCCTTGGATATATATATGTATAAATATAAATATAAAGAAAGAGAGACTTGTGTCCTTCCAAAATGATTTGAGACCGAATCCTTCCAACTCAAATACAACCCTCCAACATTCGAATACAAGATCAACTCCGTTGAAATTGATTTATATTATTTCAAGTATTTATAAACAAAAAATCAATTGTTTTGAATACTTTTTGTCCATCCATCAAACGGCGCAAAATGGATGGCCGAAAGTAGTTAGTTGGTTAGATCTATGTCTTTAGACATACAAATTCTCCATCCGACCGCTTAATTATGTTCTAAACATTTAAAAACCCCTACAAACCAATTTTTGTTAGGTTTCAAATGTTCTACACCGTTAAACTAACCAACTCACTATTTGGGCCATCCGTTTTTCTCTTACTTGATGCATGAGAAAATATTGAAAACACTTGATTTTTGGGTTATAGATACTTGATAGATCAACTTCAACGGAGTGGATTTTGTATTCAAATGTCGGATGTTGGTATTTGAGTGGGAAAGATTCGGCCTCAAATCATTTTGGAAGGTTACAAGTCTATCTCTGTATCTAAAAAAATATATATAGGTAGACTTGTGTAGTTTCGGAAGAATTCGAGCCCGAATCCTTCCCACTCAAATACAACCATACATCATCTGAATACAAGATATATTCCGTTGAAGTTGATTTATATTAGTATCAATAAACTGAAAATCAAGTATTTTAAATACTTTTTGCCTATGCATCAAGTAAGGAAAAAACGGACGGCCTAAATAGTGAGTTGGTTAGTTTAACAGTGTAGAACATTTGAAACCTTACAAAAATTGGCTTGTAAGGGTTTTTAATGTTTAGATCATGATCAAATGGCTGGATTGAGAATTTATATGTCTAAAGACATAGATCTAACCAACTCATTACTTTCGGCCGTCAATTTTGCGCCGCTTGATGGATGGGCAAAAAGTATTCAAAACACTTGATTTTTGATTTTTTAGTTACTTTAAATAATATAGATTAACTTTAACGGAGTGGATCTTGTATTTGAATGTCGGATGTTGGTATTTGAGTGGGAAGGATTTGGGCTCGAATCCTTCCGGAACTACACAAGTCTCTCTCTCTCTCTCTCTACACACACACACACACAAACTGACGTCCATCCGGGTATCCGAGGCTGCTTAGCGCACCCAAACTAATTCTGTAGGGCATGTGCACTCTGTCCTGGAAAGTTTTCCTACATAGGCTGGGTAAATTGCGGGAATAAATTCCCGGGGGTAAATGCTCGTCAAGGGATTTGAACCGGCGACCAGCTGGGGAGCAAACCTATGATCAAACCAGTCAAGCGCCCCCTTGAGGACTTCCTTGGATATATATATATATATATATATATATATATATATATATATATATATATATGTATGTATGTATGTATGTATGTATGTATGTATGTATGTATGTATGTATGTGTGTGTGTGTGTGTGTGTGTGTGTGTGTGTGTGTGTATATATATATATATATATATGTATATATATCTATATATATGTATGTGTGTGTGTGTATATACACACACACACACACACACACACACACACACACACACACACATATATATATATATATATATATATGTATATATATATATATATGTGTGTGTGTGTGTGTGTGTGTGTGTGTGTGTGTGTGTATATGTATGTATATATTATATATAATATTAATATTGTTTGTTCTAGGTCTAGCATTCTTCTGCAACTCAGTGTATCATATACAACTTTTGTTTGTTTTAGATGGCTAAGTAGTAACTACTCAGAAAAAGTAACGTTGTTCTGGTAAATTTGATCCACTTTTAGCTGACAGATGCTATCTTTTTCTTGTCCTACCATTTAAAATGATGGCTAACTATAACCCATTTTGGGTTCATTTGTTGCAACTTGATGTTTACAGAAGTATCATGGACAAAATTGTATCAGAAGCCCCCAGCACATTCTAAATCATATGGGAAGAGTAAACCGGAGCTTATGCTGCGCCCATTGTTTCCACCTTACTTTCGTGAAAGCGAACACCCTGACTTATATCCAGCATCTGATGTAGTAGCTATAGTCGAGGATGATTGGGAAGTGGGAGATTTGGTTGATTGGTGGTTTGATGGTTGTTTCTGGTCCGGAAGAGTGAGCCAGTTATTGGGGAATGATAAAGTGAAGGTATAATTTTAGCTCAAATCTATTAATACATTTAGTTACTGAACTTTTGATGTATTATTTTGCTTGCATATTGTTTTCTATTTCACTGCATGTCAACTTCAAGGAGATGCCCCAACTGACATTAAGCAATTTCCAGATGTTATGCCTCTCTAAATGTCCAGTCTTGGTGATCAACATCTGGATTCTTTCACGTATTGTGAGACACCATGATGGTCAATTTAAATCTGTCAATTGTAACTTTAAAATGTCACATGTTGTTCTTTTAAAGCTATGGTTGAATATGTTAGCTCCATCTGTTTAATTCTTCATACTGTTTCTTTTGAAATTCTTATTAATTTATGAGTGACAACTAACTAATTGCTGAGATTAAATTTCATCCAACGATGGATCAGTCTAGCTTAAGGTTTGTTTGGTTTAATCTAGTTGGAGCTACAGTGTGACTCCAACCACATGTAGTTTTCATTCTTGCAGTTAGAGCTCATGTTGTTTGAGTTGATCCTGCAGCTGCAACTCCAACAGTAGCAGATGGCAAACATGTGTTTGTTTATTGCATGGGAGAAGTATTATTAGATGCGAGTCAATGGTGTGGCAGCCTTTTGCCCCTTAGTTAAGAGTCGTCCGAGTCAAGTAGCATTTTCCTAGGCGCAATTTATTCAATTTCCTTCATGTTCATATTTATATTCTTTGTGGTTGGACAAACATTAACCAGTCATATTTGCAAATTTTGAAGCGATTTCGATTTGAAAATGGGGCCTTCTTTTCTTCAGGTTCTTTTTTACATCTAACATCTTAAATACTGTTTTAATCCTTTTAGATTTCCACATTTACTTTTTAGATGCTAGCACATTTTTGCACATCCTAGATGAACTACACATCCAAATGACAACATCAACATTAAAATTTGAAAGTAACCTAGTCTAGGCGTTTATTTGCATAGTTTCATCTGTATTTTAGTAATGTTGGTTGTCTTTTATTTCTGACCTAAATGTTGCTTTGATTCTTTCTTCATTTACATTTTAGTAGCTAGCACATCAAGTGGAAGAAGTTGCCTTATTTCATTGAAGAAACCTTAACCCTGTTTCGTCCTTGTGCATCCTAGATCAACTGCACATCCAAATGACTGAAACATCACCTTTTAAACTTGAAAGAACCAAAGTCTAGGCCTTTATTTGTGATAGTTCCATCTTCATATATTTTAGTAACCTTGCATTAGGGCAATTCATTGTCCTTTCTTCCACCATAATATGATATAGTGTTGTGATAGACACCATAAAACAATAAGAGTAACTGCGGAAGCACCTACCGTAGGAAGCAACATATCTTGATCACCACAAGAGGAAGAACACAAATCAAGAAACACAACATTTGAGAAAAGAGGAGGATAAAATCTTATTAACTTGAGAAGCAATACAAAAGTTTATAAGGATCTCTCTAGGATCTCTCAAACTCTCAATATAAGGTGAAAATCTTTCTATGAAGCTCACTTTCTAAAACCCACAATCGTAGGAGTTTATTAGTATCTAAAATAAATCTAAACCTTTCAAATCTTCAGCAAAATCGTTCTTGCCATCCAATCAATTGCCCTTAGATGTAAGGATTCAGAAACCCTTTCAAAATCTCAATTAGAAATTAATTCGGAATATGAAAATTCCGGCAGCTCGTGTCAGTTGTCGACACTAAGACATGTTGAGTTATTATTGGGTTTGCGGTCAATCTCTTATCGAAAGTCTTCGACATGCACTGCTACCTGTCGACAGCTGAATGTCGACAGACTGAGATGTCCTCAGTTTCTGTTGGCTCGCGGTCGATCGCTTATTAACCGTCCTGGCTTAGTTGTCAACATCTATCTGCTGCTGTCCACAGACGACAAACTGTGCACATCTCTGGCTGCTGAATCTTCTAGAATCTCTTCAACTTTGTCGTGTAGTCTTCTTCAATGAATGTGAGTTACCCAAAATACTAACAATCTCCACTTTGACTCATATGCCATGAGTCCCTTGTAGAAATTGGCCTCCACACTGTCATATGCTTCTCCCACTTTTGTGACTTCACACGACTCCCTTCCAAGAGCCCTTTCTCCACCTTATCTTTGGAGAACATCGATGAAGTTCATGGATGCTCTGGACTTCTCCACCGAGATGGTCTTTGTCATCATGTCTACTGGATTTTTCTTCGTACTGATTTTCACCAAGTTAATAACTTTTTCTACTATAACTTAATGACGTATCTTGTGATACCTCATATCAATGTGCTTTATCCGCTTGTGATACCTGTGATCCTTAGCGAGATGTAATCACACTCTGACTGACATAGCAGACCTGAATTGATTCTGTATGATGCCAAATGTACCGACCGATCTTCTTAACTACAAGGCTTCCTTTGATGCCTTAATTGCAGTCATGTACTCCGCCTCTGTTGTTGAAAGCGCCATGATGTCTTGCAACTCTGCCTTCTAACTAACAACACGCTGAGCTGCTGTGAATACATAACCCATCGTAAATCTTTGCTGATCAAGATCTCCTGCATAATGTGCATCAACATATGCTTGTAACACCTTAGGCTTCCCTGTTTTTAACCTCTGAAATGCGAAGCCTAATCTTGCAGTCTCTCGTAGATATCGTAGCACCCACTTAATTGCTTCCCAGTGTTGCCTTTCTGGATTCGACATGAACCGACTTACTGTACTAACTGTATAGGCTAAGTCAGGCCTAGTATAGACCATAGCATACATCAGTGATCCCACCGCACTAGCATATGGTACTTGAGACATCTCATCCTTCCCTTCTTGTGAGTTTGGATACTAACTGAAGGATAACCTGTAGTGACTTGTTAAAAGAGTAGTGACTTTGCCTGTACTCCTGTCTCGACCGATCTTTATACCTAAGATCTTCTTGGCTTTTCTCAAATCTTTCATGTCGAACTTCTTAACCTGAGCTTTAAGATTCTGAATGTCTTATTTTAAGCAACAATCAGCATATAATCCATATATAAAAACAAATATGTGAGACCATCATGCACTGCTTGAAATAAACACAATTGTCATACTCACATCAGGTATAGTTGACTTTGATCATAAATGAGTCGAACCGCTTGTACCACTATCTGAGAGACTGCTTCAGCTCATAAAGGGACTTCTTGAGAAGACACACCTTGTTTTCTCGACCTTCCTGAATAAACCCTTCAGGTTGCTTCATGCATATCCTTTCCTCTAGCTCATCATACAGAAATGCTGTTTTCACATCCAATTGCTCCAACTCTAGATCACCTTGAGCCATGATTGCCATCAACAACTGTTTAGACGTATGCTTGACTATAAGAGAGAAAATCTCACTGAAGTCAATACTCTCCTTCTGAGAATACCCTTTGGCAACTAGTTGCCTGCTCATTGTCCTTCTTTCGAAAGATCCAACTGCAACCTATTGCTTTAGAACTCATTGGTAGATTCACCAAATCTCATGGTTGATTCCTCTCCAAAGACTCCATCTCCTTTCCATGGCTATAGCCTATTTGTCACTGTCATCCGTCTCGATTGTCTCCTTGTAACTGCTACGATCTCCAGCTTTCGTTACTAATATAAGAGACTTGGTCCTCATCCCGGCCATATTTGATTGGTGGTATTGAAACTCTATCTGACCGCCTCAACTAGGGATGCAATCAGATCAGATACGAATCAGATATTGCCTTTACCATATTCGTATTCGCACACAAACTTCGGATACGGATATAGATATTGGCGGATGTGAAAAATGATATCCGTATCTGCCAAAATCGGATATCGGATCGGATATTAGCGGATCAGATGCAGATGCTAATCAGATATGCAAAAACGGATATGATAATGGATAAAGTAAACGGATACACTTATATTATTTTTTATCTCATAAAAAATAATATAAAATGCAATATAAACTATGATATTATAAATCGAATAAATTGAGGAGAGCAAGGAAAAAGAAACTTTACTCGAAATTAAAATAAAACTATATGCTTTACGTCCTTTCCCCACTCAGTTTGAGTCAACTTCGAGATCAAGGTCAATATGCTCTGATCTAGATTGAGCGGAGCTCCCTAAACTTCTTTAGAATGTAAATTATGTAACAAAAAAGAATCATATGAAAAACCATTCTGCAAGCCAATTTCTTTTCTTCCAGGACTGCTATTGGTTAACTCAGTTTGAGCATAAGAAGCAAAATTTGTCACTGAAACAGAAAAAACTCCAATGCTGACCTGAATTAAAGGACGCAACCGTGTCTTCAGCATTTCTTCAAACATGTTGTGAGCATTGAGCGTTCTGGCGTCCTTGTAAAACTATTTGTATGTAGCATACATAACAAAACAACTTAAAATAAGAATAAAGAAAGAATACATGTGCAGAATAATATGCATTGCTATAATTAAGAAGACCATATACCTTTTGCATTAGTTTGAAATAAATCATCTTGCAAACATATTGCATCAAAAAATTAGGGACGGAACTTTCATCGTTTTGGAATTAAGTAAAACCCATCACAAATCTAGCCTCGAGTCACCCAAAAAGGAGGTTTTTTTTTGAAAGGTTAATAAGGAAACTTACAAAGGGTGGAGGGAGAGAGAGAGCCATTGACATATTGGAGAGTCTTGAGAGCATTGCAATTAGAAGATGTGAGTCGGGAAACAAAAATAATATCTTGAGAAAAATGATTTTTGATAAATGGACAAAACTTATCAAAGATGGATTCGATCTTGCTCTCTAAACTCACTATGTCAAAAGGATCTGCAAGCAAGTTGGAGAGAGGTTGAGGGAACAAAAAAAGGAAGAGGGGAAGGGGAGTAGAACAACGCAACAAGAGGTCGAATCCAATTGGGTCGTACCAAACCCAAATATATTAGTATACTTGCGGATATCCAAATTTGAGTTGGAGAACCCTATCCGCGTCCGTATCCATGTCCAATAACAGATCATCTGAATCCACATCTGAATTCGTTGGATGCAAAAAATAGACATCCAAATTCGCATGGCTAGCGGATTCGCATGCGGATATCCGACGGATATCCGCATCCAATTGCACCCCTAGCCTCGACGGTCTAGATGGCACATGTTGCTCTAGAGTAGCTTAATGTCTGTCTCCATCTGAATCTGAAGAGTCTTCATCTGACTCGACAAGTTTGCTGGGATCATCTGAAAACTCAAACTCTTTACTTTGAGAATCTGCTGAACTGTCTAAAGCTCCACCTTGCTCTTTGTCCTCTGTCTTTGACTTTTCTTACAACATTGATTCTTCATCACAGACCACATCTCTGCTAACAAAGGCACTCTTCTTCTGTGGATCCTAAAGCCTGTATGTCTTGGTTCTCTAGGTAAAATCGGTGAAGTAACACTTCTTTGACTTGGACTTCAGCTTGTTACTCTTTTGACTATCAACCAAATTGTATGCTGGACAACTGAATTTGCGTCAGGTTAAATAGTCCACTGACTCTCCTTATCATATTTCTTCTGGGATCTGAAGATTAACGACTGTATATGGTCACCTGTTCACTAGATAACTCACTGCCTCTTCTCAAAAACCTTCTGACATGTCAGTATGTAACGTCATACTGCGGGCACGCTCTGTAAGTGTCTGATTCATGCACTCTGCTATTCCATTTTGTTATAGTCACCCTAGAATACTTTGCTGGCGTTCAATACCTTCACTAGCTAAGTACTCCTTAAATTTCGACCCTATTGTTTGACTTCAAGAACTTTACCTTTCGCCTTTTTTGATTCTCCACCTTGGCTTTCTACTCATTGAACTTCTAAAATACCTCTGATTTCTACTTTAAGAAGTACACCCATACCTTTCGGGAGAAATCATATATAAAAGTAACATAATAACATGCAAACCCAATGGATGCAAATGACGAAGGTCCTCACATGTCCGTGTGTACAAGATCTAGCAAGCCCTTAGTTTTGTGCACTGAGGTAGTAAAAACTACTCTCAACTGTCTACCCATGATGCAAAACTTATATAGGTTGAGTTTGCAGTGTTTAATGCCTGGTAGAACTCTTTTGCTGTGGAGGGCTCGAAGTCCTCGCTTGCTCATTTGTCCAAGCGCATGTGCATGTTACGGAAGCATTACCAAGCACCACGCTTTCAATCACCTTGTACAAGTTCGTCGTACGCTCTGATTTGAGGATCGTCATGGAACCCTTAGTGACTTTTAGAGCTTCATCCGTACCTGTGAACTTGTATTAGCTTCCAAGGCTCCCAACGAGAGAAGATTTTTCCTCAGGTCTGGAACGTGTTTCACGTCCTTGAGTGTTCGCACCTGTTTGTCAAATATCTTCGTGCGGATACTGCCTATTCCAACTGTCTTGCATGCATCACCGTTACCCGTCAGGACTATGCCTCCTTCAAAAGGCTGATATGTGCTGAACCACTCCTTGGGCGCATGTGGTGTGTGAACCAAAACGTCACATGGTCTTCAACTGCTTCCTCGACTACGTTGGCTTGATTCTATTGTTTCCCACTGGTACTAGCTCCATCAGCTCCTGGACCACCCTTTTTCTTTTGATCTCTTTATACTTGAAGCAATTCTTCTTCATGTGCCCTGACTTTTTGCAGTAGTAGCAATCATTGTTTCACTAAAAGCTTTGGTACCCTTCTTGGGTCCTCTACTATGTGATCTCCCCTCTGCTTTTTCACTACCAATCCTGAGGCCTTTGTAGAATTTGTCTTCTTCATCGACTTGTTCTGAAGCATCTACCGACATCTTCTAACTTTAAGGTCTCCTTCTTTTCCATACATGATGGTGGTCGCCAAGTGATCATAATTTGGGGGAAGAGAAGTCAGCAACAGAAGAGCTTTGTCTTCCTCTTCTAGTTTCACCTCCAGTGCCAACATGTCACTTAAAATCCAATTGAACGCAGAGATGCTGCAGAGCCGGTGTTTCTTCCTTCATGCGAAGACTGTACAACTGCTTCCTCAAGAAAAGTTTGTTGGATAAACTCTTCGTTATGTAGAGACTTTTCAGCTTACACTATAAAGCTGAAGTTGTTTTCTCGTCATTACATTGTAAAAAATTTCATATGATAAGCATAATATAATAGTGGCATTGGCTCGAACATCGAGATCCATTCACTCGTCTTTCTTCTTGGACGACTTCTTCTCAACACCAAGCAAGGCCTTGTGAGTGCCTTCCTTTACGAGTAACATCGTTACAAGCATTTTCTACAACAGAAAGTTATTTTTTCCGTCGAATTTCTCCACCTCGAACTTTATTGTGGTCGTCTTGCTAGCCATCGCTCTGATATCAATTGTTGTGATAGACACCACCAAACAATAAGAGGAATTGCGGAAGCACTGAAAGACCCATCGTAGCAAGAAATAATCTTGATTACCACAAGAGGAAGAACATAAATCAAGGAACACAAGATCTGTGGAAAGAAAGGAGAAAATCTTATTAACTTGAGAAGCAATACAAGAGTTTAAAAGATCTATCTAGGATCTTTCAAACTCTCAACACAAGGTGAAAAATCTCTCTAACAAGCTCACTTTCTAAAATTCACTACTCTAGGGTTTTATAAACATCTAGAATAAATATAGATATTTTAAATCTTCAACAAAACCGCCATAGCCATCCAATCAACCGCCCTTTGATGGAAGAATTCAGAAACTCTTTCAAAATCTCAATCGAAAATCAACTCAGAATCTGAAAATTCCCGCAGTTATCGACAGACTGAGACACGTTGAGTTACTGTTACATCTGCGGTTGATCTCTTGTTGAAAGCCTTTGATAGACACTGCTACCTGTCGACAGTTGTGTGTCAGTTGTTGATAGATTAAGGTGTCCTTAGTCTCTGTTGGCTCTCGGTCGACCGCCTGTCGATCATCATGGCTTAGCTGTCGATAACCATCTGCTATTGTCAACAGACTGAGCCTGTGCATGCCTGTGCACGTTTCTGGCTGCTTTCTCAACCTTGTCGCGTAGTCTTCACAGGACAAGGTTGAGTCTGAGGACATTTGCTGGAATGGATGTAAGGCATCCAAAATACCAACATACAGGGACGCGAGAACTGAAATCACCTCTTTGTTTTATCATAAATAGAAAACTGAGATGCATAATTCATTCAAACCGTTTCACTAAAGGTAAGTTTTGTTATTTATGATTTCCACCCATGCACAAGTTTGTTTAGTAATTTTGATTGATGTAACTTATAAAGTTTTGATACTTATAACTTTCATTCGTGCATATGTTCATTTAATAGTCTTCAATCTGAGGTAACTTATAAATGGTACTTTGGGTTTTTCTGATGTATACCTCCTAAATCTTCCTTGTTTAGAAAAATATTCTGCAGATCTATGATATTTCCAATTGATAATCTACATCTTTTGGGTCTTATAAATTTACCTTCCTCAGTTGATCTCTAAGAATAAGAGGGAATATTCTCCTATTTTCTGCTAAGATGCGTAATAGTTGTTAAAAATGTGACTAATTTACTCTTTATACTTTGTAATCCAAACTTAATCCTAACCGTGCTTCTTTCCCTCTCATCCCCTTAGCAAATAAGTGAAGAAGTTCAATAAGAAAGAAAGAAAACCTCTCTAATTAGGAGTCATTATGTATTTAGGAGTCAATATATAATAAGAGTCATTACTTAGGAGTTATATTGCATGTTATTAGGAGTTCTTTTTCTATTAGGAATTGTAATTGTATTTGCCTATAAATAAGAGTACATAGAGAGGACTTATTAATTTTCTAATTTTCATAATTTAAATATTCTCATGGTATTGGAGCTCTAAGGTTCTCGATCCTTCGTAAACTTTGGCGCCATCATCTCCGCTTACCATCAAAAGATCGTCATCAACATCTTCTCCTTGTTTCTTTTCTTTTCATTTTCTTCTTTTTCAAACTTGATCTGAATTCAGATATGTAAAATTTTTTTTACATTTCACGTGAACAGTATTGCTGTAGTACTGAACAATACCTGTAAAAAGGAGGTTTTGGTTTTTAAAGGTTATTCTCTTTTTGGATTTTATATTCTTTTTGAATACTTGAGAGTTTCATGATTTTATATGAGTTGTTTTAGATCCCGAATGGGGATTCGTTATTTAGGTTATTTCTTGGGTGTTTAGATTCCAAGGAAGGATTATTTGCTTGTGTATTTTAGCGTGTTTAGATTTCGATGTTTAGATTTCAATGAATGATTATTTGATTGGATATTTTGGCCGAGGATAGGAGCAATTTTTAAAGCGCGTTTAGAGGTATGACAGAAGAGGAGTATACAAGCGAACAATTTCATATGTTTAAGCAATTTTAACAATTTTAGATGTTTATGCAGTTTCAGGCTTTCCTGATATCATCTTCTTCCTCTCCAGATATCTTCTTCCTCCACTATTACTTTAGTCTGAACAGGTAACTCCGCAGTTTGTATTACATCATCTTCTTCGTGGGATATAGATTTAGGAGCTTCAGATTATATGATTAGAGACCAAGGCATATTATCCTCTCGTGATTTTAGTTCTTTTCATCTGTCGATCACATTAGAAAATGGTTTTCTGTTCTCTGTGTAAGGTATAGGTGCTGTCAATGCTACATTCTCATTATCTCTGTCATCTGTGCTTTAATGTTCTGAATTTTCTCATTGATTTGTTATCAATCAATAGGATTACTAGATACTTAAATTGCTTAGTGACATTTCCCCCACACATTGTATATTTTAAAAACTTGGAACAAGTAAAACAATTAGCACAGGGTGTGAATGCGATGGATTGTATTATCTGAAATTGAATTTCAAACCGGTAGCATGTTCTACTGTATCTGTTTTTATCAACGTTGTCGATTAGGACATCCATCTTTACAAGTGTTTAAACTTTTAGTTCTTAAGTAAAATCATATGTCTTTAGATTTTGAGTCATGTCAACTAGGTAAGCATCATCATATGCCTTATCTTGATAGAGTTAATAAAAAGGCTAACGACCCGTTTGCTTTAGTTCATTCAGATGTATGAGGTCCTTGTCCAATAACGTCAAATTTTGATTTCAAGTATTTTATAATTTTCGTGGATGATTCTTCTCGAGTCACTTGGATGCATGAAAAATTGTCTTGAAGTGTTTTTTATCTTTCAAAACTTTTGTTTTAAGTGAAGAGTTAATTTAATCCCTCTATAAAAATATTGATGACTGATAATGCTAAAGTATTTTTTTAGTTCATATTTTCAAATTTCATGTCTCAACGTGGTATTGTGCATTGGTCCTCCCCATTTACCCAAATGGTGTTGCTGAATGTAAAAATCGACATTTGTTTGAGGTTGCACGCAGATTGTTAATTTATATGCAGGTTCCTAAAGAGTTTTGGAGGGATGTTGTGGTCACATGTTATTTGATTATTCGCATGCCCTCATCGTTCTAGACGATCAAATTTCATACTCAGTTCTATATCCATGGACTGCTTTGATTTGTTTCTTTTGCCCTCAAAAGTGTTTGAATTTGTATGTTTTGTGCGTAATAGTGATTCTCTTAGAACCAAGTTAGACCCGTGCCTGTAAAAGTATGTTTCTTGGACCTTTATGTACTCAAAAGGGATTAAGTGTTATTGTCTAGAACTGAAACGTTTTATAATCTCTATTGATGTCACATTCTTTGAGTCCAAGTCATACTTTGACATGGAGCTCGTTCTCCTGAGTTTGATGAAGACTTTTTGTATGTTTTAGTTCAAGAACATTTGGTTGATAATGCTACATCAGTAGCATTACAGAACAAGAATCTTGCCTCCTAAACATGGAGAACCAACCAAAGTCTGTACAAGACACACTTCTACCGTGCCAACGTCATCTGTTGTTCCATTTCTACTTCACAATCGAGTGAGAATGCTTTACCGCCAGTAATGTGACTCTCGTTAATTATCGTATTGATATTTTTGACATTAACCTTCCGATTGCTCTTCGAAAGGGTAAATATACTTATACTTCTCATTTTTATCTAATTTTGTCTTTTATTCTCATTTGTCATCTTCATATAGTTCTTTTATTTTTTCTATGGACTCATACTCAGTTCTCAAGTATGTGTCAGATGCTCTTTCTATCTCAGTATGGACAGATGCCATCCAGGAGGACATAATGGCTCTAGAGCAGAATGTGACGTGGGACCTTATTTCTCTTCCTCCAGAAAAGGAGTTGGTTTTTGATGGGTGTATGATGTAAAGTTGAATCCAGACGGGTCCTTAGCTACCTTGAAGGGATTACTAGTAGCCAAAGGATACAACTAAGGTTTATAGTGCTGACTATCAGGACATGTTTTCACCTGAGCCAAGATAGCTTCAGTCTGGATGCTTATCTTATTAGTTGTAACTCATCATTGGCTTCTGCATCATCTAGATATTAAGAATGCGTTCCTTCATGACATTCTTGACGAAGAGGTATATATGGAGCAACCTCTTGAGTTTGTTACTCAGGAAAAGTATAGATAAGTGTGTAAATTGAATTATTAAAATAGCCACCAAGAGCCTGGTTTGGATGGTTTGTATCAGTTGTTCAGGAGTTTGGTCTTTCTCGTTCCCAAAAGGATCACTCTGTTTTCTTTCGTCAGCTTTAAGGAAAGAGAATACTTATGGTGGTACATTTAGATGACATTGTGATTACAGATAACAATGCACAAGGAATTATAGATCTAAAATAATACTTACTATAATATTTTTAGAAAAAGGACCTTGGATCTTTGCGATATTTTTTGGGTGTTAAAGTGGCAAGATCTGAAAAAAGAATCTTTCAGTCTCAGAAAATATGTGGTTGACATATTGTCTGAGACCGGCTTGTTAGGGTGCAAAGCTGTGGATACACGATGGAGACTAATGCCAAGCTGTTACCAGATTAGGGGGAGGACTTGGATAATCTCAGTAGTTATCGAAGATTGGTTAGAAAGTTGAATTATTTAATGATAACTAGACTCGATATCGTATTTGCAGTTAGTGTGGTAAATCAGTTTCTTTCGGCACCGAAGACAAGTCATTGGAATGCAGGAGTACGAATACTTAGATACTTGAAAAAGGCTATAGAAAAAAGGCTATTGTATTCAGATTGTGATTATACTCGAGTGGCAGGTTTTCAGATGCAGACTGGGCTGGCTCACCTGTTGATAGTTGATCAATCGCAGGCTATTGTGTATTTGTTGGGGAAAATTTGTGTCGTGGAGAAGTAAAAAATAAAGTGTGGTATCAGGATCTAGTGCTGAGTCAGAATATCATGCGATGACAGATTTAACATGTGATTTGGTTTAGGTAAAAGATCTATCGAAACTTGATTTCACTTTAGAATCATCTACGAGGATGTATTGTGATCACATTGCTGAAAATCCTGTATACTACGAGCGCACAAAACATATCGGGTACACTGCTATTTGATGTGCCAGAAGGTGGCAGAGGATAAAATCATCTAGACTAGACATGTGTCATCAACTCTTCTAGAGATACTCACAAAACCTCTTGGGAAGACCCGAGTTCGATTTATTTGTGACAAGCTGGGCATGCACGATGTATATGCTCCAACTTAAGGGGACTGTAATTAAGTCATTATGTAATTAGCACTGTTCTAAAAATCGGATTAATCGGCCGATTAATCCTATTCGGTAGCAGCCCGCTTAATATTACATTAATCGCTCTGATTATACGCTCGGGCGATTAATCAGATCCAAAACGATTAATCCCTGATTAATGCCCGATTAATCCGATTAATTCCCGATTAATCATTTAGGCATTTCATATATTTTTTATTGAAAAACTTATCACTTTGTGTGTGTTGGATCGCTAAGTAGTTTATGTTGTGATGTTGATGATTTAATAATGATCTTTTGTTAAATAGTAGATGAACTATTATTTATTAAACAGTAAATGAATTATGATATTTTATTATTGTATATTTTGCATAAAGTGATACTTATGTTTTATTATTTTTAAATTAACTTATTTAGCAATCTTTCTCCATCATTCTTTAAAGCTCATTATTTTGATTGATAAATTGACTATTTTTTTATTTATCTTATTTTGCAGGTAAGTTCTTTGATTTATATTTATGTTGCAAAATTTGAAATCTTAGATTACTAATGTGACGAGATAAGTTCTCTTACTTCTTCTTTTTTACTATTTATTTATATTGTCTTGTTGTTTAACATATCATGGTTTCTAACTTCACATCTAGATATTATCTTGTATAATATTTAGGTATTTTCAACAATTAACTGTATATATTCATATGTAGTTGTGTATAAATATAATTAAATATATTAAAATATTCAAAACGATTAATCTCCGATTAATCCTCGATTAATCCGATTAATCATTATTCAGTGTTGGACCGCACGAATAATGAAACCGATTTTTAGAACACTGGTAATTAGGAGTCATATTGCTACATGTTATTAGGAGTCCTATTTCTATTAGAAATTATAAGTCATATTGCTACATATTATTAAGAGTCCTATTTCTATTAGAAATTGTAATTGTAATTATCTATAATTAAGAGTATAAAGAGAGGACTCATCAATTCTCTAATTTTCATAATTTAAATCTTCTCACCCTTCTCCCCCTTCTCCTCAAATCAAACTTCTAATTAGAAAATCTAATAGAAAAAAACATGAACCCCCCTATTTTTCACCATATTAATTCCCAATCTAAACATTAACATACCCCCAAGAACCCTATTTATTCCTCACAAACCTTGTTCAAATGGTGGTCTCCCATGAGGATGAAGCAGGTTGGGAAGACAAATCAATGGTGGTGGTGGCTATAGAGGAGGATTGGGAGAAGGTGATAACTGTGGAGGTAAAGGGGCAACAGATGAGTGAATAGTGAGATCGAGCGGTGAAGGATAGGACCATAGTTCTTCAAGAAAAGTAAAAGCTACATTGGATGAGGGTAGAGAGAGGTCTCTCTCTGTGTGTAGAAATATGTAAGGGAACAATGGGTATTTAATGCTTATTCCTTCCAAAATCTAACAAAGGTGTACAACTCTAAGATCTCGAAGATTTAGAGGGTTAATTGGTAATATCAATAAATTTGTGGGCATTTTCAAAATATGGTAGATTTGGGGTTATATATCAACCTTAGTACTTTATGTGAAAGAGAAACTTTTGTTACTCTTAGAACAATAACTCCTAATTACCCGTTTACTTGTGTGGACATGTTTGCACTTTGTGTCAAAACCTAACTATCATTTTATCATTAAACTTTTCTTTTTCATTTTTCATATCTTTGTCACTCTAGAAGTCCGTATAGGACACAGACTCCACCACCATGGCTCCACTCTTCTAGAATTAAGGATACACACATACATATACATTGTCCACACTAGTGGCCGATCGGTAAGACGCTTGGTTTGCTTTCTAGTGGTCGCCAGTTTGAACCGCTCCGTGGACATATTGGGGATTAGTCTGGAGGGGTTATTTTTTCACTACACAGATTTATCTGAATAGAGTGGGCTACCTCTGGGATACCCCGGAATTTACCTTCAAAAAATATATTTATACATATACATATACACACACATATATTCTTTACTATTATAACCACAACCCTTTTGATTGGAATTCTAATTTGATTGGACTCACGTTCGTGTCACGTCCAAAATAAATTTTTTCATTCATTTACAAACTTTTAGTATATCTTGAAATCTAGCCATACCTCTATTCCCATTTCAAAAGAACTTTTATAAAAAAAAAAAGTATTTATTAGATAAAGAAAGCAAGATACTTATCTCTCTTCTTGATTACATGTGCAAATTCTCACTGTCATCTCTCTTTTTCTCTCTCATACTTGTGACAAAAGGAGAGTGCAATAAAAAATTATCACAATACCCAAAAATCTAGCCATAACATTTACATCTCTATGTCAAAAAGGGTTTGATAATTTAAAAAATAATATTTATTAGGGATCCTTATTCAAAAAGAATTTTTAAAAAAATAAACGTTTATTAGATAGAGTAACTATGATACTTATTTCAAAAAAGAAAATGAAAGATTTTTTTATTAAATAGTAGAATTCTCTAAAATTAGAGAAAAATTCTATAAAGAAAGGTAGTAAAAAACTTAGTAAATTTTATTTTACATCAATTCTAGTTCTATTACATGTGCGTAGCATGTGTCCAAAATTTAGCGCGTGTGTGTATAACATATTTCACTTTATTGTTTTGCTTCAAATCCTCATTTCCCCCAGTCAGACCATGCTGGAATGCGTGCCATTGTGCATTGAATCTCATGTGATCATCGCCGATACTTTCATTTCACTTGCCACTTTGCAAGATCATTTGGTGGGCAATTAGGCGAGCTTACTCAACAATACATTTCATAAACAAAATTATATGGTTAGGCGGCTTCTTTTCCTCAGTGTAAAAATGCTGCCTAAATCAGTACTTTTTTGAATAATAGAATTGAAGCGAACAGCAAAGGCATGATGGGCAAGAAAATTCTGAAGACAAGGATTTTTAGCAGTAGATGTTTGTGCAATCAAAGATGAATAATGTGGGTCTTTGCTATTGGGGTGAGCCCCTGCATACTTTGGCAAGAGGGAAGGATCAACCATGGCTTGGGACTATAGTTACAAGGCATACCTCCTTTAGCTTTAGGTCATGCTTTATCCGCCTGATGTAAGTTGCAAAGAGTCTAGAAGGTGAAATTGAGGGATGGTAAGGTTCGTTTTAAGATTCACGTTGAACTTTAAAGCATCATATAAGCCAAAAATAGCCAAATAGAAAGTTGGAAGTACGATTCCAATAATATTTTGGTTCAATTGTTGATCTCAAAAGTTCCCTCGTATATTTTGAAATCACATGGGGGGGTTGAATAAGTGATGGCTAAAAAAATCTAATATACAAATGTTCGATGAGGAATTAAAAACTAACACACAATTTTGCAATCAACCACACAAGTAATATTAGTGAGCATATAATGTACAAGAGCAAATAAGAGAGAGTTGAGTTGAGAGAGAAATTACAAACACAAGATATTTGTTTCAAGGTTCGTGTCACTTGCTCTACGTCCTCGCCTTCACCGCGATGAAAGATTTCCACTATACTTTACTCTCTTACAACCAACCAATCCGATCCCGCAAGTTCTGGAGCAACTCACGAGCCCGCAAGCTCAATCGAGGTCGTAACCTCCAAAACTCACAATACAAGAGATGGTGATCTTCTCAAGATCACAAAGACTCGACAACACAATTCTATATTCAAGTATAGAGAGTGAAAGTTCTTAGATTGTGTAGGTGAGAAAACTCAAAGAAGATTTAGAATGAAAGGTCAAAACTAGATTTGGATGTTTAGGGCTCTTTCTTGAAAAACTCTTTGAAAATCTTTTGAAAAACTTCACTAAAATATTCTTGGAGCTTAGAAGTGTATATTGCTGATGTGAATAGTGTCCCTATTTATAGAGGACCAAAAAAAACACGTATATCCAAAAGAGCCATTTGAAACTAATCTAGAAAAATTCAAAACCAAATATCCGTTAAAGGCAAATTTCTGGATTTACACAGTGGCCGGTCGACTGGGCGATCGACCGCCAACGGCCAGAAATAAAGCCGTTGGAGCTTCCGGCTGACCTGCAGTCGACCGAGCTCAAAACTGAGAGCTCTGCATCTCTGGCGGTTGACCGAGCTCACAAGCCAGAGAGCAAACTTATTGACATGCACGACTCATAATGTGCACAAGCCTGACAGAGCAATCATCTTTGCTGGCGGTCGATCGACTCCATCCAAAAATCTATATAAATATATTTTTAAAATCCTTTTAAAAATCTACTTAAATACTTTGTAAATTCTTACAAAAATAAGTCTATACAAATTCTTTTTGACAAATACATGTGATCAAGGATCAACATAAACTATAAACATTTGCAACTTCTTTTTGCAATAATAAAAAGCCTTTTTGAAATAAATCTTTTCAAGATTGTTTTTCTCAAAAATCAAAGACTCATTCTGTATACTTTTTTTGAATGGAATTTAATATCAAAAACTTTTCATACTTTGAAAGAAAACTCAATATCAATTTTATGTGTGTGATTCTCAATGAGTAGATTTTAACAAAACTAAATCTTACATTACATGAATTCTTCTTTTCTTTTTGTAGTGCTTCATCACATCCAAACTTTGATTCCTCGTGCTCGACTCCTTTTTGAGTATATGGTGTGTTTTTTGTGCTTGAGCTCTTGAATCAACATGTGTTAGCTTCTGACTTTGAGTCTTTTGTTAAAGTTAAACATAAAAACTATAATCTTTTTAAACCTGTTCACTTAAACAATCACAAGCTCATTAGTACTATAACTACATAAGGTAATCATCATCAAAACTAGAGTGATGGACCTTTTGGACAAACATATTTGCACACGTTTTAGTAAGTTTTTGAACATGTGTAATTTATTTTTCTCCACAACTTGTTTTCTTTGTCAACTTGCAGTATCATCATTGTGATCTAAGCTTTTTCCCATCAAAATGGGTCGTCTATGGAGCAAGGCTACATGAAAAATTTGACAAAGTTTTACAACTGAATGTCGATCTGACATCACCCCTCTCTTAGTTAGTGCCTTGGAAACTATGAACAAGAGAGGGGGCTTGGCATAATCCTAAAAGACCAGTTGTCCTGCAAAATCTCGCGGACTGGGAAAAATTCTTAGAAGAAGGGGAAAGATGGTTGATTTGGAATAAGGAATTGCATTCAAAATGATCAGTTGCCCTTCGGTTCCATGAACAAATTGCATGCCCATCAATATAGTCATTTCCTGCTCAGCGTAACAGCCTGCTAGGTTTGCCGGCAACAGAAATTTTTACATAGTTTCTGGCTAGGAATTTAGCATAGTTTCTGCTAGGAATTCAACACCAAGTTCAGACCATCGACTATGGCGGATTAACAGTTGTAACGTAGTCAAATTTTCTTTTAAGCCTTCTCATTATGAATTTTTATAGTGGTAGTAACCCTATTTTATGGGGAAGTCTTAACTCATCATGATGCTTGAATTGAATTGAGTAGACTTAATGATTGACATGGATAATTGCATAAAATTTCTATTGAACAAACATTTCTTTCTTATTTGTCTGGTGTCAGCTTCAATTTTATTTATTAAGGTTACTTTTAAATGATTATGGATATGTAAGCCGCATCAATGAATTCCATTCTTCTGATTGTGGAAACTGAATTTTCCATGTTATACTTATTCATCATTTACAGAGGCATAGGTTATCATGAATTAATAAGGTTTTGATAATGAGATTTTCTTCCGTCTCTGTCTACAGATAGATTTGCCAGATCCTCCAATTGGCGAAGGAAAATCTTATGAAGCTTTTTGCAAGGACTTGCGCCCATCCTTAAATTGGTCTCCAGAACATGGCTGGACAGTCCCCATATCAAGGGTGATTGCTTGACTCAACCTATATTTACTTCCTGTTTTTTTTTTTCTTTCTATTTTGTATTAGTTCCTGGTATAATTCTCTTTCCACATGTTACTTAGGAGACACATTTGTAATTGATGGATCAAATTTTTAAGATGCCTGTTGTCAGGTTCTGCTAGGGACTGGAATACTTTGTTTTAGAAGCCTATTTATGAATGGAAAATCATATTGAACATCTGACTATATTCCTTGTATTCTACCTATCTTTTAAACTGTAAAAGATTATTGAGTTTATGGAATTATAATTGGTTTGCAAGTCATTAAATTAAGGGTCTTTAAAATTGCCTGAAAACTGGTATTAGATATGTTCTAGTTAAAGTTTCTTCTATAGCGTGATTTTATTATGATTATGAATATAATTCTATTCCCAAAAGGATTGTTGAAGCCTTGTTAGAACAATGTCCAAAAAAATTGAACTCTATAAACTATAAGACCTGCAATGCTCTATGGTTCATAATGCTAGGCAGTTAAGAATCATGTCAAAAAATAAATAAATTTTGAGTGTAGTATAAATGAGAATGTTGAGATGGATGAGTGCCAGTACACCTAAAGATAGGATAAGAAATGAGTACATTAGAAGTTGGTCCTATTAAAGATAAAATGAGGGAAAAGATTGAAATAATTTGAGCATGTGCAATGCGGACCATAAGTGTGTCAATTAGGAATAATGATAGGATGATTGTTAGTTAATGGAGCAATACTGACTAGAATGAGACCTAAACATGCTTGGACAGAGGCAGTTAAGAAGGATGTTCGCATCTTCAAGTAACTTACGAGATGTCTTAACAAAGTTAAAGGGAAGAAATGGATTCATTTAGCTGACCTTAAAATTTTGCGATAAGGGCTTTGTTCTTCTTATTGTTTTACACCTTATGTAGGTCATTTGAGACCTGTACTTTGTTGAAAAAGTTTACCATGTCTGAATGCTCGGTAGTGAGTCCTTTTCCCAAAGGCATTTGCTCTCACTTTTACCCAGAAAAGGTAAGATCACCAGCCATCTTATGGCTAAGATAAACTTCCCTATTTTTAAGATTAAACTAGTTTGGTGCATGATTTTTTGGTGCATGATTTCACTTGTTTTCTGTGGAGTAACATTACCGCTTACTTTAGGATTGTAGGTCCCGATTAATCTTTTTGGATGGACATACTTGCTAAATTGAATTATTACTTTGGTTATGTCAGTTCTTATTGCTCTCAAGCTGTGGAGAAGCTGATATGGACATAATACAAGATGATACACAATACACATAGTATAGTAAAAAATAGTAGATGGAATGACAATTATGCGGTACATGACACAACATGACTTCAGAAAACAGAAGCGTGCTTGTCTCTCAAACACCTTCATTCTCCCTAAAAAAAACCCTTTTCATTTTTTTCAAGAAGAAATGTTAGTTAACACCTTTAAACTTTCATTCTCTTTTTCATCTTATCTTAGGGTGTGTTAGTCCCAAAGAATTTTAGAATTGAAATTTCAGAATTTACAATTCCCCAAGGATTTAAAATACTTGATTTAATATATTGTATTAATGAAACTAGAAAATTGCAATTCTCATATTAGGAAGTTAAATTACCCAATCCCTGAACCATAAATTCAATCCTTCTAAATTCCTCCTCTCCATAGGAATTTTAATGCCTAACCTTCTCTCTTTTTTTCTTCCATCCATCTTCTCATTCGCTTACACCCCTACCTCATTCATCACCCTTTCGCCAGTCGTCACATATGCAACTTCCTATCATTGTCCCCTTCACCGCCTTCATCGCCCTTACACTGCCGCCAATGTCGCTACCACCTTTGCCACCAATGCTGTAGCCAACACATCCTCCAATGCTGATGGCATCACCACCTCTGCTATAAGGTGCCAATGTTGTCATCATTTTACCATTTATGCATTGCCTAATGCCCACTATCCTTGTGTTGCCCCTGCTGCTATCTCCTTTGTTGTCGCCACCCACCAGGCATTGTTACTAATGCCGCCACCACCTCTATTCCGAGGTCTATTACAATCTTAAGTTGTCCATCTACATTGGCATGGTCACTTTTGTTAGATGTTACTACCACACACAAAATTGCCGCCACTTTCATCCATTGTTAGAGCCATCACCACACTCCACTGGTCCACCATCAAGTGCATTATCGGTCCACCACTACTGTTGTGTTGCCTCTATTCCCTCCATTGCCACTTTTCTATTGCCGCTATCTCCTCTGTTGTTGCCTTCATATCCACTATCACCATGCCATCACTACCATCGCCTTTGATGTAGACCCCACTAGTACCTTGCTGCTGCCAACTTTATCATTGCCACCAACGCTATTGTTATGGGTCGACTGCCAAATAAGTTGATCTGGCACCACCTTCCTTTGTCCTCTGAGGTGCTCCTTATCTTCTTTCTTCTTTATTTTTTTTAAATAAAAATTTCAAAATGATGGGATTCTAACCACGTGATGTCAAATAATAAGGACCACACACGCGCACACATATACACAAATACCCCCTTACTCTCACAGACACTACTGACCCACGTGAAGTTCCTACACCCCCCCCCCCCCCCCCCACCACACTCACAGACACTACCCATCTCTACCTAGTTGAAACTACCAATTTAGTTTAACATGAAATATTGGAATCTCAAGTACAACCAACTCAACCAAGAGAACTCTGTTTTTGAAAGTAGAGTTGATTGTTTTATATTTCTTATTTGTTAAATGCTAAAGTCATTCATTTGGGTGATACTTTAATAAAAAGAAATAAAGCATGCATGACCAAAGTATAATTCATTCACATAAATTATCAAGTTTTACTACACACAGACACACACAAACAAAAACACAGAGTTAGACTAGGCTCCTCTCACGAGGTTTAGAACAAATCCTACCCACTGAAATTAGATGATAAAGACATCTAATTTGAAGATCCACCATGTCGAAGTTGATCTATATTATTTGGAGCGATTATGAACCAAAATTTAGAGAATTTTAAGTTTTCTTACTTATCAATCAAATAACCCAAAGAGGAATTTCTAAAGTAGAGAATTATCTAGTTTGATGGCCTAAATATGACAAAATTTGATTAAGGGTTTTAGAATATATAAATCATGACTCAAGGGTTTGATTTTAATTTGTACTTTCCAAATCATAGATCAACAAAACTCTCCATTTTTAGATGTTCATTTGTAAAACCTTGATGCACATGTAAGAAATCTTCAAAAAAATGAATTTTTTCCTAAGAATTTTAAATTATTCAGATCACGTTGAATGATTTGGATCGTTCATTATAGCTGCATGATATATGCTTTCTTATCGTAGGATCTATGCTCAAGTCCTTTTAGTAGAATCCTAGTCAAACCCCAACATTCCCATCAACCCCCCGACCACCACCACCACCACCACAACACACACACACACACACACACACACACGCACACATCCCTCACTATCCCACAGAATTATTCGGAATTACTCCTAATTCCTTGCATTTTGTCATTGTTGGTGATAGGAGTTTGGCAGTTCTCAGTATTGTGCTCGTTTGGTTCAGCCACTCAAACAAGGTAACTTTTGATCTCCATTGGGATACATATTTTGATAGCTTTAGCAACATGTTTTTAAATGCTAATGTGAATTTCAACTAGCTTCTGATTCACTTATACAAGTTTCTTGATGGCAGATGAAAAAACAGAAGAAGATACTTTTATGGAGGGCACCACAGGTCAGGAGTAGTATGAAATATAAAGTTTAAGTTTTAAATTGATCATGTGGTTCTCTTCTCCTTCTATGTGGATATTCTCAACTTCAAGCGACCAGATTTAGTGCTCATCTTTGGATTTGTAAAGAAAATATTAGTGGTATTCCGTACTCCTAATGCATTCCAAATTCCTTGCACATTTTGATTATCCTGTTTTTGTTGATGTTAATGCAGAAGGAAATGATGTTCCTATGCACTTGAAGTTAGATGGTATTGCAGAAGAAAAGTACACTTGTGAAGCATCTACTTCCCATGATGAAAGAAAAGATTCATCTTTCACATCTAGTAAGGCGCCATCTAGATCATATCAATGTGGTTCTCTGAATTTTCAGGAGAAGGTACAGAGCAGGCAAAGTAAATATACAACTTCAATAAGGCATGCAGATACAGTTGAATCAGCCATTATGGAACTAGAGGAACTTGCAAACAGGATCAGGTGGATTAAAGGACTTCTGCGGTTTGGGTTTCAGTGGTCTAATGCAATGAAGCCTTCATGGAAAATCGTGAACTGTGGACCACACATACAGAGATGACTGTTCTGGAAGTGTAAGTTAATTTATTTGATTTTAATCTAAAACGTTTTTTTCCCTTTGTAACTAATAGTTTCTTTCTCTGTCCATCCTTGTGCCTTTGTCATCATAATCTGTAGTACTTTATTCTCAATAGTCTTGTCATTAACAGTTTGTCACTGACCTACCTAGTTAGTGTGCAGTATATCTTCTATTATGCTTCTCTCCTTGGATGAGTAGTATATGGATTCTGTAGAACACAGTAAGAAAAAGGTGGAAGAGAAAAAAAAAATTCCACGAGAAGCATAAATATGAGGTTAAACAACATTTGCTTGGAAAGTGTGCTTAACTCTCTACATAAAATATATGTTGTATAAGATTGGTATGCTGATCTTTTTCGTGTGTTCCTCATAAGCTCTAAACCTCCAGAAATTATATAAGACTTCAAAATTTCATTTTTAATGAAATCAGTTTAATTTATTTTTATAACCTTTGGTATAATGTAGCCAGAATGTCGCAGCAAAGGTCAACTTCAAGATATAACATATGTTAAATCTTGCATTTGTGGTATAGAATTGGTAGACTTGAGCAAAATTTTGACAAGAAAAATATTATAAATACAACTGAGCAATACCAATCTGTTTAAATTTTTAACAAGGAAATTATTATAAATACTTGAAATTGAGTCTATTTGGCTGGTTTAGTTATGAAATTAAGAAGGTTTTTTTAAAATCAGATTGATTTATTTGGTGTTTTTCCCAATTTGTTCATTCTAAGTTTTTAAATAGTGTGGAAATATGTCCTTTTATTTTTTTCTTAGTTTTTAAAGTTTATCTATTTGAGAATTCTACTATAGAAAAATAAATTGCAACAAGGACTGGTACTTACTAGGTCATATGTTTATATGTCATCAGTAACATATTTAGTTTCACTACTGTAGAAGCAGGAATCAAGGTGAAAAATATTTCTACTACTGTAGAAAGAGGAATCAATATGAAAAATACTCTATTAAGACAGTATTTTTTTTCTGTTTTCTTTTATATTAAAGAATAATTTCTCTTTGAAATTTAGCGATCTCTATTATGTCACCATAAAGCATTCTTATACAAACAATTTAATCATGCTATTGTAATGAAGGGTATAAAGCATTATTGGAGATTGACTGGAGGAAGATGATAGGACCATATGTAAGCACTTCGGTTCAATCAGTGTGTTTTATGCCCATAAGTGTTGAATACAAGATCATCTACAAGTGACAATGAGTCGTGGGTCACTGTTAAGCAGCATTTGTTGCAAGGAGCCCGGAAGGTCAACTTGAGAAGATATATTTCATATGATGAAGAATTTGTTGGGTTAGTTTTCCTTTCAGTCCAATCCCTGATTTTACTAAACCTATTTTTGATTTCCTCTCGGGTCATTGATGGTTTTGTTACTTTTTTGGGCCCACAATTGTTCACATAGAACCACATTCTTATTACGAGAACATCATTCCGTTTGTTCTTTTGATTGCGATTGCCATATGCTAGTTTTGAGAATATCCTAAAATAATCTGAGTAGCCACAAATGCATGGACAAAAAAGAAAATTTGATTGCTTTTTTGAAAATAACTTAGTTTTAACTTAGCAAAGCAATCACAGATGAGAAGTGCTACAGTGACTAAGGGCACCAACGTTATTTGGTTCCCCTTCTCGCTCATTTTGGTGGGACACAAATTGGGAGGGGGACTTTATATTTTCATAATTCTATGTGTAACTCTTCTTTCAAAATCTTGTACCCATTGTACCACTAGTTTTTAACTATCCATATATCCCCTGACAATGGTCAGAGAAGCTCCCACAAATTGTGGGACTATAGTTGTCTTTTACATCTTAAGGTGCCGTAGGATTTCTAGAGGTTGGCTTACCAACATAGGTGGTCTAATCTTTTGCCTGTTTTTGCATTGGATAAGGCTAATAGTTATGTTACAAAAATATATCATTTATTTGTTATATAATTCTGATGTGGCTATTATAGAAATTGGTTTTTCAAGCCCTTTTTATTTAAGAAGAAACACGATAAGTGTGGTTGCAAATATTTAACTTTCAAACAGTGGTTGCCTTTAATCGGTCAAAAGATGTTTTTATCTTTTCTTGTTTGTGGAAGGTGAAAGTTGTCCTTGTCTAAATTATAGACATAATTTATTCTGGAGAAGCTTTATATTTAATAACGGGTTAGAGATAGAAAAACAAGGAATTTAACAACTATGGCAGCAACAAAAACTTTACCCCAAATCTCTAGAGTCCGCTACATTAATCTCTCTCCTGCACTCAATTCTGTTAAGACTGCTTTTCCTGTTAAATTGACAACTATTACATCTCTTCTGATACTTATTCCATGCGTATTTAGGTCTATCCTTAGTTCTACTCTACTCAGTCCATGTTTATTTAGGTCCATCCTTAGTTCTACTCCTTTTTGCTTCACTAATTACTGGCCTATCACTCTTCACACACTCACTCACACACACACACACACACACACACACACACACACACACACATGATCTTCATAGCACATGTCACAGCGATCTCAAGCCATCTCATACGATTCCTTCTCATCTTATTTTCATTTGAATCATATGTTACACGGATACTTCAATCAAGAAGGTGTACCTGTATGTGATACATATATGATAGTTGGATACTCGGATACTTGTGGATACTCGCTGGATACTTCTATAACATATCCTAAAATTTATAAATTACCTAAGCATATCAAAAACTTCCAAAAAAGTATCCATGACTAAGAAATATAAAATCTAATGCATGAATGATGAGGTCCATTTGATTTATAGACGTGCTTAACTAATATATCCACTTTCTTAATAAAACATTATTAATATTCGGGTAACTATTAGTAGATATTATTCGAATTTTTTTATAATTATCAAAATTATTGTGTTTTTAACCATTACGGCCTTTCAAATCTATGTTATAGATAAATAACATTAAGTTACATGCACATATAATTTTATTATTGTTGTATCCAAATGTACTTGTATCCTGGATTTTGAAGATTTTCTGTATCCCCATTCCCATATTGTAGCGTATCCTTATTCTGTACCCGTAATAGTGCAACCTAGAATAAATCTACCTCAAACTTCTAAGTTAAATAAATTATTTCTTATCCCATCTTCTAGTGTGTTTCCACTTAGCCATCTCAACATTCTCATTTCACCTACCCTCATTATGTCCTGCCTGAGATTGCGATTAACAAGCATAGCTGGTCGTTGAGATGGCTTGTAACAATCCTACATTCTTCGGCTTCATGGGCATTCGACAATCCCATAGTACTCTAGATGCAGTTCTCATCCTACATTGAACCATGAACAATACCATGAAGAATGATTGATCCAAAATAGAAAAGATATAGTCTCCTAGGTTTTCTTAGTAGTAAAACGATACTCTTGTTCGTTCTCATAACTTTGTTGAAGTTATGTTCCATCTATTTTGTCTCTCCTTTTTATGCTTATTCACGATCATTTAAATTATAATGCCTCTTTCCGCCCTACTGCAGAAGTTTTCCCTTCTTTAGTCTTATTAACTAATGCCAATCAGAAGCAAACGCAATATGCACACCTAATCTTGGATATGCTTGCCAAGTTCATCCATTACTCATGCCAAGAGATGATAATTTGATCTCCATTCTTGATGTAAGCATATGGGTGATAAGTAATGGATGTCCCACTCTCCTGTTTGAAGGTTGAGAAAATTAAACTTTAGGTAATTAAAACGTCTAAATTGAAGAAATGGATTATCACAGGAGTTACTTAGTGGACCTTTTTTTTAACTCCCTGGCTATATTGTAAATGCTGTACTTCGTAAAAACATTGCTCGTGTTCAACTCATGGAAATAAAGGAATTACCAAACCAAGCATGTATCTTCCAATGAAGCTTTATAAATAACCTGATAATATCGCTAATAGTTAATTATGAGTAATATGCTAATATATTCCACAAGTAATCAGTATGACAACACGTGTCCGAAGGAGACGAGATAGTAAAAAGAAAAAGGAAAAAAAATAAAAACACGTGGGAGGATGTAGTATGCTAACTATGCAAATGCACATGCTAAAGGGCCACATACGTGGCTATATGAGGTGCTTTATGCGTCCATCCTTTAGTATATCTCTTGATGACTTCCATTGTCGCAAAAAAATATTTTGTTTTTCTGCTAGTTTATTGTTCCTTGATTATAAGTTTTATTAGATTTTGATAAAAGAGATTTGAGAGAGTAGATCTCTCAGTCTAGAGTTATTATATAGGAAACATAACGGGTTGGGTTTACAATAGAAAAACAACCTAATACTCGAAACCAAATAACTAATAATTGTTAACACTCCCCCTCAAGTTGGAGCTTAGATATCTATTATGCTCAGCTTGTTACATAAACAAAAAAAAACTCTAGAAGTAATAGGTTTAGTGAACAATCTGCGACCTCCTTAGAAGAGGGGGTGAAGGGAGTAGAGATCAGCTTCCTAGTAACTGCATCACGAACAAATTAGCAATCCATCTCTATATGTTTGGCCCTCTTGTGGAAGACATGGTTGCTAGCTATGTAAATGACAGCTTTACATTGACATTGAATCATCCCCACTGAATCCAAGTTACCACGATAAATTATTTAGCTACATCTCACATGCTGTATAGGCCATAGCTATAGACTCAGCTTCGGTACTAGAATGAGACACAACAGTTTGTTTTTAGTTCCTCCATGTGACTAGATTTCCTTCAACATAAGTACAATAATCAAAAGTGGACTTCTTGTCTCTCCTATCCCCTACATAATTGGAATAAAAAATATTTCAATCCGTAGATGCCCATTCTTTTTATACAGGAGTCTTTTTCCACGAGACCCTTTGATGTAAGTCAGTATCCTCAAAGCTGCCTTCTAATGAACCTCCCTAAGTTTTTGAATAAAGTGACTTACCAAGCCAACAACATAAGTAATATCTAGTAATAGTGAGATAAATGAGCTTACTCGCCAAATCTCCTATACTAAGTAACATCCTCAAATACAAGTCCAGACTCATCCCACAAGTCAGTATCTGCATCCGTAGGGCCCGCACTGGTTTGCAACCAAGTAGTTCAGCTCCTGTTGGAGATCTGAAGCGTAAGAAAGTTGAGAAAGAGCCACTCTCTGTGAGATGTGAGAAATCTCAATCCCAGGAAAGTACCAAGGTCTCCTCATGTCTTTAGTTATAAAATGGGCCTTAAGATAGGCCTTGGCCTTCTCAATGCCACAAGATGTCATTAACATAAATTGCGAGAATTACAGACCCAATTAAACAATGACAAATGAATATTGAGTGATCAGAATGACATTGCTGAAGACCACATTTACTGAAAACACGGCTGGATTTCTCAAACCACGCCCGCAGACTTTGATTCAGACCATATATTGCCTTCTTGAATTTACACATCATATTCTCTCTGAGCAACATTCCTAGGAGGTTGCTTTTCTCATCGAGGTCACCATACAAGAAGTTTTTTACATCCATCTGAAAAATTGTCACTGTTGATTAACAGCCAGTGAGAACAAAAACACGGATGGAATTGAGATGAGCAACATGAGAAAAATTCTTCAGATAATTCACTCCATGGGTCTGAGTAGAATCTCTAGCAACCGGAGAGGGCCTTGTACCTATCCATTATGCCATCGGCTCTATACTTCACTGTAAATACATAGCGACAACTAACAACAGGAAGCTCAGAGAAGAAAGCACAAGTTCGCAAGTCTAACGGGAGAGAAAAGAGCATCCATCTCCTTATCTATAGCTTGCTTCCATTCCGGGTACACTATTGTCTCTTGAAAAGACTTGGGTATAGACACAAAAGAAATAGAAAGGGCAAACTGACAAGATAATGAAGTTAAATGATCATAAGAAACAAAATTTAAAATAGGATGATGGTGGAAGATTGTTTACCATTTCAAAGTGCAATAGGAAGATCCAGAACAGAAGTAGTGGGATCCGTCTCAACTGTAGGGGGCAGGATCAGTGATCACGGGTGCAATAGTGGGAAGTGAAACATGATCAACAATAGTTGGGACTGGATTAGCTGGGAGTGAAGTAGAAGCCATTGTCTTTAAACTTTTGACATACATTTACAATGGTTTAGGTACAGTCTCCTTTTTCTGAATATCCAAAAGTTATCATATGTTGAGGCACAGAAGGTGAACCAGGCGGTATAAAATACAAAACTGACTTAAAAAGGTCACATCAGACAAAGTATAGAACTGATGATGTAGCCGATCAAAAAAGCGATAACCTTTCTGTGTATGAGAATAACCAATGGAAAAAATATTTTATAGCTCTAGGTTCTAACTTGTCTGGTCCAGGTTTAAGGTTTTAGATAAAACAAATCAAATACACGAGGAACAACAGAAAAGGTTGGTTTGTCCGAAAATAAACAGTGAAATGGTATTTTTTCATGAAGTACAAATGACGGTATTTTATTAATTAAATGCAAGGTTCTCAATATCGGATATCGGAATCGTATCGGATGGGGGTTTTTCATATCGGATATTGGATATCGGGGGAGATATCAGGGATACGCGCGCATATCGGGCGTTCATATTAGACACTATATATAATGAAATATTGATAATTAAGAGTTGGTTTAGGGTCATACATATCATCTATCTTATAAAAATGATGTAATATGCTTGCAGAGATAGTAAAAAATAATGTATATTTGCACGCAGTCGTGCAATAAATAAGTTATTTCATACTGGGTGATATATCAGACGATTTATCGGCCAATATCGGGAAATTTATCGGGCGATATTTCAAATATCAGCCGTTTTTTGCTGCAAACGATATGGCGAACGATTTTCTCATATCGTATCGGCAGCAGGCCAAAAAGGAGATATCGGACGATATCTCGGCCGTATCGGCCGATATTTAAAACAGGGATTAAATGTCAAGCATAAAGAATAATATCAGCCCAAAAAGTTTTTGAAACATGTATATGAATCAATAAGGTGCGAGCTACATCTAATAGATGTAGCTTTCTTTCAATTATACCACTTTATCGTGAAGTGTTTGGATAAGTTGTCTGATGTAAAATATCATGAGAAACACAAAAATAAGAAACATCATATTGAGTATATCTAAGTGCATTATCAATATGCAAAACACAAGTAGTGGTAGAGAAATGGGTTTTTATTTCATCTATAAAATTTTTGATAACATCAAAAACTTGGGTCCTGTCTTTAAGCAAATACACCCAAAATATTCTAGAAAAATCATCCACAAATACTAAGAGCTACCGAAAAGCAGAAAGTGAAGTTACTCGACACGGTGGACCAACTTAAAAAGAGAACTACTACTATTATTGATATGACTGGGGTAGGAAGCTCGATGATGCTTTCCTAACTGTTTTTGCAACTAAACCAGAGTGGAGATTACCATCATCCAAGTAGTAGAGACCTCCATGTTCATGACCCGAACCAATCTTTATCTTAGTCTGCACACAACGGGTAGGATAAAAAATGACAATAATTATTCTGAGTAGTAAATTTGCTTATAGAAAGTAGGCTAACAAGAAATGTGAGAACATAATAGACATTGTCTAAGCATAAATTAGTGGCATGAAAAATTCTTTTCCCACATATAGTGGAAAAGGTACCATCAACAATATTAAGATGAGTATAATATTACTGAAGGAAAGAGAATGAAATTTATCCGTAATACTTGTCATATATGATGATGCTCCAGAATCTAATACCCAAGGCTTAGCAGAAGAAGCAATAAATGCACTCGTACCTGATATGCATGGTACAATGTGCAGACTGAGATGGCTGGGAAGCCTGGAGCTGAAGGAACCTATCGTAATGAGATATCTGCACAATGGAAGCAACAATGGAGAAGTACCTGCTTGATGAGTATATCAACCACCTGAGCCCATTTAGGTTTTCCAAATTTGCCCCACACCTCTTAGACATATGGTTCATCCGGCCACAATGAGTGCAATGACGTGGATCCTTGTCTCAACATCCACGGCCTCCCCCAAGTCACAGTCACGTCCACGTCCACGGCCTCCACCTCGGTCACGACCTCCAACAACCATTGCGGAGTTCTCAACTCTGGAAGAAGGTGCAATAGATGATGAGGCACCACCCATGGCAACACGATGAACACGTAACAAAATAGTGGCTAGAGGAACTATATCTCCCCCTAGAATCTACCCATGAACCTGATTTTCTAAGGATGCATCCAGACCAGAGGGAACTTAGCCACCCCAAGCTCCTCACGAATCGTTAGATCCAATATCTGTGGCTGATAAAATTTCAACGCGTCAATAATTTCCTTCAGCCCAGAGTAGTAGTCAGTCACAGGGCGACCATCTTATTGTAGTGAGAACAATTTCTCACATAAATCAACAACTCGAGAGATGTTCTGCTTTTTTGAGTACATCTTCAAAATGCCCTATATCTCCTTCGCACTAACATGACATCAACACTGACTTTCTCATCCATATTTGTTGATGAGCCAAGTCATCACGCTGAAGTCACTAGCCACCCAATGATCATAAGCTGAAGTACCCTTTGCAGGAGGATCCTCCGCAAGATGCTTCAGCTTCTTTTGTGAACCAACGAAGAGATGAAAAGACTGTGCCCAGAGAAGATAGTTGCCATTGAGTTTCATGGTGGTGGCAAACAGTTGCTTAGACGCAGCGGAGTCGAAAATGTTATTGATGTCTTCGGAAGACATTAGTAATCAGATCACTGAAGGATGCACAAACAAGCAATAGCTAGTCAGTAGCAGTCAGAACCTCAATAATCAATTGTTGTAGGCACAAAAGCAGGACAACAGAAAGTAGATGGCCTCGGCAGCGTTTGTTGAAGCATCAAAGGATCATCAGCAAGAGCAGAGCAGCCAGGCCACGACAGGGTCACACATAGGTAGCAGAGGTCTCAGCAAGGGTCAAACAGGGATGGAACCTAGGCGCCGTTGCTGATTACAGAGGCCACAATGAGGTAGAAAGACTCGGCAAGGCTGTTAGGGGTGTGCAGGGAGGTCGGTGAGGGTTTTAGGGTGGCGTTGAAGCTTCGGCGAGGAGGCTATGCTTCGGGGACACGCGTGCCTCCAGATGGCCTCGGCGGGTTCACCCGAGGCTGCAGGGCTGCCTGGCGGCTTCGCGTGAGGCAGCAGAGACCTCTGGTGAGATTGCAGAGGTGTGGAGAGGGGTACGGGTGGTGGGGTATGGTTGTGGTGGAGGCGCAGGTGAAAGAAGATTAGGGTTAGGTTTGGTACGCTCTGATACCATAATAGATTTTGGTAAAAGAGATTTGAGAGAGTAGGAGATCTGAGAGATGTTGGGTTTACAGTAGATAAACAACCCAATAACTAAAAACTCTAACAAGTTCTATTGCATAAATATTTGAAGTTTATCATGGTATGGTATTCAACAGGATACTATGAAAATCTTGTACATTCTCTAGTGGCCTCTGGATTCATAACTATAAAGCTTATGGAAAGTTATTGTTAGTAGTGTTTTGTTATTTTCCTGTCAATGCTATTTCTTTGTGGATGTTGGTTTCCCTAGTTATTTCTTTGCAATCACTTTATTGCATAGTTCCAATAATTTTCCTTTCGATCTAATTTGTATCCCCATCCAGTTGCGCAACCACAATGAGTATTCCCACCCATCTTTTTTCTATTTACTATTGCTTGATTTATAAGGCAGACTTCATTCATGCAACCCAAATATTTTTGGATGTCTTTATCAGTTGAGATATAAGTATACATGTATAGAGATCTATGTATATAGCCGTTTGCACTTTGTTCTTATTTTCAACCACACCATTCACTTGTATTTTTAATTTTTAACCGCTATGTTAAGTGCTTTGTTTTCTTTGCCAGCTCTGCTGACGAGTATCTTTTAATCTGTTGTTCAGGTTAGCATTTCTCTTATACTCTTCTAACCTGCACAGATTGAGTCAGAAGGTTATTAGGTGAAACAAAGAAGACAAAATCCGCTATCTCTGGGTGTTGCATATTTCCTGGTTGATATTGCTTTGGGAGGTTTGATATACACTTGTTCAGAGTCTGAGCCATGCTACCCTGGAGGCTCTTTTATTTGGAGTTGAATAGCCTTAAGACACTCGGTTCCAACTCCATACCTTGACTGGTGATGTCTCCATGTAGTACCACCATTCTTGTTAATGCTCAGGATGAATTAATGAAGTTTTTCCTTTGTTCTATCACTGCTAATATGAATTAGTGAGATTTTGTAACTTCTTTAGCTATGGCATTTGAGATGGTTTTGTCTAATAGAAATCATTGTGCTTGCTGGTTTGTAGTTTTATAAACAGGATGTACCCCTGAGCTGAGGAGGCTACCGGTGCTTGGTTTCACCGCTCTTTCTCTTCCTCTTGTGTGCCATGCGTGCATTGTTGAAGCCTTGGTTTCACCCCTTGACTATGTCATGGTTAATGATTGTCAAATGAAGTTATTTACAGACAATTCCAACTAATGTTTTTCCATGAATGGGCTCCTTAAAACGAATTTTCGCATGTCTTTTTGGTTTTTTCAGGACTTCAACATGAGAATTCTTTTTGTCACAGGCCTTAGCGGCTATAGATTTGATTTGATTGTTGAATATCTGTTAGTTTAACAGTGAGGCAGATTCAATGGCTAATTTTATAGATTTGGCTGTTGGATATCTCTGCTAGTATCTAGTCTACTTTGATTATCTAGTATATATTTAGATTAATTTAATTACATACTAACTTGCATTATTACTTTACTTGTAACTACTATCTAGTCTACTTTGATAGACCTAATTCATCTCAACCTATCGTCTTTCTTCTCATCTGATTATCTCACTCACTACTCCCACAATCACTTCTCAGATTTTGGTCTTGTATTTTATGTTTCAATGCATGCAGTAGATACATCTCCAGATTTTGCTTGTAAATAAATCTATTTATCCGTGAAGACATGAATCTTAGACTTTTACTTGAACTTTTCTTGCGTGAAGTACGTGAGACTAGGCACAAACTTAAATCATGCACGAATTGACCGGCATAATTCAAGCACGAATGGATGTACAAATGAGCCAGTCCAACACTACCACGCGAATTGGTACATGAGTTCATAGTTCTAAGCTCATACACTATATGCCATGATTGGACCTAGTTATTTTTACGTGGGCTGTTCCTGAGCTTGGTTGGGGACACAACAATATGAGCTATGGCCTTGACTACCTCGACTACTTTTTGCAAGATGAGAGAGGATTTGAATCCGAATCATTGTAGACTCAACTAGGGTGGCATAATAGGCATGTTGCTTGGCAGCGCCAGTTAAAAAGCATGCCTGGTATCTGTTCTCATGTTACCAAGTTTTTTTTTGATGATTTATGCAAGCTCGCTGGCTAGATGCATCAACAATTTCATGAAATGAAACTCATGCAATTTTGATGTCGGACAAATGGGTTCTCTCAATGCTATTTGTATGATTCTTGAAGGCTTTCAATATTCGTAGAACTGCATTGACAATATTGTTTATTAGGTTCTCTGAGATATTTATTTGAGACGCATAAAAATTCTCCTTTTCTGATAGACATTATAGCAGCGTTGGCTATGATGGGATTTCTGTTGCCTTTTAGATCTAAATTGACACTTAGATATTGAAGGAAACTGAATTTATATTTAAATTAATGTTATTCTTCCCACTATTTAATTTTGATATAATATTAGATAAATTATCATGAGTAATCTTCCACCAGATTACAAAAAGTTAAGCATAATTGAAAAATGGAAAGGTGAATTGTTAGACAGCGATCATAAAAAGTTAGAGTAAAAGGAAAAAAAGAAGATGAAAAAATGAAAATATCTTTGTTTTTTTAGATCACGAGCATAATTTGAAGATACTCCTTACTCTGATTATGCCATTTAAAATGAATGAACCGAACAATCTCAATAGGTGAGATTTTACTTTAAAATTTAATCTACAGTTCGATAAACAAGTCAACTCACAATTGCTTAACATGAAGAAACTGTATGTGCTTTCATTTTCTGGAATGGTAAGAAAGATGATAAGAAAATTTATATCTAAATGTTTGGTCTCACTGCTAGCAATTCTCATTCGATCCCATTACATGACAAACAGAAAATGCCGGCATGAAATAACATGTACATCTAAAACAATTATTAGAGGATATGTTCTAAAAGGCTTGGACAAATGTCTTTCACAAGTATTAAATGGAATGTTGTTGAGACCTGCTGGAAGATTTGGAAAATTTAGATGGGACGGAAAATTTATAGTCTTACTTCTATCAATTCTCATTCGACCTAATTAGATGTCAAACAAAAAATAGGGGAATGAAATAACATGTACATTTACAAGAATTATTAGAGAATATGTTCTAAAGAGACATGGACAAGTGTCTTCAGAAGTGTTCAAGGGAATGTTGTTTAGACTTACTAGAAGATTTGAAAAATTTAGATGCTGCGGAAGATTTATATCTAATGTTATGTGGTCTCACTTCTAACAATTCTCATATGACCCCGTCACATGATAGACAGAAAATGTGGGCATGGAATAATATGTACATCTACAAGAATAGGATATGTTCTAAAGAGTCTTGGACAAGTGTTGTGACGCACCGAGCCGGCGAGTACGGAGACGTCACTGCGACGTATATACGCAGGGCGAGCCTCACATATATACGCTAAGCATCAGTGCAGGAAAAAATTAGAGTGCGGAAGCACAATAGTAATATACATTCCAACAGAAAGTACAAATACATAGTTATCACAGAGAGTGATACAATATTACAGGAATATTACATCACCAGAAAATACAAAAGTACATTATACGAAGAGATATACATAACAAAAGCTGAGAGGTGCTCACGAGCAGCAAGAGCGGCCTCGAGAGCCAATCAGGAGAAGAGCTGGGAGGAAGAGCTACGATGATGTCCAAACTTCTGCTGCACTTCGATCGTCACGGAAGAATCCGCTGCGCACTCTGATCAGCTACAGAAAGGCCACCATAGTACAGACTCTAGGATCTGGACATGAGAATCTAGGGTTGTCACATGCAACCCAACGAGTACATATGATAATGTCAAGTGGCATGCATATCAGACACACGTGTACAGGAAGGTGTATCGTGAATATAAGCACATATGAATATGAAATAAGATAGTAAGTAAAATAATAACAGGAAAACCAGTTATACAAGCCCATATTACCGATCTGTGAGATTAGTACGTCGAAGGAATAATCCAAATAAGAAAACCCTCATATATATACCCTACACCCCACGTCATGTAATCTGAGTTTATATAACCTGAATTTGTCTTCACAATAATAGAATAATGAAATAGTATGAAAACTCAAAAATAAGCAATCAAGTAATTCAACAAAGTAGCACAAGTATTATGTGCTTATATTTTTCCTGCACACAAAATAAGGAATATTAGATTTAGAAATAATAGTGCGAGGTGCTCAATTCTAATCCGCGGTAGCAATGGCTATGCGGGTCGTGATCCTCAGGGAGGGAACTGCGATGGAAGCGTTTAAGCAAGTTATCTCTTTTTTATTTATTTTTATTATTTACAATGGTATTTACAATGAAGTGGGAGAAATAAATTGGAAAGAAGTGGAGTTTGTCATCTAATCTAAAGAAATAGAAGAAGGGAAGAAGATTATAAACTAGAAAAATACACACCTACCTCTTCAATCTTACTTACCTTTGAACCTTTTGCTACAACTTACTTTGTCTTCGAAGGCGTACAAAAATGGCGTATAGGATCGTCCACCTTCGCGATCTACACTACGAAAAGAAAAGACTGGCAAGCGACGGCTTGTTCATCTCCATAGGCCATCAAGGGCTCTTCTTCGGCTAAGCAGTCTCGAAGCGACCAGTTCTCACGGTTTGCAAGACATCGGAGAGAATAACACAAGTATAGAAAAATAAAACAAGAATAAAACACGAATACAAAGAATAGACATAACAAAGACAAACCTTTGAGTGAATTTCATTAACAATGGAAGAAAAGTAGGCTTACACCGCTGTCACCTCAGTACAAGTATGAACTCCTTCCTCCATGAAAGCTTCCTCCACTCTCAGTTACAAAAATTACAAAAGAAACCGAAAATAAAAACCTAACCTAGATTACAAGTTAGCCTAAAAAAAACCCTAGAATTTGCTCTGTATTTTCTGTACGCCCTTTCTGTTGCGTCTGCAGGGGTATTTATAGGTGCAGAAGGAGGTAGAGTCCCAACACAACTCTCCCACGAAAACTGATCCCCGGATAAGACTGGATTGCCGCGGAAACGCGGCTTGGGCCGCGTTTTCGCGGCAAAGTAGTGGCAGATGGCCACGCGCTTTGGCGCGTGGCTTCCCCTGGTCCGTTCATCTGGGCGTTGTCTTCTGAAAGCTGCATCCTGACTCTTTATTTTGGGATTTGAGTAACTTGGGAAGCAAGTTGCCTAGATCTCAAATCTCCCAATATCTTTTTAAACGAATTTCCTTATCTTTGCACTCTCTTCTTTGGCTTTTATCCTCATCCTGCAAGTGTTTAGGGTTGAATAGAAGTCTATCCTTCCCTCTTATTTGTATTTGCAACTATTGCCCTTGTGTAATTGCAATTTTGACATTTAATAATTGCAACTTTTGCATTGGGCTTAAATATGGGCTTTTGGGCTTTTTTTGAGGCTTGATTTCTTTATTTTTATTTCTCAAGGCCTGCACACAATAAATAATAAAATATTAGTAAATGTGCAGAATTATATGAATAAATATGAAAATGTGATGGTAAATGTAATGATAAAAATGCACTTTTCACTATCAATCACACCCCCACACTTATCTTTTTGCTCATCCTCGAGTAAAAATCAAAAAGAAAAAGAAAAACTAAACTAGCTAACTCACTTTCGTAGGAATCACGATTGCACTTAGCATGTGCAACAAGCCATTAAACCCCTAGGTTACCCTAGAGAACGAGTGTTGTCTCGTGAGGGTTTTCAGCGGATTACACCCACAAAATCCTTAAAAAGGAAAATATTTGAAATACTTTTGAAAAGACTAAGTAATCTATAAGTTTTTAGGATCCTCATTTTTATTCATTCTTAAACTTAGTCTTTATAAAGTAAATTGTTTTCCTTTTTAGGTAAGGGTCAAAATTGAATGTTTGTATAGTCTTTTCCGTTACCCTAAGTCATATGCATCCTTGTGAATTTTACTAGGAATTCCTTAACTTTGACTCTCATGCCTCTTTTATATTTTTATAACTTCATCTAATTTTCTTTCGTGTAAGTATCAAGGCTTCTTGAGGCCCTCATACCTAACTAATTGACTATTAGATGTGTTCATAATTTTTTTTTTAAGCATGTATAACTCATCTACTTTTCTTTTGTGTAAGTATCAAGGCTTCTTGAGGCCCTCATACCTAACTAATTGACTAATAGATGTGTTAATACATGTATAATATTTCTCAGTTTTCTTAGGCTTTCTAATCCACCCATGTAGCGAACTTAAAGTCGGTGGCTCCCAAACCGGTAGGTTTTAGGGCACCAGGTGAGAAAACACCCCGCGGACTCGAATTCGAGTGAACTAGGCCACAAAACTAAGGGCTTTATTTCATAAAATCACTTTTAGGCGTGAATACTTATGCTTCTTGAGGCACATGTATCCAGCTTAATTGGTGATATATATATATATATATATATATATATATAATATATATATATATATATATATATATATATATATATATATATATATATATATTCTTATATGAGGCACAAGGGTCTTTGTCTTAGAATCTTAGATATGCATTAGGTATGCACATTTTATTAAGACAAAAATCAAGACTAATTACTTATTCAATTTCTCCTCCTATACCTAAAAATTCAACAATTTATTTATTTTGACCAAGTTTTTAGAAATCCTAATCATGATTTTCCTATTTCTTAAGACTAACTTAGATTTCTTTCAAAAGATAAGTCAAAATATTGTCCTTTTTCATTTTTTTCATTTTTTTAATATTAGCAATTTTTGGTTAGTTTCTACCTATGTTAGTATGTTAGTAAAGCCTACCCCCACACTTATCTCATGCATTGTCCTTAATGTATGAATGAATGCATATATGCATGAAAAAGACGAAGGGAAGGAAGAAGTTACCTCAAGGTGGTGGTTCCAGTGGTGGTCTAATTGGTCCACGGAATGCGACCCAATCTATTTTTCATGGAATTCGTAGGAACCCACCAGAAATCTTTCTTGTATAACCCACTAAAATATATGTATGATCATTTTTTTAAAAATTCTACCCCATCAAATTTTCAAATTTCATAATTATTTTCAGAGTCAATTGTGTCAACCGCCTTGTCCCAAAATGGAGTGTGAAAAGATGGAATGATTGACTTGGATGTCAGAAGTGCGGGAACGAATACCGACTCAGGAAAGAAACTTAAATCAAGTAATGGTTCAGGAGTCGGGCTTGGTTCAAGAAGTGGGTCCAAATCAAGAAGTTGAAACTCAAGTCCACAATCATTTTCCCACAATGGAATGTGACTCAATATTGGTGATTCAAGTTCAGGAATGATTGATGTGGGAATCAAAACTGACTCTAAAAGATTACCTAAGTCGGGTAACAAAACAGGAGTCAATAATGATTCGGGAATTTGAACTTGATCACAGATTTGAGAATCTAGGTCACATATCTCATTGAGCTCAATATCATAAAAATGAGAACTTGCCAATTTATCCATGGGACTTTCAAAATTGCAAAATTGGTCAAGTTCAATATGATCATCAAAAATGGGTTATTCAATTTCATGATGAATTGGTACAGGATCCAATGTTGACTCGGGAAAAGTAAAATCAGGTGGAGACACCGGAGTCATTATTGAATCAGGAAGTAGAATTGAATCACCAAGTGGGAGATCATGATCATATTCATGCTCAAGTTCTATTTCAGGAAAGGAATAACTTGCCAAACTATCAAAAATTGTAGTTTCGGCAAGTTCAAATGATGGTACTGAATTAGAATCTTGTTGTCCAAAGCAACGTGGCTCGTCGGTTCTAAGATAGTGGTCAGCGAAAGCAGAATTGGCCGGACGGTGAGAACGCAAGGATTGAACCATCATATCTATTTCATGATCACGAGCTAATCTAGCCTGAGTCATGGCTTCAAGCATCTTTTCATAGTCGATAGGTGCATCATTTTGTGATTGAACTTGAAAAGAGGAAGTGTTGTTGGGACAATCGTGATGAAGTTGTGAGTCGGTCAGATTCTGTGATTGTTGCTCGGACTCACGCATCATCATGTCAAAGATTGATGGTAATTGTTGCTTGGACTCATGCATACTCATCATTTCCAAGATAGATGGTTTTCTATTCTGAATGGGTGGATCTGAGTATGAATCTTGGGAATATTGTGGACAAGGTGGATACGGAGGACAAGTTGGTTGAAAATTGGACTCGGGGGAAGTGAAACCCCATGAACTCTGTGAAGAGTCGAAAGTGGTGTGAAAATTATGGTCATAAGATGGGGGGTATGAGCTATATTCATTCGGATAAGACCATTCCGGCACACTAGATTGGTCAAAATTATGATATGCCGGGTTGGTAATATCCGAAAAAGAAGTTGGTGTGTAATATGGATCCTCATTAAAATTGAAAAAATTGTTGTTATAGGCCATATCACACAAACACAACAAAGAAAAAGAAAACAAACAAGCAAAAAAAAAAAATTCTAACCTAAGTTAGGGTAGACTTATGACCTAGACGACTCCTAACTGGTTAGACTGTCCACAGGAGGTAGGGTGTAGACTTTGATCACAAGTTAATCAGCTAGGTCAGGGCAAGATTGGTGGGAGGTTTTCCGTCAAAGATGTTCCTTAGTTAAATAACCACCAATCTTCGGGCTTTCGGCCCTCAATCCCCTTCCTAGACACTGATTTGGCAGGAGTCAATTTTCAACACCATTCCCCCTTAGGATAATCTCCTAATTGAGTCCAAGATGTCCCTAGGGCCAACGTCTACTCATTTTTAGTTAGGCTTGAGTTAGTGAGTGCTTGGAATCTGATTTTTAGGCCAAGGAAGGGTGATGAAATCCCCACCTTATCTTGTTAATGGGTTATGCCCTTAGAATAACTTTGTGCAAGTGTACAAAATAAATAAGATTCACTCAAAGCATGAAAATCAACCAAGAGATGAGTCCTATTCTACATGAAATGCGAACGTACCTTGCTCCAGCATTCTTCAACAGTAAAATAAAGAAATTGAAAAGACACGTGCCTAGGATGCAAACGTCTAATCAATTTTTTATCTTTTTCAACAAGTATTTTACTGTTGATTAATTAGCAGTATACAGGTTTATCACAGAACAAATTTTAACAGAGTAGAAAACAAATTTTGCAATTTGTAGCAACCTGCAGAAAGATCTGTCAGTAATGAACTACTAAGGCCGCGGAAACGCGGCTATTGCCGCGGATCTGCGGCACTGTAGTAGGCTCTGATGCTCTGCCTTCGAGGGCAGAGGCACAGAGTTGCTATATGTCCACTTCTGCTGTTATTTTTCCTGTTCTCCAAACCTGCAAACAGAAAGAATAAAAGAATTAATTAAATTTTTTTTTAGATAATAACTTACCGTCCCTCCCCGGCAACGGCGCCAAAATTTTGATTGAGTTTTTCCTGCACACAAAATAAGGAATATTAGATTTAGAAATAATAGTGCGAGGTGCTCAATTCTAATCCGCGGTAGCAATGGCTATGCGGGTCGTGATCCTCAGGGAGGGAACTGCGATGGAAGCGTTTAAGCAAGTTATCTCTTTTTTATTTATTTTTATTATTTACAATGATATTTACAATGAAGTGGAAGAAATAAATTGGAAAGAAGTGGAGTTTGTCATCTAATCTAAAGAAATAGAAGAAAGGAAGAAGATTATAAACTAGAAAAATACATACCTACCTCTTCAGTCTTACTTACCTTTGAACCTTTTGCTACAACTTACTTTGTCTTCGAAGGTGTACAAGAATGGCGTATAGGATCGTCCACCTTCGCGATCTACACTACGAAAAGAAAAGACTGGCAAGCGACGGCTTGTTCATCTCCATAGGCCATCAAGGGCTCTTCTTCAGCTAAGCAGTCTCGAAGCGACCAGTTCTCACGGTTTGCAAGACATCAGAGAGAATAACAAAAGTATAGAAAAATAAAACAAGAATAAAACACGAATACAAAGAATAGACATAACAAAGACAAACCTTTGAGTGGATTTTATTAACAATGGAAGAAAAGTAGGCTTACACCGCTGTCACCTCAGTATAAGCATGGACTCCTTCCTCCATGAAAGCTTCCTCCACTCTCAGTTACAAAAATTACAAAAGAAACCGAAAATAAAAACCTAACCTAGATTACAAGTTAGCCTAAAAAAAATCTTAGAATTTGCTCTGTATTTTCTGTACGCCCTTTCTGTTGCGTCTGCAGGGGTATTTATAGGTGCAGAAGGAGGTAGAGTCCCAACACAACTCTCCCACGAAAACTGATCCCCAGATAAGACTGGATTGACGCGGAAACGCGGCTTGGGTCGCGTTTTCGCGGCCAAGTAGTGGCAGATGGCCACGCGCTTTGGCGCGTGGCTTCCCCTGGTCCGTTCATCTGGGCGTTGTCTTCTGGAAGCTGCATCCTGGCTCTTTATCTTGAGATTTTGAGATAACTTGGGAAGCAAGTTACCTAGATCTCAAATCTCCCAATATCTTTTTAAACGAATTTCCTTATCTTTGCACTCTCTTCTTTGGCTTTTATCCTCATCCTGCAAGTGTTTAGGGTTGAATAGAAGTCTATCCTTCACTCTTCTTTGTATTTGCAACTATTGCCCTTGTGTAATTGCAATTTTGACATTTAATAATTGCAACTTTTGCATTGGGCTTAAATATGGGCTTTTGGGCTTCTTTTGAGGCTTGATTTCTTTATTTTTATTTCTCAAGGCCTGCACACAATAAATAATAAAATATTAGTAAATGTGCAAAATTATATGAATAAATATGAAAATGTGATGGTAAATGTAATGATAAAAATGCACTTTTCACTACCAATCACTTAACGATTAAGGATAAAGGAAAATGTTGGCTTTTAAGTCCAACATAAGTCCTCGACAACTCATCATGCTGAGAGGAATAGCATGGCTAGCCCGACTCAAACGGTAGTTGGTAAAGGCATATCAAACCAGTTGACAGCTGAGGATTTGCTAAAAATCCTAAGGGACCTGGTCCCATTTGATCCCCTCTCCAAAATCACTTATCAATTCTCATCCACAGAATGGTAAGACCACATATGCATTTCGCTGTTACGTTAACATTAAACCTATGACAGCGATTCCCTCGTTTCTCCCTGTGAAAACGAGACCTCCAAAATCACTTACCAATTCTCATCCATAGAATGGTAGGGCCACATATATATTTCGCTGTTACGTTAACATTAAACCTATGACAGCGATTCCTTCGTTTCTCCCCGTGAAAACGAGACTTTTTCCAAACTCTATCACAAACCTTGAGCTTGGTGGCGTCTCAATCGGTTATGTCATTGCGACCTCTGAACCAGCAGACAGCCAAGTCTCAACCCCGAGCCCTGTTGACATTTACAAAAGACAGGTCTCGATACTTGTTGACATTTACAAAAGACAAGTATCACCAACCTTGAGCTTGGTGGCGTCTCAATCGGTTATGTCATTGCGACCTCTGAACCAGCAGACAGTCAAGTCTCAACCCCGAGCCTTGTTGACATCTACAAAAGACAGGTCCCGATACTTGTTGACATTTACAAAAGACGAGTATCACCAACCTTGAGCTTGGTGGCATCTCAATCGGTTATGTCATTGCGACCTCTGAACCAGCAGACAGCCAAGTCTCAACCCCGAGCCCTGTTGACATCTACAAAAGATAGGTCTCGATACTTGTTGACATTTACAAAAGACGAGTATCACCAACCTTAAGCTTGATGGCGTCTCAATCGGTTATGTCATTGCGACCTCTGAACCAGCAGAAGCCAAGTCTCAACCCCGAGCCCTGTTGACATCTACAAAAGACAGGTCTCGATACTTGTTGACATTTACAAAAGACAAGTATCACCAACCTTGAGCTTGGTGGCGTCTCAATCGGTTATGTTATTGCGACCTCTGAACCAACAGACAGCCAAGTCTCAACCCCGAGCCCTGTTGACATCTACAAAAGACAGGTCTCGATACTTGTTGACATTTACAAAAGACGAGTATCACCAACCTTGAGCTTGGTGGCGTCTCAACCAGTTATGTCATTGCGACCTCTGAACAGCAGACAGCCAAGTCTCAACCCGAGCCCTGTTGACATCTACAAAAGACAGGTCTCGATACTTGTTGACATTTACAAAAGACGAGTATCACCAACCTTGAGCTTGGTGGCGTCTCAATCGGTTACGTCATCGCGACCTCTGAACTGACAGACTGCCAAGTCTTAGTATTCAATCCAACAAAGACTATGTTCTCAAACGGCTGCAATACAATTTGGAACCGACAATTCAGAAAGTGGAACAATTTGGAGATTCGACAGGGAGTCAAAACAAAAATTATTATTTTCATTGATTCCAAAAGGATGGGATACATGGAGGCACATATATTACGACCTACAGGCGTATATTATAAGATCTGATCCGCTCTTCAAGGGAAGCCAGCCTCGTCCTCCTATGGTTAGCAGCCCGGACAAGCGCCTGCGACCTCAGCCTCATTAAAGTTCGTCGCCTGGGCCAAACGAGCTTCGACCTCAACCAAGGTTGCCCTCTGAGCTAACTCCTGCCGCGAGAGTTTGTCACTCTGAGCCTTAAGCTGCTCAAGCTGCGTAGTTTCTTCAAGACGCACTGGTTCAGCCCTGGATAAGAGGAGATTTGCCTTCCTGATCATCTCCTTGGCCTTCCCAATTTTGTCTTCGGCGTCAAGAAGAGCACTGGTGGAGGCATCAATGGTATTCCCAACCTCTGCTCGCCTTGTTTCCAATGATTTCAAGTCAGAAGAAATAGCCTTAACAACTTCCTGAGCAGCAAGACGGGCTTCATGCATTTGAGCGACAAGATGCGCGAGCTGCTCATTAACCGAAGACTCCAGGTCTGAGCGGCTAAGACGGCGCCATTCCTCTACGTCCCTCTCAAATTGATCTACCAGGAGTTCCAAGGCAGTGGCCTGGTGATACCCTTCAAAGTCCCGAATACTTGCAATACTGCGGGAGAGGACCACCTTTAAAGTTGAGAACGACATAGTCGAACCTTTCAAGACCAGATCGATGGATCGCCCTAAGCCTTTATAAAAGCTATCGACTATGTCACCTATAAAATCATTTTCAACCTCGGCCACTTCTAGTAGACAGACAGTCTCAGAAAAATCCACCAGCCTGGTTGACACCACTGTGGAAGGAACGGCGGAACACTGGCTGCAACACCATGACAGGTCATCGGTGATCTCGGCGGAATCTTCAATGAAACCAGTACACTAGCCACTGCTGAGGTAGGACTAGTGACCATCTCCTGAACAGCAGGCTCAACCACCAGGGTTGGGGAAGTAGGGCTTGTAATCACTCTCAGCTCCGCACCTAGTACAATTGATCGCGCCTCACTCGTTGATATAGTTGGGAGTGAGGACACCTCCGGGACTACCACCCCTTCAACCTCTGTTCCTTCGGCTAGCTCAGGCCGATAAGGGGGCAGATCACCATACAGCGCGTCCAACACAGCAGCATCCGCCGCGATCGAAGTGCCCATGTCACCCCTCGACCCCTCGGGAAGATCCTCTGGTTCCCTTGAACTTGACGCACCTTGAGGCGGAACATCTGCAACAAAATTGTGTTTAGGCAAGACACAACAAATAGTAAAAGCCAAAAGGGCGGAACAATACCAAAGGATGATGTCACCTCAAACATCCTGGCAGCCGCATCAGTCTCTACAGGCCCCATTGGAAAGTCCTTTGCGGAGTCAACACGAATGGCCGGCCCGCTTTCGCTTGCCGAATCTTCCGTGGACCACCCAAAGAGCTTGACGCTACAGGGCTTCCTTTGAAAGTCCCAACGCCTGAAGGACCAACATCAGCTGCATCACCTCCGGATTCCTCCGGGACGGCAAAATACCCGGCCTCATCACCCTCGTGGTAAGCGAACAGAGGATCATAATGTTCCCCTTGTTCTCCGACGGCCTCAGCTCTCGGGATCGTCACCGCCTCAGCTCCTACATCACGAAGCAGATAATAAGCGGTCCGGAACACATAGAAGATATATTACAAAGACGAAGCTGATCTTACCTAAGTCCGGAGCAACTTCACCAGTAGTCGGTCCAGCAACCGACGGTTCAACTACTAATGGGGCAAGAGGAGGAAACGCTGCAGAGGGTTCACCCTCTACGACAATTGTAGGAGCTTGGCGACGGGGTTTCTTCACCAACTGCTTCCTGCAAGACCCACCTGTCCGTTTGCGTTTAAGAGGAACGTTGGGATCCTCCTTCTCCACTTCTTCTACATGTCTTGGGGGAACTGTCCCCATCACGCCAGAACCAGCTGCAGGAGTCCCGGCACCTATCTCCGCTTCAAAGCGAGGACTTTCTGCATCCGAGGCTTCGCTGTCATCCACAGCAACGAATTCCTCCATGCCTGGGACGCGAACCCTCTTACCTTCCCTTCTCTCAGAGACCTTTCGCTTCAGCCGCTGAGAAATTAACTTCACACCAGAGCTGTTAGCCTTGAATCCAAGGGGTGTGGAGTTGGAAGTTGCATACCACTGGCAGAAGCACAGGGTCATTAGAAGATTGGGAGTCCTCAACGGCGTAAGCAGCCGCGCCCCAGTACAGCCTGTAATGAAGAATCGCCAGGCACGGGCTCCATCAATAAGGCTCCCCATGAAAGCCAGATTGAGATTTGGGTTTCCCACGTACAGTTGGTCATATCCAAACTGTCGAGCAAACTGACTTGGAACATAAGGCTCCAAATAGCAGGTGTCCCCGCTTCTATACAATAAATGCGAGGGCCGGATGCTGACCAGCCACTCAAAAACTCCCCGGCTCAGGGACGACTGCCCCTCCCCCGCATCTTTGAACTCTTCCCCATAACCTGCATCCCGAATACGGGGAAATAACGGAAGAGACTATAGACGTCATAGCGACGCACTAATTTACGGGCCTCAGCCACGTAAGTCTTCTGCCATGAGCATCCTTCGAATCGGCGGAGGAGCGCCATTCGAACACCTTGCGGGGGGTCCTCTCCAGCTTCAATTAAAGAAGGACAATGCAGGGCGAACCACGCCATCAAGTAAGTATACGGCAGACCTATCCTGGGATTAGGACCGTCGCAAGGCGAAGTGGCCCCCTTTCCACGCTTCGTTGCTGGCGGCCTGCAAAAAGCCTCCGTTAATGAACGAAGGCCTCTCTGGATACAACACACCATGGCCGGAAGAAGACCCAGAGGACAACCATGAACCAAATGAACAGCGGGCAGCAAAACATTCGGATGAACGACGTCACCCGAAGAAGACGGCACCACGCACCTTTTCAGCCAGACTGTCAAGAAGCCAGCCAGCAGGGCCTTCCGGGACATCAGCCGGCGAACCTGATGATGGAAACTCCGAAGGACATCACCCTTCTCATAGGGACCATTGTCTTCCTTCACAACTAGATCCCCTTGGAAGTGCTTTTGCATCCGGTCAAAGATGCCTTCATCAGCAACTCCACAGTGAGCCGCTTCAGGAGTATTCTCCATATCCGGGAACAAGTAATCTCCCTAGCTCTTCAAGCTACAGGAGGTTCCCTTACTGCCTCCATGCATACTGGAGCAAATGTACAAGTGACACATTAAGCCCTATAGGTCTCAAACAAAGCAGGCTCCTGCTTCTCCAGAAGCACCAATTCTACCTCGCACGGGAAGTATTCTTCATATGGAAGAGACCCAAAAGGCAGAGCAGAGACTTCCCACATCTCATGCAAGGCCATACCCAATTCGCCAACAAGGGTGAAGAAAGTCCCCGAAGCTGGGCAATACATTCAAGGATGGCGTAGAAGCACGCCACGTTCATCTCAATACCGTAGCAGGTCGCCCTGACGGCCTCATAGAGGTTCAGCCTCTCCAGATCCTTCTCGAAATGAGCGAGGATGTATACAGTTAAATCCCTCCACCATGTCTTCGGAGGGTGAATCCAGCCTGGAGTCCTGATGTCAGTGGCCGGGTAGTTCCATTGACCTTGCAGAATTGGTTGCTAAAGGTCAGCGCTATTACAGGATTTTCTCCCACTGGGATCTTTCGGGACACATTCCCAGTATGTAGACCCATTATGCAACGAGGAGGCCACGCTCTTGCATAACCAGGAGACTGAAGCATCAATTTCCCTATGTGGACAGAGTCAATACTCCGGCTCACTTCCCACGACATCTTCTGAGCCTGCGTCACGCATTCGAAGGAAGACAATGAAAAATGTCGCTTGTTGGACGGAAGGTAGAACTTCTCACCATCCAACTGGAAAATCCACTGCCCTTCCCCTGCCAGTAGTTGGTGATCAGGGTCTGGTGCGGCATCCCCGAACATGAAGTCGGGCTTCCTGTAAGTTCGACGGTCGATATCTTCAAGGGGAGCCATAGTCAAAATACTCCTCGTGGTGTATTGATCACCACCATGAATAAGCGTGTCTCGGACAAGAGAACTCCCCTCACTAAACAGAGAAGCCTGCCCTTGAAATTGCAGGCTGATATTGCCGTCCAATCCCCTGGTCATCCCAAATAGACTGTTCAGAGGACTAGGAGTGTAGTGCACTGCAGGAACAAAGAGAAGCTATGATCAGTTCATCAGCCAAGCAGAGGCCCAAACAAAAGCACAATTTCCATTTAAGGCATAGCTTCGCTCTCCGAGTAAAGCTAGCATGACAATAGCTTCGTCCTGAAGCTTAGCCTCGCAGTTGCAGTTAATTCCGCACTTCGCAACAAAAGCCGGATACAAGGAAATATCCAAGTGTTAGCTTCTCTTTAGAAGCTTAAACGGAATGCGGCACAGCCCTGAGGACTAACTTCGTCAAAAGGGCATTATGGTAAAAAATTATCATTAATCCTTTGCGGCCATCATTGAGGGGACAGATCCGTATCCTGTTGTTCAACAGGATGAAGACAGTCTAAGGGATAGCTTCGCCTAGAAGCTTAAAGAAGAACTGTTCAGTTCTTGAATTCCCGTTCGAGAAAATAAGGGAAATGTAGGGAAATGGATTCCCTAACAATAATAGATCATGCTCGATCATTCTGGATTCATCCAAAGATAGCCAAACATCGGCTTTAAAAGAGAAACGGCAGTCTCTAATCAAAATGGGGAGTCCTTTACCGGCAATTGGTCGTTCGATGACCGAAGGAGGGGAAGGACCCTCCGCTGCAGAAGTTGCCACTTCTTTCCCCGCTCGTCTCTTGGGCGCCATTGAAGAACTGCGGAAGCTTTCAAACTTTTTAAATGGAGAGGAAAGAGGAAGAAGAAGAGTCAAAGGTCTCTAAAAATTTCAAGTAAAGAGATCTGCTCTTTCTCAGCCCGATCGGGCTTTTATAGGCCAATCAGCGCCTGAAACAATGCCTCGTAAACAGTACAGGCTGTCGTTTCAAATTAATTTGAAACGCCGCCTAAAGCGCCTTCCCGAGAAGCGCTGCTTCAGCCACTAAGGGTTAACCTCGCCATGAGTGAAAGTGCGGACTTCGCACAAGTTCATCAAGAACTTCGCCAAAAGGGTTGCCTTAGCCCGCTAAAGGCACAGTTCGCCGACATACCAGTTTCGCGCGAAGCTCATTCAAAAATGACCCTGTCCTTAACTCCGCACGAAGTTCAGCCCGTTATAGCCAAATTCTCAATGAAGGCATGCAAAAATCAAATGAGCAGAAAATGAACTTTCATTGATTTAAGAGGAAAGGTACATTGATACTACATCAAGGTTGTGTTTCATACAACAGATTCAGTTGCTCAACAGGATCATTTGCGCAAAAGGCATACAAGTGGTTTTATCTGCTTTCAAGCCAGACCAACTGGACACGAAAGGCCTTCCTCCTGTATAAGGCCGTAACCAGAACAGATGGTGCCACCAGGACAGATGGTGTCATCTGGACAGATTGTGCCACGAGGACAGGGCCATGATCCTTCACATAATGGCAGATTTCGCCACCAGGAGGCTGGATCATCTTTGATTAAAATCGGCAATGGACTCATCGCCACCAGCAGGTTGGACCTTCTATGATGAAAATGGACAATGGGAAGGTCAGTGATCTCACAGGTGATGTCCGCTTTCCCGAAGTGGATCATCTCAGATAAGCGGCTACCAGCCTCACCTCAAAAGGAATCATCTCGGATAAGCGACTGCCAACAGCCTCTGGGACACGAATCAGCTGCCCCAGTTTGTTCCTCCTGCTTAAAAGTAAAGCTTCAACTGGGGAAGCATAAGGCAACTTTTCAGTCTCTTTCATCAAGACACAAGATTAGCGAACATAGCTCACTGCAATGCAAATCGGAACAGATTAGCAGTTAAACACAGAAGAAACTGCAAAAAAAAAACACTAAGTCAGATTCTTTGGAGCGAAGCAATCCGATTTCAGTTAAAGCAGAGGATAAGCCTCACTTGCACAGCAATGATGGGCTAGCTCAGCAAACGCCAAGTCCTAGCCTCGCCTATATGGCTAAGCCAGACTGATCCTATGGGACACAGTCTTGGCCTCACCTATATGGCAAGACTGGCTCAACTTTGAAGAGACCAAGTCTCAAGTTCTGCATGTGTAGCGGACTTAACATGAGTGATCCTTCCGTGATCAAGTCAGAATGATAGCTTCGCTGGGAAGTTATGATAAAATCCTTCTCTGCAACTCAGTCAATTGCAAAATGAAGAATAAGGGAAATCAATCCCTGAAGTAGCTATCAAAGCTAAGTTAAGGGAGAAGAACTCCCTGAAAGAATATTGGTGAAGTCGTTGAACGATCAAGACTTACCGGTCCTTGGCCGGGTAATTACCAGAGTGGGCATCCCCACTACTTCAGAGATCTGAGTATCTCTCTCAACCAAGAGAAGAGAAGAAGAGCAGATCACTTCTCTTCAGAGGACCACATGTGTCCTATTTATAGGCCCCATGGCCTGAGCGCTGCCGCCTCAAGCGTGGAAGCACGAGCGCATTCAAGGCATTTATTACGCCTTGAGAAAAGGGACGGTTTCCCTCGGAACCGTGCAAAGGAAGAAACGTCTCCCTCATAAAGGCACTCATGGCGCCTTGAAGAAAGGGAATATCCTCCCTTGGAAACGCGCGAGGGGAGAATATCTCTCTCGATTAGTGCGAGAGAAGAAGTAATCCTCCTCGTAACCGGCCCACGGCAGTTGGCCTTGGGAAAGCAACAGATGTTCCAGATCGAACCTACCTAGCCGCGAAGCTACCCTGACGCGAATCTACATGATTCCTCGACGAATCTACATCCCTAAGAAGGATTCAAAGCGAAGCTGAACTCAACCATCATGGCGACGTTCATACTCCACACACCACCGATCAAAGCAGTTCAAAGTGTTTCGAAGTCTGAGCTATTGCAGACTTTCGAAAACTTTAAAGGGGGTCTTGTTGATACTTAAAAAAGAAGATTCTTATTGGTCCGAACAATGTCTAAACTTGTTGACATTTACAAAAGACAAGTGACAGATGAGCTAAAGACCAGTTCTCACCCATCTCCGAGGGACAAGGAAGCAACTTGGACTCCACTGATCCAGCAAGCAGACAGTGAACCCGGATTATTTCTAAACAGACCTCAGCAGGTCTAAGGTGCTAGCACTTAGCATCGCATGAGCCCAAAGGGATAGCCTCGCTTGAGAGGCTAGTATCACCCGACTTCGCCTTGAAGCCATCCAAAGCCTCGACAGGAAGCTAACTTATAATTCGCCATAGAGGACTTCTAGCTCCGCCGAAGGGTTTCTTTCGGACTTGGCCAGAAACCGTCTCCAGCTCCGCTGCGAGCTCAAAGCGGGCAGCGCCGCTATTGGTCTGCCATGGTCAACCTTTGACCAATCAAATCTCCAGATGAGATCCGATCTAATCAGATCAAATCCAATTAAGATCAAATCGGAGATCAAATTCGGCAGTTGATTGCCACAATCTCTTGACTTTCTTAAAAACGAGTAAGAGGATCAGGAGAGATCTTTTAACAATATGGAAAGGATCAAAACAGATCAAGAGGATCAACCGACCTGCCATTTCTAGCTTCACAGAAGCTGATCCTAGCCTCGCAGCAGGACTACTTTCCAGATTCAAACAGATCCAATTCAATCTGTTTCCATATCTTCAAGGGACGGTTATACCCTTGCTCTCTCTATAAATAGCCCATCAGGGGTACAAGGAGAGAGGATCGAAAAAAAAAAGAAAAAGGATCTCTAAGGAGCCCCAGAAATAGAGCCTTTCTGAGACAACACGCATAAGAGGACTCCACAAGCAGAGGCTTCTTCATGACGCACCGTGCACTCTTGAATTCAGAGACTTAATAGAGAATTGCTTCTCTATTCAGGGTGCTGATACCCTAATACCTTCTTCTCAAGGAATCTCCGGAACCAGGCGAGAAGGAATTCCAAATTGAAGGCGGTTTTGAGAAGTAGCAAGAGGGTTCTACCAACCTTCTGTTCTCTGATTCCCCGAACCAGGCGAGAAGGGAATCTCATCGCTCGCATCGTCAAAGGGACAAAGTGGTCGCGCGCTGACCAGACTCCTATCGGCACACTTCTCCAGAATCTCTGAGGAGATCTACTTGTAATCTTTTTAAGAATACTTGTAATTTAACTCCTCAAACTCTTTTTATTGTAAGTTTTTCCCTTTGCAAATCAATGGAAAACAATGAACATGAAATAAGACAGTAAGTAAAATAATAACAGGAAAACCAGTTATACAAGCCCACATTACCGATCCGTGAGATTAGTACGTCGAAGGAATAATCCAAACAAGGAATAGGATGTCACCGCTCCCACTGGAATAGGCCCAGGGGCTTATGGCATACTGGGCAGGCAGGGGGAGTAGGAGTGTCAGTACACCCCACGGAAACACCTGGTGGCCTCTAAGTCGAATCCAAGTATGTGGTCGCGCTACACTTTAAGACCATCATAAACATAGATACTATATCGGTACTCATTAGTTTCCCCATCCCGGTGTAATTTATTCAATTATTACAGATTATCCAGTGATAATGTCCACAGGGTATTCACAGTGTAACGCCCCGATCCCGGCGATACGGGGACGTCACTGCAACGTATATACGTAGGTCAGAACTACCCTCCCGTATATACGCTAAGCATCAGTACAGACAAGAATCAGAGTACGGAAGCAAATGGTGCATTATACATTCCAACACATATATCCAATTACAGAATTATCACCAGATGTGATTACAATATTACAATAATATTATATCACTGATGCGCAAATGCGGGAATACAAGAGATATACAATATATATGAACAGTATAAAAGGAAGCTCACATACACGTATACAAGGAAAATACAAGCATGAATAGAGAAAGGGCACTCACGAGTTCGCTAGGGAAAAACTCGAGAGGCACAGAGGGGGTCTGGAAGGATGGAACTCTGAAAGGCCTGCTGGGGATCCACGCTACCACTGCGCTACTCCGATCACACGCTCCTAGCTCCATGACCTGGACGTGAGGATCCAGGGGAGTCAAATAATACTCCCCAGGCGAGTGTAGAAGGAAAACCAAGTGGTGAAGCAGGGTGAGCACAATAATGCATATATCAAGTAGGAAATACTCAGGAGGCAGATAGGATAGAGCAGATAAGAATAGACATGGCATGAGAATCGTAAAACAGGAAATCCGAATAAAACCAATCCGAGCTACCAGGTAGTTGTAACATAATACTCATAAAACAGGAAATCCGATATAAAGTCCCGGAGAATCAAATACGGTAAGGCACATCACAGATTCATAGCTATTTAAGATGTAGGCTTTGGTATGCGCCCCATTCCACATACCTCTACTTACAACTTAAAGAGCCGGTTATTACGACACTTTATTATTACTCGTCTTACCCATATATCTAGGTATGTGTCTCGGTGTACGGCCAACTCACATACATCCATATATAAGCAAGTCGAGGTTGTTATTGGAAACAGCGGTTGTATCAACGAACTATGTTTACAGTGGGTCCCGTGCATGCCCGGGACCACGGTCACAGGGTGTTCCGTTGCATGGTAACGGAACCAGCCGCAAGGCCTATCAGGAGGGACTTATGTATGCCCTATCAATCAGGAATAAGGGAGCCAGCTCTCCCCTCGGTCCCCTGGAGTACCACAGGTCAGACCGGATATAAAGTGCACAACCTAATGCCACTGTAAACACGAACACATATCGATATCCGCATGTTTCCCCCGACCCAATACAAGTTGGTCCATTTTAAGATTTCAATAGTTTAATTATCACTTTACGGGAATAATCAGGAATTAGGCATGATCAGGAAATTAGGAGTACATAAGTACTATATAGTCAGGTCACTGCATGTAAAGCAGGAAACAGGTCACTGATCATGATACAAGATAATAAGGTCAAGTTCCCGTAAAGGTAATAATCACAAGTCAAGTTATCATGCTGGGTGTAAGGTGATAGCATGATAGGATGGTGATAATGAATAAGCAACCAAACATATAAGAGATTGATAATAATCAGGTGGTAAGTTATGTCAAGAGATTGATAATAGTCTGGGTAAGTCATGACATAACAAGATGGTCTTGCCAGATAGTGGCATGTCGGGTAGTCAGGTGATAACATACTGGGAGTCAGGTGATACCACGCCAGATGTAAGGTGGTATACATGTGTTAAAAGAAAGCATGCAGTTAACAAGTCTAAAGTAATGACATGACAAATGGTAATATAGGAGAAAGCCGGAATCCAACGACCACGAAGGGTCAGCCACGCATAACATACAAAGTAGTGAAAGACATATAAACATGAAATGAAAATGTGAGTTGAAATACTTATCGAATCGACGAAATAGGAAAACTCAAATGACAGCGAGAGCAAGCGAGATTACTCGCATACGAGAAAGTAGCGAGTGAGAATACTCGCCTAAACCTCAAAGCGCCGAAAGATCCGAAATCCACGAAATCCGGGGCACGCCATAAACTATGATATATATATGTAGTGTGAAGAGGAGAGAGAAGGAGAGAAGTGAAGATGATGTTAGTCAAGATACAAGTCAAGAAGTATAATATACAACATATAAACCAAGTATAAGATCCAAGTTTGAGAAGGTAAATAACTGTAACAAACAGACAGAATTAGTCGACTAGGGTAGGATGAGTAGTCGACTAATAAAGGGGTTAGTCGACTAACAGTCTGGTATAGTCGACTAATACTGGGTTCCCGAGAGCTGATATTCAGATTCAGGAAAAGTTAGTCGACTAGGGTCATAGGGGTAGTCGACTAACAGACATGACAAGTCGACTTATAGTTAGGCTAAGTCGACTAATACTGTGATACAGAGAGTTAAGGTTTCTGGTCCAGGAAGGGTTAGTCGACTAGGGTCAAGGGTGTAGTCGACTAAGGGCCTCTAGTCGACTAGGAACTAAGGCAAGTCGACTAATACTGTGTTTCCAGAAAAGGTTAAGTTTCAGCTAAGGGTTTCTAGTCGACTAGGTTCTAGGTCAAGTCGACTAATCGACTGAAACAGCATACAGAACAGGTTTTCTAGGGTTTGTGTTTGATGGCTAAAAATATGATTTTGATGGCATAATTGAACATGATATGTGAACTTAAGCATGCTAAGAAATAACCAAGTCTTGGTGATTGAAATTACTCACCAAAAGGCACCAAGTGATGGAGGTTGATGATGAAAGGAAAGGTGGAGTCTTTTGGTGTTGTTGACCTTGTGGTGGTGGTTTCCATGGTGATGAAGGAAGAAGAAGATGAAGCTAGGTTGGAGAAGTGGTGGTGGTTGCCTTGGTGGAGATGAAGGAGATGGAGGTGGTGAAAGCTAGGGTTTGGCTTTTGGTGAAGAGAAATGAAAGAAAGGGATTGAAATGAAAAGGAAATGTATATATGGGATTTGGATTTTGTAAAGGTGTTGCAATTAAATGAAAGGGGAGGGCTTAATTGCAAAGTGGAGGTGAGGTGAGTGTCCCTCTCTTGGCCACTTGGCCGGCCATGGGATGAGGGAGAGAGAAGTGCATTTAATGGGGTAGGTGGGAGTTGGTGGAATAAGAAAAAGAATTTGGAATTTTGGAAAATAGGAAAAGTGTGTGGTGGAAGTTAAAGGAAAGGAAAGAAAGAAAATAGGAAATGGGAAAGAAAATGGAAAAGGGAAGAAATTCTCTTGGAATAGAAAATGAAAATAATGGAAGTGGCGGCTTCCCGGGATTCAGTAGTAGATACAGAAATCTTTCGGGAAAATACCGGAATCGTCCGAAATTCAAGTATCTCGGAACGACCCGAAATAATTACCAAAAATCAATAATAATATATAAAGACCAATAGTGAAATCCGTTTGAAGAAATACTTTATAGTTTTAAAACTAAAAATCCTGGAATCAATAATTTACCGACTCCGTTGGAATTTTCATAAATTCATAAAATCCTCAGAAAAAGAATGTAGGTAGAAAATATGATTCTAAGGAATAATGTCTAAAGAACCATCATGAAATTCCAAGCCGTTTGTAAAATAAAAATCCGGGAATCGGTCAGCGGTACTGGCCGACACCGTTTTGGAGAAATTCCTTTTAATCCAAGATAATTCCAGAAAATCATATAAAATCTAAAATATTGGAAAATAATCTTTGGAACTGAAATCGGTCAAATCTAAACACCGGAAAGGCCAAATCGGGTAATATACTAGGATCGGGTCCTTCGGTTCAGACTAGGGCTGACTCCGTGTCCACGAATCTAAATCCAAAACAAAAACAATCATATAAGGAATTCATCATACAGAATAAATACAGGAAACAAATCGAAAAAATACGACTGAAAATCTGAATACGCAACTAAGTACGTATTCCGGAAACGGGGTATTACACACAGTAATCCTATATTCATGGTTATCCAATTACGGGTTTCAACAAGAGTATAGTATCAAGAGTCTCCCCTTTTTAGGGGGTTCAAGTATACAGGAGTTCAGGAGCACAGGAGTTCAGGAGTACCAAATGCCCGGTAACAATATAATAATCATGCCAAGTCCCCATAAAAGTGATAATCATGAATATGCAATGTAATACAGGTGTCAAGTGTAATATTATTCAGTCAGGTGTCAGAATATCAGGTCAAATGTGTCAGTACCAGGTGATAGCATATGTCCAGTATCAAATGATAGCATGTCAATTGTCAAGTGTTAAATATCAAGTGTCAGGTATTAGGTGTCAGGTAATAACATGTAAAGTATCGGTATCAGATATCAAGTGTCAGGGATCAAGTGTCAATTATATACATATCAGGGTCAAGTAATTAACATTCAGTATCATGTGAGTTGAATACAGGGTTACAACGCTATATGTCAGGTAATCATCCGATCATATAATCTGATACAGGAGAACAATGTAGTTAAACATTTCAAACTCTTCATAACCATATCTATAACAACAATAAATTGATCTATTAATTAGCCATGAGAAGCCGTGCGAAACGGGAGTGTATCCAAGCGCATCCGATGCAAGTATAATGTCAGTCCAATTAGTTATAATAACGGCCAATAGGTATTCATATAACATATTAATTTTAGAAAATCACTCGCATATCATATATCAACTTGCATAATGACACATCGTGTATTAAAATGTAGGATAACAATTATTAGGCATGTAACGATGGTGACAAGACATTCACATATCAATATATCATGCAATAGACGTTAAAATAGCAATCACTAGGTATGAAACGATGATAGTAAAGCACTTACTTAAATTTATATTAAGCCTTAGAATAGAATGAGCAAGGCATGAAGCAACACAAAGCACTCGCCTAAAATCACCAAAAAATGCCATAAAATCCTGGAACACCATAAACACGTACACGCTACTAATCCATATTATACACACACACACACACACACACACACACACACACACACACACTTGTGTCCTTCCAAAAGAATTCGAGCCCAGATCCTTCCCACTCAAATTCAACCCTCCGACATTCGAATACATGATCCACTCCGTTGAAGTTGATCTATATTATTTCAAGTATCTATAAAGCAAAAAAATGAAGTGTTTATAATACTTTTTGCCCATCCATCAAGCAACGCAAAATGGACGGGCGAAAGTAGTGAGTTGGTTAGATCTATGTCTTTAGACATACAAATTCTTAATCCGACCATTTCATTATGATCTAAACATTTAAAAACCCCTACAAACTAATTTTTGTTAGGTTTCAAATGATCTATACCGTTAAACTAACCAACTCACTATTTAGGCCGCCCATTTTTTCCCTACTTGATGGATGGGCAAAAAGTATTCAAAACACTTAATTTTTGGTTTATAGATACTTCAAACAATATAGATCAACTTCAACAGAGTGGATCTTGTATTCGAATGTCGGAGGGTTGAATTTAAGTGGGAAGGATCCGCGCTTGAATCCTTTGGAAGGACACAAGTCTATCTCTCTCTCTCTATATATATATATATTAGAGAGAATAAAAGAGGAGAGAGAGAGAGAGAATTAATTAGAGAGAGGAGGCTAAAAGAGAGAGAGTTGTTGGAGAGAGAGAGATATATATGAAGGGGTAATTAGGGAATAAAGGAGAGGCTAAATAAGGGAAATAAGAAAGAGTGGTAAAATAGGAAAGAAGGAAAAGAAAGAAAGAAGAAAAGAAAGAAAGAAAGCAAGAAAGGAAAGAAAGAAGAAAGAAGAGAAGGGGGAGTTTGGGTAGCCGGCGGCGGCGACCTGGGTGGCGGTGCCGCCGGAGGGGCGGCCGCCGAGGAGGGTGAGAGTGAGTGAGTGTGTTGGTGGGAGAGAAAGAGAAATGGAGAAGATGAGGAAGGAGGAATGAAAGAAAGGAAGGAAAAAAGGAGGAGAGGGAGAGTATGGGGGGAAGTGGGGGGAGGGGGAATGGTGCAGCTGCTGGTTTGCAGGCAGCTGTGGTTGGCTGTGGTTGCAGGGATGGGGGGCATGGGGAGCAGGTAGTGGAAGGAATGGAAGAAAGAGAAAAGGGAAAAGAAAGGAAAAAAGGAAAAGAAAGAAAAGGATGGAAAAGAAAAAGAAAGTGTAAAATAGGTAAAAAAATATATTATTAAATAATAAATAAGTAGAATAAAATAAGAGAATTAAGTAAAGGAGAAGAGAAAGAAAAAGTAAGAAAAGAAAATAATTGGGGAAATATTATTATTATTTAAATAGGGTAAAATTTGACTGTTTCAGAAACGCTCCGAAAAATTCTCAAAATAGAAAATATTATTTGAAGATGCTTGTGAAATCGGATTCAAGAAATTCAATTTGGTTTTCAAATTAAAAATTCTAGAATCTTCCGGCGATACCGGTCGATTCCAAAATCGGTCAAATTTTGATAAATTCAGAAAAATCTCAAAAATGTATTTAGATAGAAAATGAGATTTTAAGAAGTAATATGAAAGACGTTTCTAAAAATTCAACTTCATTTGGAAACTAAAAATTTGAGAGTTGGTCAGTGATGCCGATCGACACCGGTTTTGAAGATTTTGCAGAATAATTCTGAAAAATTCCTGAAAATCATAAAAATCTAAAATTTTGGAAAACAGTGTTTGAAACTAAAATCGGTCAAATCGGACTACAGAAAGGTCAAATTGGGCAGTACTAGTATCGGGTTCCCGGTCCAGGTTAGGGCTCTGAGAATTCAGATCTGATACCAAATAACATAAGCAATCATAACCCAAAAACAAATACTGAAAGAAAATTGAAACAATATGGTCGAAAAAATTTGGGACATGTATCTAGATACGTATCCCGGGAACGGGGTGCTACAAGTGTCTTAAGAAGCATTTAAGAAAATGTTGTTGAGACCCGCTAGAAGATTTGAAAATTTTAGATGGTGCGGATTTACCAGCAAACCTAGAAGATTTAGAAGAGATGTAATGAAAATCCTAAACATAATAGTTATAACACTAAATCTAATTATATCCTTAAACAGTTGCTTAAGGTTTCATTGTATTTTAATTCGTACTTTACAAGAATGGATTGGTGGTGGTCCTCCGTTGATTTCTATTTTCGTTCTTTGATATATTGAACTATAGTCACTTTCGTTAGTGGACGTTTTAAGAGGAAACCACCTAAAATTATGTTTTGCTCTTCTCTCTTGTCCCTTCCGTGGTTACAATTTTTCATAAATATTTCACTTTGTATCTTTTGTTGCCTCAATTTTCAACATAGCTAAAATTATTCATTAAGCAACAAGGTAAGAAGATGATCCCCATGGCAACACCCCTTGGCACATAGAGTTTAGGATGACAATGAAGTCTGTTTTCGTAGGCTTTACATAAGTTTGTATGAATGAGAAACATGTTCTCCGCAGAGATTCAGAATTTCTTGTAATGTTTCAATTACATCTTCTCGTTATGTTTTAGCCATCCATTTTAACTTCTTTTATAATCTTTATAGAGTAAAATGTTAATTTTATGGGTCTTTTTTTTTTTTTATTAGAATCATAATAATTAGATTCTAATTTATTGAATTTTCTTTTAAATTAGTCTATACTACTAAAACAACAATTATAATAGGAGATAGACTTTTGCCATTCCGAAAGTATTCGAGCCTGATTCCTTCTCACTCAAATACAATCCTTCAAAATTCGAATACAAGATCCACTCCGTTGAAGTTGTTCTATTATTATTTAAGTATTTATAAATCAAACTCAAGTGTTTTGAATGCTTTTTGTCTATGAATCAAGTAGAGGAAAAACGAACTGCCTAAATAGTGAGTGATTAGTTCAACAGTGTAAAACATTTGAAACCTAACAAAAATTAGTTTGTAGGGCTTTTAAATATTTAGATTATAATCAAATAGTCGGATCGAGAATTTGTATGTTTTAAGACGGAGATGTAACCAACTCACTACTTTCGGCCGTCCGTGCTGCTTGATGAATGGACAAAATTATTCAATACACTTGATTTTCGATTTATATATATTTGAAATAATATAGATCAATACCAACGGATTGGATCTTGTATTCGAATATCAGAGAGTTCTATTTAACTTGGAAGGATTCGAGCGAATCCTTCCGATACAAGTCTATCTCATTATAATAGGCTACAAATAAATTAGGCTCATCATCCGGTGGATTTGGACCAAATTGAATTCTGTCCGAACCTGACTTTTTTTTACATCCGGCGACCTTGAGTCATTGCGTAATTCACTTCGAGTAGCCTTTACGAGCTTGAATCATCGTACCGACGTAATTACTTACAAAAGAAGGAAAAAAAAATTGCCATAACATTAACAAGCTTGAAAGTCGAATTCTTTTGTTCTTTATTGGAAAATCATCATGACACCTCCAGAGATGTAATCAGGGGTGGCTCAACCTCTAGCCGAATGAGGCAGTCGCCTAGGGCCCCAAATATAATGGGGCCTTCAAAATTATAGTGTAAATTAATATTTAACTAAAATAAGAATTATAAAATATAGAAATTTTTTTTTGTTTGTTCAAGTGGGCGTTCCGGAGTGGTTATCGGACATGACTAGAAATTGTGTGGTTTTGTCTGCGCGAGTTGAATCCTATCATCCACGCTTTTTTTATTTTTTTTCCCTCTTCATTTTTTATATTAACAGGAAAAGCATGAGTTTCTTCCACTTTCCCAAGCTAATATCCTCCACTCCCTATACTATTTAATTATAATTAAAGAGGAGTCTCTCCCACTTTCTCAGATGTCTTTTCCACTCTACCTAACTATTTAATTATAATTAGAGAATTTTTCAAAATTAAAATTCTCTCTGTGCAGCCTCGCTCTTCACCGCCCCCGTCGCCCAGACCTCAGACTGACGGTAGGTGTAACTACTCTATAGAAAAAGATATATTAGTAAAACTTGAATACAAAAACTTGATTAAAAATTTTGCTTCTTAAAAAGCTAGAAGAATTATTTTTCAATAAAATATTAATTAAATAAAATATTAGTTAATATTAATTACTTTTTAAAGTATATTTTAAAAGGGCCCATTTGAAATTTTCGCCTAAAGTCTCCCTAAAAATTGAGCCGCCCCTGGATGTATTTATCAATTCAACATTTAACTTGAAAAAGTATATTTGTAGGGATTTGGAGACTTCTGATGTAGTTTTGATTTATGTTATTGGAATTTAGACAGTACCCAACTATAATGGGAATCAAGTGACACCTCAGGTGGCCGTCAAAAAGTCAATCATATGTATTTTCTGTTTCGAACGGGCCATGCCATGTTGATGTTCATACGTAAGAAGATTGCATGCAAAAAATTATAGGCTTATTGTGAGATTTGACTGTACATCAAATAGATACAAAATATTCAGTTCTCTAAGCACCATTAATTTTGTATCTACTTCATGTATGATCAACTCCCTGATATGCGCATAATTTTTCGTGTACAATCGTCATAGTGTATGAACAACAATATGGTAAGACTCGATCGAATCAAATAGAAAGATATAGTTGACTTTTTTTATGGCCACAGGAAATTTCCCAGGTGCCGTCTGATACCCATTATTCTCCTGCAATAATTACATTAATAATAATCAAAACTAAAAAAACATTGGCCGAAATTTTATTAGGGTCACAGTAAATGATCTATTTCTAGTTGATGTTCAATAAAAACATGGCACCCATCTTATTTAAACATTTAAGAATATGTACGCAACAAAACTAAGTTGGTTATATGACATTTAAAGTATATTATTCTCATCAACTTGTCAGTAAAAGTCTTAGGGCTTGTTTAACTGTTGTAAGTGATCGTAAGTCATCAATGGTAAACTTTTTTTACAGTTATGAGAGTTTTATGCAAGTTTTATTGTGGTTGATAGGCAATGTGAAATTGTACGTAAGAAAATATATTGTTTTATGGCATTTGCTTGGTAATATGTAAGTGAAAAAGCTAACTACAAAATTAACTGTTTGGTAATTTAAACATATTAATATTAAAATAGTAAAAAATAAAAATTAAAAAATCAATTTAAAATAAATAATAAATGTAGTAATTATTAAAAATATTAAATATTAAAACATTAAATATTAAAAATACTAAAATGTTAGTATTAAAAATAACAAAAAATATTAGATGACTAAAATATTAATTCGTAATCTAATATTAGTAATTAATTATTTAAAAATATTAAATATTGTAATTTATTATTAAATATTATTAAATTCAATAATTAAAAATATTAGATTTTGAAATTAAAAAATTTAATTTAATAATAAAAAATTAATAAATTTATATTAGATATTACTAAAATTAAAAAAGGCTATCTAATAAAAATAATCTAATAATTAAATTTAATCTAAAAATTAAAAAAATGATTTCTCATAATTTAAAAAATAATCTAATAATCTAATTACTATTAAATGTCTACAATACAAATTTGTATACCTTCAAAATTAACTATTTGTGTTACAAGTGGCTGTAAGTGAGATTTGCATAACTACAAAATTTAACTGTTTAGGCTGCAAGTAGGTTGCAAGTGCATTTTATGACTTATGGCCCCAAAAATACACTGTACGTAATTTTACTGCTATTGTATTTTACCACTTATAACTACTTATAGGTCACTTACGAAAAACAAAAACACCCTTAACCGAACTTAATCTCATCAACATATTGTAGAAACAGTCTCTCTCTAAAAGCCCTAGCACGACTTCCCCTTTACCTCGCTTTGTTTCTATGGCTAGATATTTTTTTCTTTAGTTATGAGATGGTGCTAGAGAGAATTTCATGAGAAAGTTTGAGATCGGTATTGATAGTGGCATCATTCATCTTTGCAGTTTAGACGTGATGCGTATGAGACTTCGTGCTATCTTAATTGCTGAGGAGGGTGGCTAGTGATCTTAACCATCTCAACTTTCCTTTATATGGGGTTTGATTACGATAATGATTACTATTTGTCATCCATCTTTACAGTTGAGAGAGAACACACACGAGACTTCATGCGATCTTAACTGCTGAGAGTGACTAGCGATTCTAGCAATCTCAATTGCCCCTCACGATCTATTCTTCTCCCGTGTGGGGGCAACCATGGATTTTTATGGTAGCGAGTTATGTTGAGGTTCACAATAAGAAGTTTATTGGTTTCTCTGATGATCAATTCGTAGTTTTTTACGGCGATTGAGGTACCAGATACCATTTAGGTTTGGATCTATAAAAGATCAACATTATCTTTCCTTTCATTTTTGTTCCGAGTAGTAGAGTTAAACAATTTGAGATCTACAAGAGAATTGATTTTTTTGAACACCAATTGATTCACGTATATGATTTAATGATCTATAAGAGATTGGATGTTTTTGTTGGCCCAAAGGCCATTAGCCCTAAGTTTTGATGATTACAAACCATATGAAGTTAGAAATTAACAAGATTGTTTTAAATGAGTTTCAGGTAATAACATAGGTTGATTGACGGCTCCTAAATAAGACTCACATTTGGAAGCAGTGAGGATTTAGATCCCAGAGCCTAATATACTAGAAGAGCGCAAGGATCAATCAAACAAGTTGAGAAGTCTATACAAGATTTGTATCTTTGCTTTTTTTCTTTTTAGTTAGGATTATAATCTATCTGTCAAAACCGAGATGATAGAGGTTGATAACCTTGGGATTGCCACACACACATTTGATATTGCTTCATGATGTCAAACAAATTTTATTACAAAATTTCTTATCAAGTTTCGGAAAAACAAAGTTTGGAAAAATCGGTTCTTGGAAAAATAAGTTTTTGGAAAAACTTTTTAGTTTAGAAAAAGAATTTTTATCAAAATATAGTTCAAATTTTATTAGTGTTGATTTATGATCATACTATGATCTTTCTTAGCCCTAAAACTCTATTTTGTATTTACCCGTTTAAAGAAAATTTACCGAAAAATTAAACACTTCAAAAGTTTTCCTAAACTGTAAATTTGGCCTTATCCGGTCGACCGCACGGTCGACCGCTGGCAGAGCAGAACTGCTCTGTTAGTCGACCGGGCGGTCACCAATGTGCATTGTGCACATCGGTCGACCGTCCTGGTCGACCGCCAGAAAGAGCAGAGCTCTCTGTTTGTTCCGGTCGACCGGTCCGGTCGACCGACAGAGAGTGATCACTCTCTGTTTGGGACTTTAGTCGACCGCCCGGTTGACCGCTTTCCCAACATTCGGAAATCCGACCGTTGGCGGTCGACCGGCCTGGTCGACCGACAGCAGCCAAAATCTACTGACAGATTCCAACGACTATATTTTGGTTTGTCTTTTATTGTGGCTTCTCACAACGAATATTTTAGCTTGTTTAACCCTGTTTTCATCCCAAATAAATAGTAGGAATGTTATACAGCTAAAATACAACATTTACAAGAGTAAAATCAAAATTTCTCAAAGTTTAGCCTTTTAGCAAAAAGAATATTCTTGAGCGAAAATCTTCAATCCTTTGTGTTTTAGCTTGAAGCTTTCTCTTCTACTCTCTACTTGTTTTAACACCACACAATCCCTAAAGTTTCATCTTCTCATCTTGGTTATAGGATTGTGCAAGTGAGCTTTGTTTGTAGTCAAGCGTTTGATCACGGTTTCCTCATATTGAGAAGTTGTAGAGGTTGTGGCCTCAAGCGAGCTAGTGAGCTCTAAGTCGGTGTGCGGCACCGTGAGAGAGGACAAGTGTGTCCGAAGAGTTCTAATGAGAACTTTATTGACGATCCGATGGGATCAAGCATAGTGGAAATCTTTCATCGTGTTGAAGGCGGGGACGTAGAGCAGTGGCTCGAAACTCGAAACATATTCTCGTGTTTGCGATTGTCCACTTATCTCTAAACTCTCTCTCCTTTACTTGCAATATTATTTGTTTACTTCCTTGCAAGTTTTAATATTTTTATTGTTTATTGTTAATTAGTTTTTAATCTGTATTATTTGCCACTTAGTATAACCATCACCTATTCACCCCCTCTAGGTGATTTCATTTGGTATCAGAGCCAAACCTTAGCATTTGGTTTAACCACCTTAGGGAGATCCTCATTATGGATATATCTATTTGTTGCATTTATTATTTGTTGTGCACTATACTTGTATTCATGGCATCAGTTGACTTTTCTAGCGTCAAGTCCCCACCTAAATTTGATGGGTTGAACTTTCCCATTTGGAAGGTCAAAATGAATCTATTCCTAAAATCCCTAGGAGTTAGAGTTGCCAAGTCCATCACCAAAAAATTTATTGAACCTCTCACTGATGAGAGTACATGGTCCGAAGAAACCTCTAAGGACTATGAGGTCAATTCTAGAGCCAATATGCACTCACTCAAGCTTTAAATGAAGATGATCTTTCTCGCATTATAAATTGCAAATCTGCTTATGAAGTGTAACGCCCCGATCTCACGGTACGGGGACGTCACTGCGACGTACATACGCAGGTCAAAAATACCCTTACGTATATACGCTAAGCATCAGTACAAGCAAGGATCAGAGTACGATAAAGCGTAGCGTCCATTCATATGCCAACATAAGACGTACAAAGTACAAGGTTATCACAGATTGTGACATACATTTACATATCACATGCATCATATATCACAGCCAAACACAAAAGTACGATTTACAATAAGATTACAAGATGCTCACGAGCTGGAGGAAGGTCCCGCGAGCCAAAAAGGAAAGTCTGGGACGACAGCAAACGAGACTAATCAGCCTGCTCGGAAAGGAAAGCTTGATCTACCACAGAAGGCTCCACCTCGATCCAAGGTTCGGAACCTGAACATACAAATTCAAGGGAGTCAGGACCTCCCGAACAAGTAGAGCAGGTTACAGCCGAGTGGCAATAGAAACATGAGCATGAGAGTTGGTATAATATCATGAGAAATCAGCCAGCAAGTAAAAGAAGCACAACATATTATAAACGGAAGGGCAATGTATACGCTTAAACTACGGCTTCACGAGACTAGTACCTCGAGGGAATAATCCAAACAAGGAAACCCTCATCTATATACCTTTATCTCATGTCACCGTAATCCAAGTGCATACAACTCCCACAATTAGCATCTTTTATCATTATTATTATTATAGCTCACCTTACCCTGATATCTAGCTATGTGGACTAGCGTCCCAGCACACATAGATCCATATCCAGTAAAGCAAGGTTGTTATTGGAAACCAGCGGGGGTATCAACGAACTATGTTTACAGTGGGTCCCGTGCATACCCGGGACCACGGCCCAGGATTGTTCCGTTGCTTGGTGACGGAACCCGCCGCAAGGCAAACAGGAGGGACTTATTTATGCCCTTATCATGATGGTACCAGGAATGAGGGAGCCAGCACTCCCCTCGGTCGCCTGGAGGCCCACAGGTCAGACCGGAAGTTCAGTTGCACAACATACCTAATGCCACTGTAAACACGAACACATATTGATAGCCGCATGTTTCCCCCGACCAATGTAAGTTGTCTCATTTTATGGTATATTAAATAATTATCAGATTTCGGGAATGAGCAGGAACATGTCAGGAGTACAGGTATATCAGGAGTACTGGTTCGTACTATCAAGTAATCAAGTTTGTAAATCATGAAGTCCGGTTATCATTCCCGTTATAATGATAATTATAGGAGTCAGGTGTATCATGCCTTGTGTCAATAGATAGCATGATAAGAGGTGATATTCATCAAGTAACATGCCATGAAATAGCAATATCTAATACATGACCCGAGTATAAGATTCATTTCCAAGAAAGTAATTAACCACAGCAAATAACCAAAATTAGTCGACTAGGGGAAGGCAATTAGTCGACTTATAGAGTAGTTAGTCGACTATAGAGAAGGGTTAGTCGACTAATAGGCTGCGTTTCGCAAGACTGCGTTTCACAAGTCCGCGTCTTGTCTCCAGTCCGCGTCTCACAAGTCCGCGTCTTGTCTTAAGTCCGCGTCTCACAAGTCCGCGTCTTGTCTCAAGTCCGCGTCTCACAAGTCCGCGTCTTGTCTCAAGTCCGCGTCTCAGGGGAGAGTTAGTCGACTGTAGAAAGGGGGTAGTCGACTAATGAAAGCTGCGTTTTCAGAAATAAGGTTGCGTTTCAAGGAAGTTAGTCGACTAGTTGTGGGGTCAAGTCGACTAATGGGTGCAAAACAGAGAACAGATCCTGATGCTTGAGGGCTGTGGTTTGTTGATAATATTACAAGTATGAGAACAATGTCCAAGTCTTGGCGAGTAGAATTACTCGCCTAGAATGCGTCCAAAGTCCAGCAAGAGTGCCAAGTGAAGAAGATGAGTCCTTTGCCAAGTTAATCACCAAAACGATCACCGGAACAATCGCGAACGATTACCGGGAAATCTACGGTGATGAAGCTCGGTCCCCAAACCAAAAGGAGGGCACCGGCCTAGAATCCTGTCAACGAAGAAGAACACGACCCCAATCCAAAGAAGTGGCCGGTCTCCACAAGAGAAGGCAAAAGGTTGATGGTGCAAGTCCAACTCAATATGGCAAAACGAGATTTTGCAAATGGCGTTGCGGGAAATGAAGCTATAGTCCGCCGGAAAGAGGTTGACGAGGGGGTGAAAATGGTATGCTCGGTGGAGGCTACGGTGGTGCAGGTGGTGGTGGAGATGGTGATGAAGTTCTGTGGAGGTGATGGGTTCTTTTGGTGTCTCTTGGTGAAAGAGGTTGAAGAAGATGGAGTTAGTTGTTTGGAAATGGTGAAGGAGATGGAGGAGAAGAAGGTGGAGGAATTGGTGATGGAAAAATGGAGATGGTGAGTAGTTGTGATGGCCGCCAAAGGGGCTTGGTGGTGGGTGAGCTTGCTGTTGGAGCTTGCAGGAACAAAAAGGATGAAGGAAAAATGGAAGAGAGAGATGGGATGCATATATATATAAAGGGAGGAAAATATTATAATAATAAACCATCATCACTTTCCCTCCAATGAGTGTGGCGTTTGCAAAGTCCCTAGGCTGCGTTTAGGCCATTTAAAGAGCCAAACGCGGGAGCTCAAGGCTGCGTCCAGAGGAAAACGCAAGGAGGCTGCGTTTCAAAGAAAAGGACAAGGCATGGGTGATTTGGACTTGAGTTGAGTCAGCCCATAAGCATTTAATGCAGCATGGAGAGGGTGGCTGCATTAATGATGAATTCAGCTGGTGAAGCTCGCGTTTGAGGAAGGAGAGAGAAAAATGGAAAAAGAGATAAGTGGAAAACTTGGATAAATTCTCGGTATCTGGGAAAATACCGAAAACTCCAGGAATGACCAAAAATTGAAGTATCTCAGAAAGCTATCCAAAAATTCACAAAAATCATAAATATTATGAAATGACTTTTGGTGAAATCGGTTTCCAGAAATTCTATCTCATTTTCAAAATAAAAATCCTGGAATATACTGGGATCGGTGTCTACACCGGGTAGGCTGAATTTTCGATAAAATCTGAAAATTCCCAGAAAATGCCCAAAGGAAGAAAACATAATTCTAAGAAGGAATGTGAAAGCAGAATCCGGAAATTGGTTCCAATAGCAAATTAAAATTCCTGGAATCAACCAGTGATACTGGCCGACACCGGTTTTGAAGATCTACAATTTAATTCCGAAAAATTCCAGAAAATCATGAAAAATCTAGAATATTAAAAAATAATATTTGAAACTAAAATTAGTCAAATCTGAATACCAAACAGATCAAATCATGCAGTACTGCTATATGAGTAAGTATTTAAATAGCAGAATAAAATAAAATAAAATAATAATAATAAAATGCACCAAAAGTCAGGATACGTAACTGTGCACGTATACCGAGGATGGGGTGTTACAATCTATCCACCTTACAAAAATTTCGTCCTCGAAATTTCAGGAAGGGGAAGATGACGGTAGAGAAGAATAGGAAGAAAGGATTTTACCAACTAAGTTGAAAATAGTTGAGGGTAACGCTCACGAATAACGTCCTCCCGTTCCCATGTGGCTTCTCCTGGCACATGTCTATTCCAAGAAACCAATACTAATGGTATTACCTTATTCTTCAATGTTTTGATACTTTTGTCCAGGATGGCCATCGGTTGCTCTTTATAAGACAGATCTGACTGTAGTTCCAGTTCGGAGTGATCTAGAATGTGACTCTCATCCTTGATATACCTCCTCAACTGTGATACATGGAATACATTGTGTACTCCTTCTAAAGATGGCGGTAATGCCAATCGGTAAGCCACATCTCCCACACGATCCAAAATTTCGAATGGGCCGATGTATCTTGGACTGAGTTTCCCACGTGTACCGAACCGGATTACCCCTTTGGTGGGTGATATCTTCAAAAACACATGATCACCTATTCTAAATTCCAAGAGTCTTCTATTTGTGTCTGCCCAACTCTTTTGTCGGCTCTGTGCTGCCCGGAGATGATCTCTGATAATTCGGACTTTGTCTGTTGTCTGAACTAGAATGTCTGGTCCCATAAGTCTTCTTTCGCCGACTTCGTCCCAACATATCGGTGACCTGCATTTCCTGCCATACAATGCCTCAAATGGGCCATTTTGATACTAGCCTGATAGCTGTTATTATAAGAGAATTCTACCAAATGAAGATAGTCTTCCCATGACTCTCTAAATTCTATCATGCAGGCTCGTAACATGTCTTCAAGAATTTGAATAGTCCGTTCAGATTGTCCGTCTGTCTGAGGATGATATGAGGTACTGAATTTCAGACGAGTTCCCAAATTTTCTTGGAGACTTTCCCAGAGATGTGATCGGAATCTCGTGTCTCTATCTGACACGATACTAACTGGAACTCCATGTAGACGAACAATTTCTTTCATATATTTTTCTGCAAGAACTTCTGTTGACTGACCTACTCTGAAAGGTAGGAAGTGAGCTGCTTTGTGAGGTGGTCAATGATTACCCATACTGCATTATTACCCTTAGGACTGCGAGGTAGTGCTGTGACAAAATCCATGGTGATATGTTCCCACTTCCACTCGGGTATTGGCAAGGGCTGAAGAAGTCCAGCTGTTCTCTGGTGTTCTATCTTTACCTGCTGGCAAACTAAGCACTTGGCCACATGTTGGGCTATCTCCCTTTTCATGGCATTCCACCAGAACTTCTGTTTCAAGTCTTGACACATTTTATTTCCTCCCGGGTGTATGGAATAGGCTGAACTATGTGCCTCTGCCAAAATTTTCTGTCGGACTTCTCCTTGGGGGACACAAATTCTGTTACCAAAATATAATGCGTTGTCTGAATGAATACGGAGGTCAGTTCTCAATCCAGCTTCTATTTGAGCTCTGAACTTCTGCAATCTGGGGTCTTCTTTTGAGCTTCTTTAATCTCATCCAACAGGGTTGATTGAATCTGAAAGGTCATCAACTATCCCGTTTTATCAATTCCTTGTACTATCATTAAGTCCAATTTTATGATATCCTGAATCAACTCCTTCTGTTGCGTAAGTTGTACTAGCATTTATTCTCTGGCTTCCTGCTCAATGCATCTGGTACTGTATTGACTCTGCCTGGATGATACTGTAAATCTATATCATAATCTGCCATTAATTCAAGCCACCGTCTCTGTCTCATGTTTAATTCTTTCTGCGTGAAAATATACTTTAGACTCTTGTGATCAGTGTAGATTAGCACCTTGTCTCCCAGAAGATAATGTCTCCAGATCTTCAATGCGAATATTACAGCTGCCAGCTCTAAGTCATGAGTTGGGTAATTTCTCTCATGTGGTTTCAGTTGCCTGGATGCATACGCTATGACATGATCATGCTGCATTAATACACACCCTAGGCCTTTCCCGGATGCATCACTGTATATAACCATCCCTCCTCTTCCTGAAGGAGTCTTCAAACTGGAGCTGTAATGAGTCTCTCCTTTAATTGCTCAAACGCTGCAGCACATTCCTCGGTCCATATATATTTTTCTCCTTTCCGGGTGAGCTTTGTTAACGGGGCTGCAATCTTAGAAAAATCCTGGACAAAGCGCCTATAATATCCGGCTAATCCAATAAAACTCTTAATTTCTGTTACTGTCCTTGGAATTGGCCAGTCCTTTACTGCCTGAATTTTACTAGGGTCTACTGAAATTCCTTCTTCTGAAATTATGTGTCCAAGGAAGGCCACACTATTTAACCAGAAATCACATTTGCTTTGCTTAGCATGAAGTTGTTCCTGTTGGAGAGTCTGTAACACTATTCTTAAGTGGTCTGCATGCTCTCTGTCGTTCTTCGAATAGATCAAGATGTCATCTATAAAAACAACCACAAACTGATCCAAATATGATGAGAACACTCTGTTCATCAAATCCATGAAAACTGCAGGGGCATTGGTGACTCCGAAGGGCATAACTAGGAACTCATAATGGCCATAACGGGTCCTGAATGCTGTCTTGGGAATATCTTCTTTCCTTACTTTTAGCTGATGGTAGCCTGATTGTAAATCCAATTAGAAAATACTCGAGCTCCATGAAGCTGATCAAACAGATCATCAATTCTTGGTAAAGGGTACTTATTCTTGATGGTAACTTTGTTCAATTCTCTATAGTCTATACATAACCGTTTACCACCGTCCTTTTTGTTTGCCAAGAGTACTGGAGCTCCCCATGGTGAAGCGCTTGGTCTAATTAATCCCTTATCCAAGTATTCTTGCAGCTATTTCTTTAGAATCTCTAACTCAGTGGGTGCCATCCTATATGGAGCTTTGGATATCGGAACTGTACCTGGAAGGGTATCAATAGAGAACTCAATTACCCTATCAGTGGAAGTCCTGAGATCTCCTTAAATACTTCTGGAAACTCATTCCAAACTGGCACTCTCTTCTTCTGGATCTCACCAGCAGTCATCTGTGCTTTTCCTTTGGCAGGTTTGCGTTCTCCTTCAAATTGGAACTCAGGCTGAAGCGGTATTCTGAAAATAACTTTCTTGCTTCGGCAATCAATGACCGCATGGTATTTGCTGAGCCAAGTCATGCCTAAGATTATGTCGTACCCTCTAGTATCTAGTACGAGCATATCTATGGCCAAGGTCCTGTTACAGAGTTCTACAGGGCAATCAATACAAACCTTAGTAGATACGACTACTCCATTCCCTGTACTAATCTCCCATTGGTGGTCTAAAGTTCGAACAGGTATATAATGCAAGGCAACAAAACGATCAGATATGTAACAATGAGATGCACCCGAATCAAAGAGGGAAAGAACGGGCTTCGAGTGTACCCTGATCTTACCTGTTCCACTTCTCCAGAAGTTTCGGCCTCTTCCGCTGTCAGGTTGTAAGCTCGTCCTCTTCCACGGCCTGCTGCAGCTCTAACTCCCCTCTGGACTGGGCGGATAACTTGCTGTGGGGGAAGGGGAAGGGCTCTCCTAACCATTGGTCCCTGGTTCCTCTGTCCATCTGGTCCTGGAAGTGCTGGTAGTGCTTGGTTGGCCATCCCCATTCTCTTGTGGGGGCAGACTTCTACTGAATGATCACGGGAACCACATGCCAGGCATAACCCATTTGCCCTACGACAGTCCTTTTGCAAGTGACCTGGCCTCTGGCAATAATTACAAACAGGAACTATTTGAGTTGTCTGAGGAGGGGCTGGTCGATATGGTCTTCTAACCTTGGGGCCCTTACTGACTCTGATGGACCTCCTCTGCCCAGTTGTTGGAATGGCCTCTTCATGGCCTGTTTCCTCATCTGATCAAGATTCTTTTTCTCCAATCCTCGCTCTACTTCCCGAGCTACAGTGAGGACCTGGGAATAGGTTTTCAGCTGCTGGGGAATCAAAAAGACTTGAATATCCATTCGTAAGCCCTGCTGAAATCTGCTTGCCCGTTTCTCCTCGTCAGCTATCATATACGGAGCGAAACGACTCAGCCTTAAGAACTCAGCAGCATATTCGTCAACAGACCGGTTCCATTGTTAAAGTCGGATGAATTGTTCTTCCATCTCCTTCTGAGCTGTGGTAGGGAAGAATCTATCATAAAAGCTCTTAGAGAACTGGTCCCAAGTGATGGGTCTGTCCAGTCTCGCTTCTTCAGCTAACCACCAGTTTCTAGCCACGTCCTTTAATGGATCTTGGCGACTTCCACCTTATCTTCTTCTGGGATCCGGGCTGCCTTCAAGAGATCTGTTGTGTCAATTAGCCACTGCTCGGCATCTAGTGGTCTTTCTTCCCCCGTAAATATTGCCGGCTGCAACCGCCTGAAGTCTGACACGTTGCCTGGCCTCCGTTCTTGAGGAGCTGCTATCAATCCTTGCCGGAGGAGTTCGGTCTGCCTTTGTTGATTCTCCACCATATTCTGGATAACCCTAAGAATACCAGCATTCTCTCCCGCGGGTCCATTTGATGCTTGCCCGGAGTTGTTACGACCCGTCCTTCTATCCATACTTATGTTGGTAAAAAGGAGACTGGAAACTGGAAAGATGGAAGGATTTTAGGACACAAGGAAAGGAATCAAGAAGGACTAGATAACTTTGTACATTGCAGTTGGCAATGGCAAATTCCATTAATTTGCTGCTTGATTGTACTATAGGTGTGAGAGCCTAGGCTCTGATACCAACCTGTAACGCCCCGATCCCACGGTACGGGGACGTCACTGCGACGTACATACGCAGGTCAGAAATACCCTTACGTATATACGCTAAGCATCAGTACAAGCAAGGATCAGAGTACGATAAAGCGTAGCGTCCATTCATATGCCAACATAAGACGTACAAAGTACAAGGTTATCACAGATTGTGACATACATTTACATATCACATGCATCATATATCACAGCCAAACACAAAAGTACGATTTACAATAAGATTACAAGATGCTCACGAGCTGGAGGAAGGTCCCGCGAGCCAAAAAGGAAAGTCTGGAACGACAGCAACCGAGACTAATCAGCCTGCTCGGAAAGGAAAGCTTGATCTACCACAGAAGGCTCCACCTCGATCCAAGGTTCGGAGCCTGAACATACAAATTCAAGGGAGTCAGGACTCCGAACAAGTAGAGCAGGTTACAGCCGAGTGGCAATAGAAACATGAGCATTAGAGTTGGTATAATATCATGAGAAATCAGCCAGCAAGTAAAAGAAGCACAACATATTATAAACGGAAGGGCAATGTATACGCTTAAACTACGGCTTCACGAGACTAGTACCTCGAGGGAATAATCCAACAAGGAAACCCTCATCTATATACCTTTATCTCATGTCACCGTAATCCAAGTGCATACAACTCCCACAATTAGCGTCTTTATCATTATTATTATTATAGCTCACCTTACCCTGATATCTAGCTATGTGGACTAGCGTCCCAGCACACATAGATCCATATCCCAGTAAAGCAAGGTTGTTATTGGAAACCAGCGGGGGTATCAACGAACTATGTTTACAGTGGGTCCGTGCATACCCGGGACCACGGCCCAGGATTGTTCCGTTGCTTGGTGACAGAACCCGCCGCAAGGCAAACAGGAGGGACTTATTGTATGCCCTTATCATGATGGTACCAGGAATGAGGGAGCCAGCACTCCCCTCGGTCGCCTGGAGGCCCACAGGTCAGACCGGAAGTTCAGTTGCACAACATACCTAATGCCACTGTAAACACGAACACATATTGATAGCCGCATGTTTCCCCCGACCCAATGTAAGTTGTCTCATTTTATGGTATATTAAATAATTATCAGATTTCGGGAATGAGCAGGAACATGTCAGGAGTACAGGTATATCAGGAGTACTGGTTCGTACTATCAAGTAATCAAGTTTGTAAATCATGAAGTCCGGTTATCATTCCCGTTATAATGATAATTATAGGAGTCAGGTGTATCATGCCTTGTGTCAATAGATAGCATGATAAGAGGTGATATTCATCAAGTAACATGCCATGAAATAGCAATATCTAATACATGACCCGAGTATAAGATTCATTTCCAAGAAAGTAATTAACCACAGCAAATAACCAAAATTAGTCGACTAGGGGAAGGCAATTAGTCGACTTATAGAGTAGTTAGTCGACTATAGAGAAGGGGTTAGTCGACTAATAGGCTGCGTTTCGCAAGACTGCGTTTCACAAGTCCGCGTCTTGTCTCCAGTCCGCGTCTCACAAGTCCGCGTCTTGTCTTAAGTCCGCGTCTCACAAGTCCGCGTCTTGTCTCAAGTCCGCGTCTTGTCTCAAGTCCGCGTCTCACAAGTCCGCGTCTTGTCTCAAGTCCGCGTCTCAGGGGAGAGTTAGTCGACTGTAGAAAAGGGGTAGTCGACTAATGAAAGCTGCGTTTTCAGAAATAAGGTTGCGTTTCAAGGAAGTTAGTCGACTAGTTGTGGGGTCAAGTCGACTAATGGGTGCAAAACAGAGAACAGATCCTGATGCTTGAGGGCTGTGGTTTGTTGATAATATTACAAGTATGAGAACAATGTCCAAGTCTTGGCGAGTAGAATTACTCGCCTAGAATGCGTCCAAAGTCCAGCAAGAGTGCCAAGTGAAGAAGATGAGTCCTTTGCCAAGTTAATCACCAAAACGATCACCGGAACAATCGCGAACGATTACCGGGAAATCTACGGTGATGAAGCTCGGTCCCAAACCAAAAGGAGGGCACCGCCTAGAATCCTGTCAACGAAGAAGAACACGGCCCCAATCCAAAGAAGTGGCCGGTCTCCACAAGAGAAGGCAAAAGGTTGATGGTGCAAGTCCAACTCAATATGGCAAAACGAGATTTTGCAAATGGCGTTGCGGGGAATGAAGCTATAATCCGCCGGAAAGAGGTTGACGAGGGGGTGAAAATGGTATGCTCGGTGGAGGCTACGGTGGTGCAGGTGGTGGTGGAGATGGTGATGAAGTTCTGTGGAGGTGATGGGTTCTTTTGGTGTCTCTTGGTGAAAGAGGTTGAAGAAGATGGAGTTAGTTGTTTGGAAATGGTGAAGGAGATGGAGGAGAAGAAGGTGGAGGAATTGGTGATGGAAAAATGGAGATGGTGAGTAGTTATGATGGCCGGCCAAAGGGGCTTGGTGGTGGTGAGCTTGCTGTTGGAGCTTGCAGGAACAAAAAGGATGAAGGAAAAATGGAAGAGAGAGGATGGGATGCATATATATATAAAGGGAGGAAAATATTATAATAATAAACCATCATCACTTTCCCTCCAATGAGTGTGGCGTTTGCAAAGTCCCTAGGCTGCGTTTAGGCCATTTAAAGAGCCAAACGCGGGAGCTCAAGGCTGCGTCCAGAGGAAAACACAAGGAGGCTGCGTTTCAAAAGAAAAGGACAAGGCATGGGTGATTTGGACTTGAGTTGAGTCAGCCCATAAGCATTTAATGCAGCATGGAGAGGGTGGCTGCATTAATGATGAATTCAGCTGGTGAAGCTCGCGTTTGAGGAAGGAGAGAGAAAAATGGAAAAAGAGATAAGTGGAAAACTTGGATAAATTCTCGGTATCTGGGAAAATACCGAAAACTCCAGGAATGACCAAAAATTGAAGTATCTCAGAAAGCTATCCAAAAATTCACAAAAATCATAAATATTATGAAATGACTTTTGGTGAAATCGGTTTCCAGAAATTCTATCTCATTTTCAAAATAAAAATCCTGGAATATACTGGGATCGGTGTCTACACCGAGTAGGCTGAATTTTCGATAAAATCTGAAAATTCTCAGAAAATGCCCAAAGGAAGAAAACATAATTCTAAGAAGGAATGTGAAAGCAGAATCCGGAAATTTGGTTCCAATAGCAAATTAAAATTCCTGGAATCAACCAGTGATACTGGCCGACACCGGTTTTGAAGATCTACAATTTAATTCCGAAAAATTCCAGAAAATCATGAAAAATCTAGAATATTAAAAAATAATATTTGAAACTAAAATTAGTCAAATCTGAATACCAAACAGATCAAATCATGCAGTACTGCTATATGAGTAAGTATTTAAATAGCAGAAAATAAAATAAAATAAAATAATAATAATAAAATGCACCAAAAGTCAGGATACGTAACTGTGCACGTATACCGAGGATGGGGTGTTACATGAAGTTTGGAATGTCTTATTGTTACTCATGAGGGGACGTCGCAAGTTAAGAGATCTAAAATTTGAAAAACACCTAGAGGGGGGGGTGAATAGGTGTAAGTGCTAATCTAGAACTAAATGCAAAACTAAGTGCGCTAAATGCGGAAGCTAATGCAAATTTTGCAACACACTTAGTACAATCAACAAGTGTAGCCGAATTCCCCGTGAAGGGCTCTGGACTAACTCCTCTTGATTCCCCTTGAATGGGTTGAGGTGCTATATGAAGCTCTTGTTGATTAAGTACAAGTGAGGCACACACAAACAACCAAGCATATACAAGATATAGCAATGTGAATTATGCAAGGCACAACAAAAGCAAATAGATATGATATGATAATATGAATTATGCTCAACACAAGCAAATATGATATGAATGAAGTATGATGCTTTGCACAAATAAATGAGAGAGAGAGTTGAGAGATATTGGATCAAACGCAAACACACGGATATGTTTCGAGGTTCGAGCCCCTAGCTCTACATCCCCGCCTACACCACCGTGTAGGATTTCCAATCCACTATAACGTCCACCGAGGACTCCCACCGAGGGAACCTTCACCGAGAAGGATTTTTACAACACGGGAGTACCGAACTCCTCTCTCAAACAACCACCTCACAACCGAGGGGTAGGCCCGTAGCCAAACAACAACCAACAACACCTCTACCGAAGAGTTTACAACCAAACTCCACCTCTCACTAGAGGGAGCAAACCAATCACCCGATCACCTCTACCTAAGAGGGATACACAAAGAATAAGGGTGTACAACAAGTGGTTCCAAAGACCTCAAACTCAAACTCTCTTTCTTTTTCTCTTTTTCCACAAAACAAATGATCCTAATAGAATAGGATAGGTGATAGCTCAAGTGTGGAAAACTAGGTGTTTGAAAAACAAGCAACAAAGAAAAACACTTGGGAAAATTCTTGCAAAAGATATAGAATGAAAACCAAGACAAATCTCTCCAAAATACTCTTTTCTTTTGATTTTTCCAAAAACCTAAAACAAATAAAGATGGAATCTTTTTGGCTCAAAAACTCTTTTGAAAACTTGTTTAAACACTAAACAAACTCTGAAATTTTTCTTGTCAAAAGTCTTGTCAAAACTGCCCAAGAGATGGGGTATTTATACCTCCATCAGAAAACTAGCTGTTAGGCTGATGTGACAGCCTGACAGGCTGACGGTCGACCGGCCCGGTCGACCGCCAACGGTCAGAAATGTGACCATTGGGCAACCACGGTCGACCGGCCCGGTCGACCCAAACAAACAGAGAGCACTGCTCTCAGCCCGGTCGACCCGGACGGTCGACCGTCCCAGTGACTCAAACGTGCACAGATTTGTGCACGTCGGTCGACCGGCCCGGTCGACCGACTTCAGCCAAGTCGACTAGGTCAGTTGACTTAGTCGACTGATTGAAGCCTGGAACAGAAATCTGGGTCTGAAAAACAGTTTAAAAATATTTTGAAAAATCTTTTAAGTCTTCTAAAAAATCCACAAAACTTGTTTAACATTTTATATTGAAATACAAACAAGTGATAAAAATTTCAAGACATATATCAAACATATCAATTCATTTTTGAGTCTTGCAAATTTTATCAAAAACAAAACTTGTATTTTTATCAAACTTGATTTTTCAATACACGAATAGGATAGTCAAAATAAGTTTGTCTAGCAAGTTTAAAGCATGTATGTATATCTAGAACATATCCAATATACATAGAAATAGTGTAAACTTGTTTTGATCTACTATTCATGAAAACCAAATCCAAAACATGAAAACGTGTGTGTTTGTGCACTTGAGCATATCAACTATACTAAGCTTTACAACTAAAACACACTATCTAAACTATGGATACCTAAGTCTTCTTGATGATCTTCATCTTCAAGTTGACTTGCTCCAAAACTCCAACCATGGGCTAGGCAAAGTGTGATCTTGAAGCTTTGGCCCTAGAATCAACATGAAAAGCTTCTAAACACACTTTGTTGAAGCTAATCACCAACTAATATCTTGGTTAATGAATCTGAAACTAGAAACACAAGATTATTAGTAAACATAACTACATGAGTTAATCATCATCAAAACTAGGGTGGAAGGCCTTTGGGCCAACAAAATTGACTTGCTCCATTCTCAATATGAGAATTTCTATATGTTTGATAATGAAGGCATATATGATATACTCACTCGTTTCACCAAGATTACTAACACCTTATCTTCTTTAGGTGACAACATCGATAATGACAAAAGATCCGGAAGGTCATTAGAGCTCTTCTCAAGTCTTGGGGAGTCAAGGCAATCACCCTCAAAGAGCTAAATGATAGGGAGGAGATGGACTTCTCCGGTTTCATCGACAATCTTAAAACCCATGAGATGGAGATGAGGGTTAGAAAAGAAAGGGAGGCACCAAAGAAGAAAGCTCTTGCTTTCAAGGCGGCTCCATTCTCCTATGATGAAGAGGATTCATCGGAAGACTATGATGCTCAAAAGGAAGGTAGGCAAAATGTTCTATAAGAAAGGTAGATAAAGCAACTTCCGAAGAGGGAGACCTCAAATAAGATTTGAAAAGAAGAGAGAAACCGGGTCATGTTTTTATTGCAAAAAGACGGGACACCTAATTGCCGATTGCCCCTCTCTACAAGCTACTACCTCCGAGAATGGACTAAAGAAGAAAAAGGCAATGGTGGCCACGTGTGATGACTCGGAATCGGAATCCGAAGAGGAGATCGACACCGCACACATGTGCTTCATGGCATATGGCGATGATGCTTCCAAGGTATGTTTAGAAAACTCTTTAGATGATGAAGACTTAACCATGGATGAATTTGCCCATTTTTTTGAAGAATTACAAAGTAGGTATGAAATATCACTTGCTCAAAATAAAAATTAAAAAAGGAAAATGATTCCCTAAAGAATAAATTTGAGCTTGTTTTAAAAGAGAAAAATGAATTATCAAATTCTTTTGAGAAATGAAAAAGGATTTTGAAAATACAAAACCTTATGTAAAGGGAAAAACCCTATTTCTACTTGCAATAAAAATGAATTTATAGAAATCCAAAAACGTATTGAAATTTTGGATACAACTTTAAAGAAATGTTCTTTTGACATGACTAAATTTGCATCTATGTTTCCTAAAGGAAAATCCCAAGGGAAACATACTCATCATCATGCATCTAGCATACACAAACATGTACACACGCAGAAGCATGCATTTATGTATGGTAAAATTTATACATGTGCAAATTGTGGCCGCAAAGACCATTTAGCTAAATTTTGTTATGCTAAGTTAAACTTGTCAAATAAAAATGTTTGGGTTCGAGAAAAACACTAACCCTATA
>JAVJIF010005822.1:0-25000 GCA_038442645.1 Agave tequilana | reverse complement strand
CAAAATATAGTCCAAATTTTATTAGTGTTGATCTATGATCACACTATGATTTTTTTCAAGCCCTAAAACTCTATTTGTATCTACCCGTGTAAAGAAAATTAACCGAAAAATTAAACACTTCAAAAGTTTTCCTAAGCTGTAAATTTGGCCTTGTCCGGTCGACCGCAACGGTCGACCGCTGGCAGAGCAGAACTGCTCTGTCGGTCGACCGGGCGGTCACCAATGTGCATTGTGCACATCGGTCGACTGTCCCGGTCGACCGGCAGAAAGAGCAGAGCTCTCTATTTGTTCCAGTCGACTGGTCCGGTCGACTGACAGAGAGTGGTCACTCTCTGTTTGGGACTTCAGTCGACCGTCCGATCGATTGCTTTCCCAACGGTCGGAAATCCGACCGTTGGCGGTCGGCCGGCCCGGTCGACCAACAGCAACCAAAATTTGCTGACAGATTCCAACGGCTATATTTTGGTTTGTCTTATGTTAGGGCTTCTCCCAACGAATATTTTGGCTTGTTTAACCCTGTTTTCATCCCCTATAAATAGTGGGAGTGTTATACAACTAAAATACAATATTTACAAGAGTAAAATTAAAATTTCTCAAAGTTTAGCCTTTTATCAAAAAGAATTTTCTTGAGCCAAAATCCTCAATCCTTTGTGTTTTAGTTTGAAGTTTTCTCTTCTACTTCTCTACTTGTTTTAGCACCACATATTCCCTAAAGTTTTATCTCCTCATCTTGGTTATAGGATTGTGCAAGTGAGCTTTGTTTGTGGTCAAGCGTTGATCACCGTTTCCTCACATTGAGATGTAGAGGTTGCGGCCTCAAGTGAGCTAGTGAGCTCTAAGTCGGTGTTGCAGCACCGTGAGAGAGGACAAGTGTGTCCGAAGAGTTCTAGCGAGAACTTGTATTGACGATCCGGTGGGATCAAGCATAGTGGAAATCCTTCATCGTGTTAAAGGCGGAAACGTAGAGCAGTGTCTCGAACCTCGAAACATATTCTCGTATTTGCGATTGTCCACTTATCTCTAAACTCTCTCTCCTTTACTTGCAATATTATTTGTTTACTTCCTTGCAAGTTTTAATATTGTTATTATTTATTGTTAATTAGTTTTTAATCCGTATTATTTGCCACTTAGTATAGCCATCACCTATTCACCCCCCTAGGTGATTTCAGTTTTATGTGTCTTATATTCTCTTTCGAGTATTAGATTTGATAAGATAGATGGTGTTTCTTCAATGTGAGTACAAAACTATTCTTTAATGTGTTAATAGTTATATGATGTGTTTTTCAAGTTATTGTGAGTTATTAAGAGTTGTAGTAAGTGATTGGGTTCTCATGTGAGATAATTATTAGAGATGTTGGATTCAATGTAATATTTTGGACTTCTCTTTTGATTAATAAAATTAATTTTATCGTTCAAGAAAAAAGTTAGGGTTTATTTTATGAGGAAATAGACCCCAGTTGCGTTATTTGTGTAGAATCTCAATTTAAAATTGAAGGAAAAATGTGCTGCTTGGTGATCTACTACTTGACTATAAAAAAATTAGGTGATGTTTTTTAAGAATTTTGTTTGTAAACAAATCCAGCTAGTGTTGTCATGGATGAGCTCTCTACAATGAAGTTAGAAGTTAGTCTAGCTATACCCAACCAAATGCTTGCTTCGGGTTAAGTTTTATAGAACATATACCTTAAGATTTCCAAGGCCTCTGCCTTGTTCTCTAGTATTTTTTATATATAATTGATTCAGTTCTTAGATACTTGTTAGTTTACTAGTGTACATTTGATTTATTCTTGTAAAGTTAGCTTACCGCTGCATATTGAAATTCAACTGTATAATCAGGGATCACAGTGGCCGGACCTATATTTAATTAAATATGTCGTGCACGCGGGACTTCGAAGTGGAAACCAATGGAGAGTGAAGCTCTTAACGGCCCATGATCTAGCCACAACATCAACTATGGGAGATTTCTATATCTTGTAGTTGTTAATTATTTATGCAAAACATTAATTAGAAGCAACAATGATGGCATAAACCTCCCACCATTTTGAAGTTGGAAGGGAGCTTAGTCCTTTTGGAAACCTTTTCCCTCCTCTTTTTGAGTCTTTCTTTAAGAAATCCCCATATGTGCAAACTTTCTTTTACAAATATTACTTTACTGGGTTGGCTAGGAAGGAACATGCTTACAAGGTAGGATTTGTAGGGAGAGAAGAGATAAGAGGAGATAAGATACATCAGAAGAGTTTTTTAAACTCATTGGAAGAGATAGCGTAGAGATCCGAGTTCAAAAGAAGCGAGAACACAGCTCGAAGCAGGCCAGGCAGAGCCCGGTCGACCACCCGGTCGACCGGCGTGCACAACGTGCACAGGTGCGGCCTGGTCGATCGTGGCAAGGAAGTAGTCGACTAAAGCGGTCGACTGACTAGCACAACTTGAGCTTCTGTTGGCCCGGTCGACTGACCGGTCAATCGAGGGACAGGGTCAACCGGTCGACCGACATGCGAATTTCCTAAACAGTTTCAGACTTCTTTTCTGTTTTGGAATCGAATCCAATTGTGATTTTCTAAAATCCTGGGACTCTTTGGTTATAAATAAATGTTAGAGCCCTCATGAATTGTATTGCTAGTATCCATTGGGTTTCCTCTTGTAATTGATTGTTGAATCAATAAGATCGCTCTCTTCCTTGCCCCGAAGACGTAGGCAAATTATCGAATCTCGTTAAATATTGTGTTTGCTTTCTCTCTTATTGGTTATTTTGTTCTTCTTCTTTGGGAACTTCTCGGTTGCATCTCTTTCTGTTTGTTTGGAGGTTCCTCAATTGGTTGTTGTCAAGGATAGCGTGAGCGCAACAAGTGGTATCAGAGCTATCCCCAGTTCGTCGTGTGATCGTGCGTCGATTCCAAAAGCATTGGTTGCTATTTGCCGAAGATCATGTGTCGATCTCGGAGTAATATTAGGACAGTTTGTGGGATTGTGTATCGATCCCAGAACAACGTTTATATTGCTCAAGGAATCAAATTGGTGGAGTAGATCGTTTTGAAAACTCTCATAGGGTTTCACTTTGAGGTAAAGATTCTATAATTATCTAGTTTGTTTGATCTAACACTATTTGTTTTTCGCATTGCTTTAAGAGATTTATTGAGAAGATGGCTGGAGATAGTACATATATGGCGAAAATCATGAATCTACATCCATTGAAGATTGATATGATAAAGTTTAATAGAAAGAACAACTTTGATATGTGGAGATGTGAGTGATGGATGCATTAACGACAAACCTCAAAGACACTCTATGGTTGGAGAAAAAACGCGATTCTATTTCTGAAGAGGATTGGGACAAGATAAATTGAATGACGTGTGACTTGATAAGGTCCTGTTTGACATAAGACATCAGGTATCATGTGTTACATGAGACATCTACAAGGAAACTGTGGGAGATCCTAGAGAAAAGTATCTAACAAAAGACATCGAGTCGGGTTTGCAGTTGAAAAGAAGGCTTTATCATTTCCAGATGAAGAGAGGACTCTTTATTGATGAATACATAAATAGGCACACCAAACTTTTTACAGACTTAGTTAATGTGGATGTGAAGATCGATGAAGAGGATAAGGCGGTAATTTTATTGAATTCTCTTCCTGAAGAAGAGTATGAGACCTTTACTCTTACTTTGATTAATGATTGGCAAACACTTAACTACAGTGAGGTGTCGGCTGCTCTTTAAATTATGAACCCAAAGGTACATCAGCGAAGGCGTTGGTGGTAAGAGACAGGAGCTCCAATCAGAAGGGCAGAGGTGATCATGGGAGATCGAAGTCCAGATCAAGTTTCAGAGATCTGAAGAAGAATTAGTGTGTCTTATACAAAGAGTTAGGACACTGGAAGGTTGATTGTCCAAAGGCCAAAGGTAAGAAGAAGATGTCAAAGACCGAGGCAAATCTCCCACAGGTGGTCAATACTCAAGTCAGTACTTCACAGGTGGATGGATCTGACTCAGACTCATCGGTGTTTTCTCTCTCCGTTACTACTCCTACTATTAGTTACTCAGAAAATTCTAAGTGGATCTTAGATACAGGAGCTATCTGTCATGTGTGCCCAAACAGGGATTGGTTTTTTAATTTTGAGAAGTTAGATGGATGTTCCACTGTCATGGGTGATGATCATCCGTGTAATGTAGAAGGGATAGGTACAGTTCATATCAAGATGTTTGATGTGATGGTACAAGAATCGAAGGAAGTGAGGTATGTACCTCAACTTAAAAGGAATCTTATCTCAGTTGGTTTTTGAAAACTTCGGATCTTGTGGTATCTATTAGAGATAGTGTTCTCAAGATGACCAAAGACTCAATAGTAGTTATAAAGAGCATCCGTCAAAATAATCTCTATTACTTTAAGGTAGTTACAGTTAGGTAGAGACTTCTATTTTTACAGATGATGTTTGTACACAGGTCTGGCATATGGGGCTCGGACATGAAGGAGAAAGTCTTTGCAAGCTCCAGCAAAGAAGGGATCCTTGGAAGGTGCATCTATCTACAACATGAAATTGGGTGGACATGGTATTCTGGACAAAATGACGAAGGTGAAATTTAACACCATTACTCACGCTCAAAAGGTCTTCTTGACTGTGTCCACGTAAATATTTTGGGATCTGTCAAAACTACATCACTGGGAGGTCATAGGTACTTTATTTTTTTATTAATAATTTATCTAGGCATTGTTAGATATATCCCATAAGATAAAGATTTAATGCCCTAAGTAAGCTGGTGAAGTGAAGGATATAATGGAGAAACAGACTGGTAGGAGATTAAAGAGCTTCAAATTGATAATGTTAAAAGATACAAGAATAATTCTTAAGATTTGGCCAGAACACTGGTATTAGTACTCACATAGATATAATACATGGGTTGGCTAAGCAAATAAACGGTTCCTTACTGGAGAAGGCTCAGTGTTTGTTGTCTAATGCATAATTAGACAAATCATTTTGGGCTGAGGCGATTGTATATGCTAGCCATCTCATATCATCGACTGTGATAGGAGGTAAAACTCTTCTGAAAGTTTGGTCTGGGAAAGCAGCTCAAGATCATGATTTGTTGCGGGTATTTGAAAGTCTGGCCTATTTTTGTGCCAAAGATGGCAAGGTAAATCCGCGAACAAAAAAGTTTGTGTTTTTAGATGTCAAAAGAAATGTGAAAGGCTACAAGTTATGGGACCTGAAACAAGAAGATTGTGTTGAGTCAACATGTCACATTTGATGAGACTTCATTGTTAAAGTCTACTGTCTCTCAGCAGGTGGAGAGGATGAAGACCAAGAATGTATCGCAGCGGGTAGAGGTTGTGTTACTCCACCAACACCAGTTGGTTCGGTATCAGTAAGAACTTCATCGGATGTGACCCCAGGTAGAGATCATGTAGCCAGTTTTGATGTCGAACAGGTTGAAGACATTGATGAGAATGTCAAATTATTTGCATCTATTGGAACCAAGATAAATCCACGAAGGTGGGTGAGGAAGCATGAATCTCAAGTTGGTAACCACGACAAATTGAAGGCCGTTGTTTTCCATGACGATATTGGTAAGGAGGTTTATATGACTCAGCCAGTTCGGCTCGCTGCTGAAGATCCAGTCACAGTTGCTTGAGCTCGGTGAAGCTCGTTTAATGAATTACGAAAGGCTTGATCCCTTAGGCAAGGTACGTAGGTAGCCATAAAGGCACAACCATTTGGTGATGCAACCCGTATGAAACTATTTGGTGTATTTGGGCTCTCGAGAAATGACAGCGGAAGCTGATTTGGACTTCACGTAGAGGTGAAGTGTTATAATCTCGATGAATATTTGATCTTCTGGTGAGAAGATAGTTAAGCTTGCATAAGGGGTGTGTATCTAGGTTATTGAGCCGATGTTGGTATTTGGTGTGCTCTACTCAGATTTAGTTGGACCGTCTTGAAGACATTTTGACTGAACAGAGCCAGTCAGTTGGAGAGTCAGTATTGGCTCATAATGAATTTTCTTAAGGTCATTTGAAATAGTGTTTCATTCAGTTGCTGAGCTGTTGACACGTTCGTTGGTCGGCTCATATGGTGGTGTTTCTCTTCGGTGGAGTAATAGAAAGGCATGTATGGTGCATTTCGTTTGAATAGCTGAGCTGGAGTTAGAATCTACACAATTGATATTGGAGTTTGGAGAAAGTTGCTAATGGCGACGACAAACTCAATTTGGATCTGGTATGATCATTGAAAATCAATTATATGTGTGCTGGCAATTCATTTGTTAGAAACCGATTTTATCTGTTAGCCAAGTCGAGATCATGTGGCGATTTCGCTGAGATTGTGTGTCGATTTCGTTCGGAGCGCTTAATTCGAGATCGTGTGTCGATTTCGCCAGATGGTCGTTGAAGTTCGGCTTAGATTTGAAAAATTTTCACCGAGGTGGAGAATTGCAGGGAGAGAGGAGATAAAACACATTGGAAGAGTTTTTAATCATTGGAAGAGATAGCACAGGGATCGGAGTTCAGAGGAAGCGAGAACACAGTTTGAAGCAGGCCAAGTGGAGCCCGGTTGATCGGCGTGCACGACGTGCACAGGTGCTGCCCGATCGATCGCTCGGTCGACAATGACAAGGAAGCAGTCGACCGAAGTGGTCAATCGACTGGCACGGCTTGAGCTTCTGTTGGTCCCGGTCGACTGACCGGTTAACCGAGGGACAGGGGCCGGTTGACCGACAGGCGAATTTCATCTCCTGAACAGATTCGAACTTCTTTTCTGTTTTGGAGTCGAATTCAATTGTGGTTTCTTAAAACTCTGGGACTCTCTGGCTATAAATAAGGGTTAGAGCCCCATTAATTATTTTGCTAGTATCCCTCGGGTATCCTCTTGCAATTGATTGTTGAATCATAAGATCTCTTTCTCCCTTGCCCCGAGGACGTAGGCAAATTGCCAAACCTCATTAAATATTGTGTTTGCTTTCCTCTTGTTGGTTAGTTTGTTCTTGTCCTTTGGTTACTTTTCGGTTGCATCTCTCTCTGTTTGTTTAGGGGTTCCTCAATTAGTTGTTGCCAAGGATGGCGCGAGGGCAACAGGACTGACTTCAATTACCCTAGCATTCAGGTATTAGAGGAAACCAAATGTTCTTTAAGCTTTTTTCTCATCCTAGTGAAAAGAGAGAACTGTTGGTCACTCGTAATCTCTCTCTTGCGGACCCATTCCAATCTTCCAGGTCTCATTTTCATTTCCAACATAAAAATTGAATCTTGACACTTCGAGGAATGAAAATGAGAGAATTAATGTTTTAATTGAAGTGAGTGTAAGGGAAATCTGGAGTTTGATGGTTAGTGTTAAGAGAGGAGATCTTTCTGAATTTGGTTTCGGATTTGGATGCTCGAATGGCCGAGGGCTCAGGAATCTGATATCGGAAACTATCATGGATCGAGAGGGAAGTGAGTGAGCTCAAAAGAAATGAATGAGTTATCTTCTTAAGTTTAAGGCTTTATGAGGCTAGATAGAACTGTTATATAGCAAAGAGAGAGAACTAGAATGCTATGGCAAGTTTTAAAGATTGATAAATTGAAACTTTCAAAACTGAACAAGTGTGAGGACTCTTGCCATGTAGTTGAATGTAATGAACTATTGAAGTGATTATATAGGGGGAATGAGTCAATTTGTGGGCTAAAGTTCATCACAAGTGGCTGTGGCATAAATTTGAGGGGACTTGTTGCATGTTGTTTACATGGTAAATGATTTATGCTGTCACCAAATTGAAATGATTGCTCTTCAAATCCTATGGTGCGTTCTAGCATGGCTGTATATGAGAATGACAACAAACAACAAAAGTTTTATGTGACTACAGTTTGTCTGAAGAGAGTTGATAAAGTAAAATTCATCTTAATATTATTTTGTGGGCAACATGATTGGTCTATAGCTTTTAATATCTAGAAAAGAATTTAATTGAACATTTATTTTTTTAATTATTTTTTAAATAAAAAAGTCTGTAAGCTTACATCATAAATTCAAAAGGGATAACAGAATCTTCATTATAGCGGAAGAAAGAAACTCTTATTAAAAAAAAAAAAATGAAAAGCCTAATGTGCAGTCATGAGTTATCACATTAGTCTCCATGAAACTACTATTAGCCTTCATGCGCAACTTTGGTAAACCGTGATTATGAACTGTTAGTCGAACCTAATGGTCTTTATACGCCACGAAGTCTAATTGTCGCATAATACACTTCTTAATGCATCTCACAAGTTTAATTTGAAAAATCTCTTGACCAATGTCGATTAAGAGATTCGAACCCACAACCTTCCACAAGAAAAGCAAATATATTGCCGCTTGAGAAATGCCCATTAGTCAGTTAGGCTTTGATATTCATTCTGAGTCGCTCATATCATTATGAGGCCACTATGTATCTAAAATGTGGAGTCAATTTTGAGGGATTCTTGGATGGGAACGGAATATTTTGTGAGATTTCATTTGGAAAGTGTTATTGGTTTGAGATATTTTGTGAGATTTTATTTTGGGGGTGTTATTGGTTGCTGGTAATGAGATTGAACTACTTCCAAAAGTAGGACAATATTCAATTGCAAACTTTTCAAGGGATATAGTTTAGTAGTATTTTAGTAATGAACAATAGTTTTTAATTAAACATATTCATGCTGATTATGTGTTTCAATTATTAATTTAAAAATATTAATTATGTTTGATGATGTTTAATTGTTTGGCTATTGAACCAGTTTGACTCTTCAATTGGCAACGAAAATGGACTTGATGGATTTGCTTGATGAATTTGAGAAAGAATATGTGCAAGCGGTTCCTTGGCTGGCAGCTAGTTGGCCTCACGATGGTGCACGAGGGCAGAGGTGAGGAGGCCGAGGTCTTGGGCATGCACATGCGAGACGACTGTCGAGGAGGAGTGCGAGGTCGATGATGGAGATTGGGGGTGTCACAGTGTCGAGGAGGAGAGACATAAGTGGTAGTGTATGAGTGGTGATCGATGACGTCGTCGACATGAGAGAGGAGGCCGAGTAGGAGAGAGGAATTGAGAGAGAGAAAATGAAGGGGAGAGAGAGGGAGAGATTGTTGCTGTAAAAGGAGAGAGAAAAAGGGAAGAGAAAAAATTAGGGTTAGGTTTATTTTTAGGGGATAATTAGAAATAAATCCTAAATAATTTGAGATAACAAAAATCTCACACCAAAAAAATCCTCAAAATTCTTTATTGCCTTTTGTTGATACAAGAGAGCTTTATATAGGCTTTTATAAGATTTGAATCCAACTAAAACTCAAACTCCTAATTAAAATAGAATTACAATTCAAATTTTCGAAACTAAAAAAAATCAAAATAACAAAACCAAAAATTTAAAAAAGAGGAAAATATTCATAAAATTCTACTACTTCAACTGGGACTTCTTGGATCCATCTCTTCGGCTTTTGCATCTTGACTGAATAACTACATCAATATCTTAACACATTGTCAAGAAATAGAAGATAAAAGTAGCCTGGAGTGGTAATAGATTTTGACAAGGAATATACATCAAAAAGACCACGGAAGGTCAAAGTTCCAATTAGCTAGTCGGTGAGATGGTGAGATCAAAGCGAGTATTGGTGGATCTGCCCTCAGTTGAGATCTTCAACTGTAGCATAATAGATTTGACAAACATCATAAAGTAGTGTCATATAACTAATTTTTGATGAAAGGAAGATCATAATGGTATTTCAATGTGAACCCCAATAACATTATAGTGATTATGTAAAGGAGGTTAGTGTTAGGATTTTGCCTTATTTTCAAGAGGAGATGATGGTCAAGAAGATCCAATCCGATTGAAGAAGAGATAACTTGAAGCAGAAGAAGAAGCCAAGAAGGAGCAGATTAGTCGACTAGTGCTCAGACTAGTCGTTAGAAAACTAAACATGATACAGAGAAGGGAGTATTATACAAGAGTCGACCTATAAGTTGACTAATGAAAGGATTAGTCGATCAGTCTGCATGATAAGTCGACTATACATGCTGTTTCTAAAGTATGAGCAATTTTCTTTTCAAGCGCGTGCGAGTTTTCTTTTCTGATGGAGTTCGAATAAGATTAAGATTCTATTTTGTGAAGATTTGTTTTTAAAGTTTAAGGGTCTAGAATTCTTTTAGATCAAGGAGATCAGCTCCTCATAGGATTGATCAAGGTTCTTCAAGCATTCGACAGTCAAAATCATCTCATAGTTCAAATAAGAGTTGTATTATAAAATTCTATAAATAAAAGTTGTAGCTCAGTAGATTGAGTATAGAGAACACCAAGAAGTGACAAATCATCAGGTTACTGTAAATGGTGGTTCTAGCTAGTTTGGGCTTAAACTGGGCTGATTAATGGTGTCACAAAGTGAATTTGAGATGATGATGGCAAACCCTAAGGCTCCGCCAACCTCTGCGGCGGCGGAGGCTCACCCTCCTGATCCACCGCCTAAACCACCTCCTTTGTCGGTTTTTCACCCACCATCGTCTACAGATTCACCCTCAAAAAGGCTGATTTCCCTCCAGATACTCCTTCTTTGACCTCAGAGGTGGTTGATAGGCTGAGAAAAGCTCATCCTGAACCAGTCGTCATCGCCAAAGCAATTGAGGGATCTTCGTCATGGCGGTTATCCTTGGTTGGAATGTTCCTTGGACGCCCCATCCCTTACATCAAGTTCAAACTGGACTTGCTTCTATTTGGAACCCCTAACAAGATTGGGAAGTGTTCCCCATGAACGATGGCTTTTTTATTTTCGGTTCACATCACTGGAAGACAAGGATCGAGCGCTCCTCGGTGGTCCGTAGGTTTTGGATGACGTTATGCTTGCTCTGGGCCTTGGTTGCCAGAGTGCTCGTGCAGCTATTTGGGTACGTCTCCCTGATCTCCCTTCATCTCTCTGGTCGCGGTTAGTCCTAGAACTGATCGTAGCCAAGATCGGTCCTTTGCTTTATTTGGATGAGTGAGAAGTAGGGTGCCATCGGATCGGATACGGATCGGATATTACCTCTATCATATCCATATCCGCACCCAACCTTCGGATACGGATACGGATACGGATATTGGCGATGTGAAAAAATGATATCCGTATCCGCCAAAATCGTATATCAGATATAAATCGGATATTAGCGGATCGGATGCGGATACTAATCGGATATGTTAAAAATGGATATGATTAAAGATAAATTAAACAGAAATACTTATATTACTTTTGTCTCATCTACTATAATATTAAATGTGATACATACTATGATATTATTGTGTACATATCAATACATTCATCGTATTCATTGTCATTTGACTTTTATAACAATAGATTACACGTCCTCCGGTGCTAAATGTCGATTCGAATGACATGATTGATGTCGAAATACTCAAAATATCATGTGGTGCTCTTGCAAGAATCGAATACTTTTCACTATTACTTTTTCACCAACTCAAAATATCAAAATTTAATACCTTATTCCATTGAAGAATAGTCTTCTCCATACCGATATCATTATGAAGCACGCAACATTCGGATATCGGATCGGATACGAATAAGATTTACTTTTACCATATCCGTATCCGCATCTACCTTTCGGATACGGATACGGATACGAATATTGACGGATGTGAAAAAATGATATCCGTATCCGGATTGGAGGCGGATTCGGATGCGGATATCCGCGGATAATCCGTATCCGGTGGCACCCCTAGTGAGAAGTCGTCGCCAGAGACCTTGGCAGGCGACCAATGATCATGGGGCTAATTTCCCTCCACTTCCCTCTTCTCAGCGGGTCCCAACCAATGGTTCTTCTGAGCCAGCTGATTTTTTTACAAAACCTGGGCCTAATCTGGGTATTTTGGGACTGGGCCTCATGGCCCATTTGCTCAGACCAAAGCTCGTTCCAATGAACAGCCTGTGAAAGGTTTTGAGCCCACGCCAACTGAATGTCTTCTTACCTCCTCTGCTTCCCGCTCTACAGAAACTTCCATTGGTCCATCAACTGAAATACAAATGTCTGAGGCACCTTCTCCCTCAACTAATAAAGTCTCCTCTCGGGATGAGGCTGCCAATGTTCCTTTGAAACAGCTGATAAAGAAAAAAAAGAAAAGACTTATGGACCCATTGAAGTGCCATGGGTCGGGTATCTCTAAGTCTCTCTCTGAGGGGGTGAAGCTGAAAAAGAAGAGGAAATCAGGATTCAACTCTTCCAACTTCTTTTTGTTAGCTTCCCTATCTGATTTCGATGGCCTGGATGAGGAACTGACTTAACACTGACTTAACACGATAAAGCTTTGTTGCGTGAAGTTGATCCCCTCTTTGAGGATGTCACTTGACTGCTTTGTAATCTCTTTTGGTTTCTTTTTGTTTTTCTTTTGGTTGTATAGCTGACTATAAAAAAAAGTGAATTTGAGATATTTGAAGTTAACATACGGTACAATGCGTGTGGTTATCTATAACAGTATATTGTTGACACATGAAAATTCTATTTAAAATAGAGGTTGAAAAACTCCATTCAAAGCAGAGATTGGGCCTGTTTGGTTAAGGGTGGAAGTGAGAAAGTAAGGAAGTAAGGAAGTGATAATAGTTTCCTTTGGAACTTGAGAATTGGTCAGTAAGTTTTCTGGTGTTTGGATGTTGTTGGGACGTGTAGTTTGGAAAATATTATGTCTTTTCCGGTGTTTGGATGGTAATGTGGAAGTGGAAGTGGAAAAGTTGACCACAAAGTTGATCGCAAAATAATATTAAAATAAAAATTAATTAAGAAAAATAAAAATGGACTGTAATTAGAATGCAAGTGAAATTTACATGATCAAAAAATTAACTGTTTTGCGTTACAACGTATTACAAATGAGATTTACATGACCACAAAATTAACTGTAGCACTCTGGAAGTGAGGAAATGGTTGTGTAAAAGAGAGAATAGAAAAGGAAAAGGGGTTTTCTTATTTTTTTTTTTCCAGTATTTGGATAGATAGGGAAGGGATCAATTATACTTCCCCATTTGCTTACTTCCGCCCACTTCCTTCAAACCAAACACCCCCATCGTTGAAAGTGACTTGAGTCTTTAGGAGGTAAACCACATAAAAATTCTTTTCCTATCCTACTCTTACCCCCATGTCAAGAGATATGGAGACACATCTTTCTTAGCTTGCGCTAAAATCGAGGTGATATAGAGTCTACTTGCTTCCCTATTGGTTACAGAAAGAAACGAAGAGTAATTGAGAATAGCTCAGTTGGTAAGACCACTTTCTTTTCAAAGTGGTGGATTTAATCTCTTTATCCGCATTGAGCAAGAAAATTTATTGAACTAAATTTGCATGATGTACTAAAAGGTATATTAAGAACGATCAGTTCATAAATTCACCCAAAATATATGAGAAGCTACGCAGGAGGCACTAGAGACTACTAATTCGTTGTGATTCATGCGTGCGCACTAGACACTTCATTTTCTTATTGTGAGTATTCCTTGCTCTCACTTCGGACTATGATGTAGACATTTGGACCATTCTTAAAAAAAAAAAAAAAAACCCTGAGACACAGCAGTCGGTCTTTATGAGGATGTTTGGTTTTGGGGACACTAAAAAAAGACAATACATTTTTTCAATTATACTTTCTAACTACCATTCAAATACTCAAAAAAAACATAAATTCTCATTTTTCAAAAAAAAAAAAAAATCTTGCTTTCTACTTCCTTTCCTTTCACTCGCTTCCGGGCATCCAAACAGATACAAAGAAAAAATAGCAAACACCTATCCGCTATCTTCATCAATCTCTCTCTCTTTCTACCCGCTCACTCGACCATTGAACCAAAAGATAATGGTGTTCTCCTCAACCCTCTCTCTCTGAGCGTCCCCGACCCGGCCTTCGAGGCCTGGCTCCGCGACACCGGCTACCTCGAAGTCCTCGACTCCCGCTCCTCCGCCGCCGACACGTGTCCTCCCTCCACCACCAGCTCCTTCTCCTCCTCCTCAAAAACCCCCAACTCCAATCCCAATCTCACCCTCACCAGACCCAAAACCACAACCGCCACCAACGCCCTCTCCTCTCTCCTCTCCTCCCTCAAAACCCTAGTCTCCCTCCTCTCCCTCAACCCCTTCGCCAAGCTCACCGCCGACGACCTCGCCGCCCCTACCCCCGCCTGGACCCTCTCCTTCATCGGCTGCCTAGACTCCTACTCCTTCCCCGCCGGCCCCTCGCAGGCCCGGATGCGGGTCCAGGAGAACGTCAGGCGATACGCCAGGAACTACGCGGTGCTCTCCCTCATCTTCCTCGCTTGCTCCCTGTGAGTTCTTGTATTATTATTATTTGCAGAATTGCGTGGGATTTTGTGTGATTTGCTTGGTTAATTTTGGTAAAGTTTGGTTTTTTTTGGCTTATCTTGTTTTAGGTACCAGATGCCGCTGCCGCTGCTGGGGGTGGTGGCGAGTTTGATGCTGTGGGAGGGGGTGAGGTTTTGCAGCGACAGGTGGGAGATGGAGGAGAAGCATCCAGGAGTGAGGCAGGTTTTGGTTCGCGTTGCCCAGTTTGGTGAGTTTGTTAACAATTACTTGTATTTTGTTTGGTAGATTTTTGAGTTGTATATTGGGGAGAATGAAGGACGGGTTAGATGCATTGGATGAATTTTAGAGAAGGAGAGGAATGTGTTGAATATAATCTTAGCAGAAAAGTAAATTGAAGGCAAGGAAAATGGTTTTAAAAGAAAATTGAAAATCAGTTGAGAAAGTAATGTGGTGGATGTGGGGTTATTTATTTGCGTTTAGGGAAGAGATGGTTGGTAGAATGTGAGCAGTGGACGATGAATTCGTGAAGTCTTTTATGAGATATTTGTGCAACTTCTCACGAGTGAGTTTTATGAGACTTGGGATGAGAAGGGCTCGGTGCTTGTGTCTTAGAGATATGTTTAACTGAAATATTAAACATAGACATTGTTTTGTCACAAAAGAGTAAAATGAAAATATAGATATCTTTTTGAGGTTCCTAGATGAAGGGGTGAATCAATGCAGAATAAAAGTTTAGGTTTTGGCAGAAGAATACTAGTAGGACTTCAGGGTTATGGATTGATGTTGGCATCTTAGCTATGTGCAGCATTGGTTTGCAAGACGGACGAAGGTTTAAAAAAAAGATGAAAAGAAAGAGAAGGGTATTCCGGCCAAAGTGAGAACAATCAACAGTTTTAGGCAGGCTTGTTTCTTTTAAGGAGAGGCAGATTGATGCTTTTTACGAGCTTGAGTTTCAAACTTTCAATTATACATCCAATGCGCACAGAATAAGAGTGAAAATGTAAGTGGAAGTTTATCTTTTAGTTCATCCCCTCATTGAGTTTTTGGGACAATTTATTTGTTTGAAAACAAGTATGGTGGGTATTGAGCCTATAACTGCACAATCGTCCCGTGAAATCTCATAAGAAGATTCTGAAAATCCTGTTTACATACTAAATATGACCGTTTGTCATTACAACTTTCAGTAGTATCTTGTATCTATTGAGGCTCCTATGATCTTTTAAAAAGTCACCTCCATGACCTTAAAATTTTCTGATAGATGCTTGGCTCTGTTATTTATTGTCTCCTATCTAAATAATTTAAGGTCAGAGTGGTCTGAGCCTTCTTGACAATAGGTGCGAAGCTTGTTATCAACAAATAATGCTCCTCTTTATTATAATCTTTTTTATGTGCATGAGCCGGCATGAGGGTGTATTTTTGGCATACTAATGGCCTACTTATCTATGTCAGAGTGGTTAGCGTTACCAATAACATGCTAGAGAAGGCTGTTCAAGCTGAAAGTGCTTCTGGAGCGAAGTGTGAGAAAACCTTAAGATACATGAACTTTTATATGCCACCAAAGCGAATCCACATGGATCAGTGATGGTGGTTAGATATGCAAAAAGTTAGTACCTCCATTTACGTTTCTTGGAGCTTGAGCCTCAAACCTTTTCAGTCTTTCCACGTGCATGGAAGATGTTTATCATAGGACGTGTTACATTGGCTTTGGTCCTCAATCTATTACCTAAGCCTTTAGTTTTAGGAGCTTTCCAAAAGGATCATATAGTGCCAAACATGAGGGAAGTAGTGTGCATCGAACTCTGGTATCATACTCAACCCACCTCTGTTGCACTAATACGAGTATGCCGATACGATAAATCTAAAAGATTCAAGATATGGGTACGTCATGGATATGGCGACAATAAACTTGTGGATGTGTATCTTGAATTGATGTTTTGGGATTTGAAAGACTATAACGATTAACGAAACACATAACTCAGATATTATCATATATTTTCAAGCTATATAATTACCTAAAGGTATTAAGAAAGTGTACAAATTATATAAAAGCATATACAGATACACATTAGATTATTAACTTGTTTGTCTCTGTTGCAATCAATTGAAAGTGTAACTCTCATGCCTGATTAGTAAAATTTGTTGCAAACCAATTTCAAAGGCCACACCACTCTATTATGGCTCACTTTCGAAACCAAGAAGCTAGTCTACCTCTTATAGGACTATTTCTGGGATTTGTTATTTGGTTATATACAATATTTCTGGTATTTTTTTTTCTTTGGTTATGCATCAAGCTTTGGTATCATACTCAACCCACCTCTGTTGCACTAATACGAGTATGCCGATACGGTAAATCTAAAAGATTCAGGATATGGGAACGTCGTGGATATGGCAACAATAAACTTGTGTGTGTATCTTGAATTGATGCTTTGGGTTTGAAAGACTATTACAATTAAAGAAACACATAACTCAGATGTTGTCATATATTTTCAAGCTATATACTTTAACAATTACCTAAAGGTATTAAGAAAGTGTACAAATAATATAAAAGCATCTGCAGATGAATCATGAAACCATCATTCACGCATTATATTTTTAACTTCTTATTCTCTGTTGCAGTCAGTTGAAAGTGTAACTCTCAAGTCTCTTTTGCAGTTAGTTGAAAGTGTAACTCTCATGCCTGATTAGTAAAATATGTCGTAAACCAATTTCAAAGGCAACATCGCTCTATTATGGCTCACTTCCGAAACCAAGAAGCTATTCTTGCTCTTATAGGACTATTGTTGGGATTTGTTTTTTGGTTATGTACAATATTGCTGGTATTTTCTGTTTGGTTATGTAAACAAACTTAATAAAATATTCTTCATTGATAATGTGATTAAGAAAGCTGTCTGTGAAACAAGACTTCAATTTCGAAAGGAATAATCTTTGTGGGTGCAAATCGTCCAATAATGTAGTTATCCCTCCCTACTCGGATTCTTCTATCTTTGAAGCTATATAGCACGGACACTTCTATCATGGAGTCATATCGTGTTCGAAATGTATCGGACACACGTATCGTGTGTATTTTTAAGAATTTGCCACGTATTCACGTGTCGTGTCCATTTTAATGTTGCCATGTCCGTGCAACATAGCTTTGAAGTATTGTACTTTCTTGGTACAGTTCTTCTCAAGCTGTGAATAAAATGTGACAAAGAGAGTAGTTGCACATGTTCACATGATGATGCATTGTATACCTTGTATAACGTTAGAGTTCTCATATCTGAAAATTAAGTTTTCCTTTTTGTTTATGCATTTCTCAGGGTTAAATTTTTAACTTTATAATCCTCATTTCCTCCCCCCGACAGCTATTCCTTATTTTAATTTATACATTAGGGTAAAAGGGGAAGTGAGAAGAGGTCACATTTCTGTCTCACAGTTCTCTCTCTGATGGGGACATTTAATGACTTAGTTTGTTTTAGTTGGTTATGCAGTTGGTTTATTTTATCTTAGTTTGTTTTAATTGGTTATGTAGTTGGGTTATTTTGTCTGTCTGTTTTACTTGGTTATGTAGTTGGTTTATCTTATCTTTAGTTTATTTTAGTTGGTTAGTATAGTTAGTTTATTTTATCTTGTTTTCATATTGGTTGTGGTGAGAGTTCTCACTGTTTTGGAGATCTTAGTTGATGATTAATGAAAAATTCTTGCTTAAGTTTTTGTGTAACCAGTGTTTTTTGGGTGATGCCCATGCCCTAGGCAGAGTCCCAACAATTTTCTTGAATTACAAACCTTAGGTTGAGATTTCTTAGTATTCGCTTTCAATTATCCCCCTTCTTCTTTGTTCGTCCCCTATCATTTTGGTATCAAAGATAAATTTCTATTTTTTCACCAAAATCTTAGGACCACAATTTCTCTACCAAAGATAGTATCTACCGAAAATAGCCAAAATTTGCACGCGGCACTGCTTATCGCTACTGTTTATCATTGCCTCCTTCCAACTATCAACTCCATCATCATCGTCTTCTGCTGCCAAATTCTTCCAATTCCGCCGCTGCCGTTCACCACAACCACCACCACTACTTTGATGCAGACCTGATGAACGAATGTCGGCTCCTCGACTACCACCATGGCCTCTGATTGAGAGCTAGGGAGATTTGCACTCGACAGGGTCGAGTTGTCTCTAACCCCGGGGAAGTGGTGGAGACATCTAATAGCTTAGTTTGTTTTAGTTGGTTATGTAGTTAGTTTATTTTATTTTAGTTTGTTTTAGTTGGTTATATAGTTGGGTTATTTTATCTTAGTTATTATAGTTGGTTATATTGTTGGTTTATCTTATCTTTAATTTGTTTTAGTTGGTTAGTGTAGCTAGTTTATTTTATCTTGTTCTCAATTTGGTTGTAGTGGGAGTTTTCATGTGATGTAAGCCTATACAAGGCAAAGACTGTTTTGGAGATTCTCAGTTGATGATTAAGAAAAAAAATACTTGCTTAAGTTTTCGTGTTGTCGTGTGCTTTTGGGTGAGATGTCCTAGGGAAAGAGTCCTAATAATTTTCTTGGGTTACAAATCCTAGGTTGAGATTTCTTAGTGTTCGTTTCCAATTATCTTCCTTCTTTGTTTGTACCCCATCACTTCTCTTCCTTTTGGTGAAATATGGTTAAGCCTCCCCTATTGTCCCTGATTTTTCAAATAAACCCTTTGGCCAATGACTTCTAATGAAAATCCTAAAACCCAAATAATTTTTTCTGCACCGTAAATCATTTGGTTAGCCCTCTGAAAAATTTGATCTAGCCTCCTAAAAAGGCCTATAAAATATGGAAAATTTGGAAGGTTTGTAAAACGGCGGAGCCAAAACAGGATGATAAACTACATTCCTCTCCTCTTCGTTTTTATTTTTTTTCCTTTTGACTAGCAAAATAGAACCCAAAACTCTTAGTAAGTATCAGAGCACAAGAATTCTCAACAATTAGCATTTAGTTGTTGCTTACTGTAGTTTAGGGCATTTGATGTATTATAGACTAATGCAGTTGCAAGATCATGTATGTTTAGTTTGATGTTGCAAAATGTGAGGATTACATCATGTACCTCGAGGGGTATATGGTTTGCAATGTGAGTTTTACAATGGTCTAACCATCTTCTATACGTGAATGGTACAACTGTTACGCTTGCTAGTGGTTTGAGTTGAAGGGAAAGATGTGTATTTTCTGTACTAGCTGGCATGCTTCAATTTTGGATTCCTGATGTCTCTTTCCCACATTTTTAACTGGGGGAAATTCTGGTAGTCTTCTTGAAGTCTAGAATGTCAGGTGAATTTGTTAAAGATGAGCATTCATTTTCACTGGTGTAGAGAGGAAAACTTATGATATAATTGGTTTCCATCTACTTTCTCCTTTTCTAATTAGTAAGTCATTTGAGAGCCCCCTACTGCTTTCCTCTTGTTTGATGGTTTTAAAGAAGAGTTTGTCTGATGTAAAAGAAAATTAACTGTCTGATGTTAAAGAAGAATAATTCAATCGGATGTTATGTTTGATTGCTGAGCCACCCGATCCATGCACTACACTCACATTTATCTTGCTGGAGCTTTTTTGTCATAACTCGGCACAGTCACCAGCCCAGACGGTTCCCTCGGTAAAGGCTTTATCCAGAGTGACTCAACACAATAATAGTATATAGGCATAACTTGCTCAAAGAAGAAAGCACTTTAATGCATCATGATTCAGTGACTGATGTGGAGGATACTAGAGGGGAGAATCATATATTTACCTGTCAGTGCTAAATGGCCACTCACATTAATATGAGCTATATTTGCTCAATGACTAGCGGTGTTGTCAGCCCCAGGCCTCCCGTATGCTTGGACAATATCTAGTAGACTAGTATGGTGAACAATGAAACGTGCAGGTGTGATTGCTCAGCTTGACTCTATAATTCAGATAGGAGAGTCTTATCAAATCCTTCAGTGTGATTGCTGAATCTGACCCAATTCTGAGTGGTTATGAGATCTAATCCACTTATGCTGATAAATGTAAAGTGATTAATTTGATTTCATGCTTATGGACCAAGCAATGTTGGAATCACGAGCCCCCACATAGAAAAAGGGGAAGAAAGAACCTTGACTGTGTTGCTGGACCTTGACTGTGTTGGATGTGTGCGCGCTTGTTGTTGGAAACTTGGAATTAACCAAGTGAATTTTTGGGGAAATTTGAGTTGAATTTTAAGCGGGACCCGCTGCTCGGAATGCGCGGAGATGGTTGTAATTTGTTCTCCTTCCATTGGCGATGAACGTGGTATATTCACATGTTCAATTGCATTTCCGAATGAATGAGATATTCAAATCGGAAGTTGGTCTAGAACAAGAGATAAATGGGACTAAAAAGAGTGAAAACTCTATAGTCCAACACTGAAAGTGGTATTGGAATGGATGTGTCTGGTTGGCGAACGGACATGTATATTTTGAATGATTGCGCCCGCTCCGACCGAATGGATGTGCATGTTTGGCGATAACCCGTTTCGGTCGAATGAATGTATTTATTCGACGAACAGATGTGTCTGCTCGGAAAAGTTGTGCCTGTTCCAACCGAACATGTGTCTGTTCGAAAGGGTTGCACCCGTTACAGTCGAAAAATTTCCTCTGATTCCTATATAAAGGGCAGAATACCACTCCAAAGATAACAAAAAACAACTCGGAATTCATTTTCCTACTCTTTGAATACGAGGTCTGTTCAGACAAAACTTCTCTTCAAAATTTTTGTAGTCCTTTGGTCCGTTTCAATTTCCCGTCATGTGGAAGGTATAGGTTAACTTTGGTTCGACTGTACGTGATTTTGTAAAGTGCTGCGCAGAACAATGAAGGAGTGTTGTCTCTTAGGAGACCAATGTCCATTATCCCGTATGCACAATAACGGGGGATGTAATTGTCTTAAGGAGATTCATTTTATGTGTACCTCACTCCAAAAATCTGATTCTTATACTGTTACTTTATTTGTTGTTTTGCATGAATTACTGTTAATAAATATTTATCTTATATAAATATTGATTGTGGAATTATTGAATACCAATATATTCTTTGCCTTTTGAACAACAATCTTAAGGCAGTTAATATTATTAAAGTTGCTAACTTCTACTCTGCTTGAGTTATAGAAAATGACTGATACTAATCAAGAGAGTACCTGTAGGGCGCTAAGTGTGTTGAAACAGACTGTGATATTTGCTTCCCTTCTTATCCCGAAGGCAGAGAATATGAATGATTCAGTAAGTTGTGTGCTAATTTTGGTATAAACCATCAAAATCACAGCACCATACACTCTTCAACAGAATGAGATTGCTGAAAGAAAGAAACTTTAAAAAAGAGATGATCAATTTCGTGCTCATAATTTCTGGATCACCGCAGAACTTGTGAGGGGAAGCCCTATTAACCGTAAATCAGGGTACCCCACAAGAAAGTTGATTTTATTTCATTTGAGTTGTGACACGAAAGGCCTCCTTCCTACCATTACCTCAAAATGTAGAGATGCCTTACAAAGGAACTAGTGCCACCACTTAAGACTAAGTTGGGATCTAAAACGGTGCAGTGCATTTTCATGCTTTGAATAGCAGCCCCTACAATTTTTTGGTACACAAATCAGACATACTAGATATTCATATAAAACATGATTATTGAATTAAGAGATGTGTTCTTTGAAGATATCTTTCTGTAAAACGAAAAGAAACAAGACTTCTGGGAAAAGAATACAGAGACAACATTCAGGAACGAAGGACCCAATGAACCAACAGTTAATGCCGAAGTTGAACAAAAAAAGAGCAAGAGATCGAGAATCTCTAAATTCTTTGGTCCAAATTTCATAACATATGCGCTTGAAAGCAAGCCTCAAATATTTAACGAGGCTACGTCTACCCCCAAAAGTACAATTGTGGAAAGAAAGCTGAAACAAGCTCCTAAACAGTAGCATGAGAAGTTGGATAGTGTCATGATCAAAAATGGATTCACTATCAACGAATGCAACAAGTGTGTTTATACTAAAACAGTTGAAAATGCATATATCATTGTATGTCTCTATGTAAACTACATGTTGATACTTGGGACTAATATTGAAGTTATTAAGTCCACTAAAAGGATGTTATCTAACAACTTTGATATGAAAGATCTTGGTGTTGCTGATGTAATTTTAGGAGTTAAAATTACTAAAACTCCAGATGGAATCAGTTTATTTCAGTCACATTATGTAGACAAGATAACAGAAAGATTCAAGGAACATGGGATCAAACGGAATACAAATCTTTCCCACACCCACCTTCACAAGAATATAAAATTAAAAAGCGACAATTGGAGTATTCTCAAATCATCAGAAGTCTAATATACTTAATGAATTAAACTAGACCCGATATAGCTTACGTTGTAAGCAAATTGAGTAGATACACTAGTAATCTTAGTGATGACCATTGGACTGTCCTAATATGAGTAGTGGGCTACTCGAAGAATACCAAAGAGTATGCCTTGAGATATGAAAAGTGTCCACCTGTACTTGCAAGGTACAGTGATGCAAACTGGATTGCAGATTTCGAGGAATCAAAATCAACTAGCGGATAAATTTTACTCTCGGAGGCGAGACCATATCTTGAAAATCCTCCAAACAAACTTGCATAGCCTGTTCCACAATAGAATCATCAGAATTTATAGCATGAATAAAGCTGGAGAAGAGCAGAATGACTTCAACAAATTCTGGAGGATATACCTTTATGGTCTAAACCAGTGCTTGTTATATGTATTCACTGTGATAATCAAGCAGTGATATCTATGACACAAAACTTTGTATATAACAGTAAGTCTAGACACATCCGTCGTTGACATAACATGTCAGGTAGTTACTCTCAAATGGAGTTTTCTTAATAGACTTTGTGGCGTTAAAAGATAACTTAACGGATCCGTTCACTAAAGATTTGAGTGGAGAGCGTATAAACTGCGCATCGAGGGGAATGACATTAAAAACTTAACTATACCGAGTTAGCTTAATAAAATCTCACTTAGCGACTGGAGATCCCACAGACTAAGTTCAAGAGAAAACTGGTTATGATTGACTCTGCGAGTAAGCACTTAGGAGTTTGATTCAAACTCATTCCTATGATGCACCCAAGTGCTTTCTACAAAAGGGATTAAGATAAGCTTATTCTTTTAATGATGCCTATATCTTGTTATTAAAACAAGTGGGGTAGAGTATACTACTTTTAGCAGGATGGTCACCTATTTGAGTGTAGAGGTGGTGTCGGCTCTTTGGAAGCCACTATGGAGGCTGTGATTTCCTAAACACACTATCTGAAACTAAGAATGTCCAGGGCTGAAATGACACAACTAAGAACCAAGGTTGATTTTGAAAAGTTACTGTGTGAGGCTTGTTGATTTGGTTTACATGAACAACCGGCAGTTCAAGACCTAGTTCACTGATTGGCCAGTAAGTTCGATAAGACTTTCGCTATGAAAGGTTAAAAACCTAGTTCACCTATCATGATGCAGTTTCTTTCCTAAAGTGCCTTTCATTATAGAGTCAGTCTTATAGTGTTTATATTTTCTTGAATCTCTATTCATTGTGGGTGATTGTTGGAAACTTGAAATTAACCAAGGGAGTTTTTGAAAAATTTGAGCTGAATTTTAGACGGACCCGCTGCTCGGAATGCGTGGGAGATGGTTGGAATGTGTTCTTCAATGATGATGAACGTGGAAAACCTCCATCTTATTTTCACCGACCTGGCCAATTGGACTGGTTGATTTTGATCTTGAATTGGATTGTCAAGAAAACACCTGTAATCTATTTTTATTGATCCGGCGGAATTGGAAAGGATTCACTCTCTTCTCTGCTGATGATTAGTATGATGCCAGATCTTTTCTTTCTCTCTCTCTTTTCTTTTTTTTTTTTATGTATATTTTTACTGACTGAACTTAATTCATCCGTCCTTTTTTTTTACTAATTCTTTATGTTAATTGTTGTCACAGCTACTGCAATTATACTCTACTCATGCAATCTTCAGATAGCCTTCTTTTGTGCAACCAGTGTCAGCTACACAGGTGCCGAATCAATTCCAACTTACATCTTGGTTTTTTGTTTTCTTTCCATTTCCCATCTTACCCCAGTGATTATTATCTCCTCCTTTGCTAGTGATGATCTTGCATGCTTCTCTTCGGAAGTTGGCTCCTCCAAAGAAATCTGTGGTATCAAGTCTTCAGAAAAGATTACAGGCAAGGAGAATACAGTAGGCGGACCATGTGATGTCCACCATAATTCCTGGAAGAAGATGAAAGCAGTGGTTCTTCGCGGCCACTCCAGCTCACTCGACAGCAACGCCCTGAATGGCGTATGAAGCCTCAAGCACGATATGTTCGTCTGGTGGATGCTAAAGCTTCGCTACAGCAGGTTAATGGATCTGTATATTATGCTTCCACAACTGTAGAAGCTGTGCGCTACAAAAAGCATGTATTAATGTCTCGTTGTCTTTCGTTCCATACTGAATGAATACATGGCCAAGTGACCAACAATGGCAGTTTACACGGTCACTCATTGTATTACTCTTGGATTCATCTCTTTACATACAGTGGTCTTTTCGGTTCAGTTACAGTGAAATATAGCACTCTTAATGTGTACTGCTGTTGCCTAGTTAAATTCATCTACTCTGCTCACCTCAAGGCTCTGGAGTACCTTACATTGGCATATGCTCCTCATACAGTGTGTTCAGTCTGATAACCCCATTATAGATTCAATTGTTTGGTGTGTAGCAATGTGTTCTTAGCCCAAAAAA
>JAVJIF010005821.1:0-94267 GCA_038442645.1 Agave tequilana | reverse complement strand
TTATTAAATGATCGCAGATATTATTTTATATGTGATGTAAATTGTTGAGTAGATTTCTTATGTTACATGTTTATGTGTGGAGATCATCGAGCGTGGGGGTGGACGGTCATCTCCTGTTATTTTTCATGTTGGGTGTATAGGGATATGATATGCATGATTATTGATACATGTTAGAACCCTCATGTTTGTCCTATGTATATCTAGAGTATTGTTGTAGACATATCAGGATGTAGCATGAGGGTATTTGAGATGGATATTGGTGGTTAATGACTTGATCTAATAGAACTTAGATGCATGTATATGTTGTGATACCGAGTATTGGGATATCATGTTTGATCTTAATAGAAATGTGAACTCTTGAGGATTTGAGATTTAGAGTTGTATGTTAGAGTGAGGGGATTAGTGCTGATATTGATATATGTTGGAATGACAATTATTATATCAAATTCATTGATGTATATCGATACTTGACGATCATGTAACTGTTGGGAATGTAAGTTAGATAGGTTGACTTTGGATTGATCTGGGACTTATGCTATTTACATTGTATGATGATCAGTAATTAGACCTGACTTTATTAGTTGAGTATTGAGGACATATCAGATATGACTGGATTAGTTAAGTTATGACTTAAATTGATCTTGAGTTAGAGGTTACCCAGGATCTATATTCCTTTTTATTGGAGCCTGTCTTGTATTGTGGTGAGATTGACGTTGCAGGCATTTGGGATCTGTTAGATGCTATGTTATTGATGTTGATTATCAAGAGTAGATATTCTAGATTACTTATTGAGGATGTTGACTGTTTAGATATAATTCAATATGTATTGACTTGTTCATCTCGAGGACATACCATATACTTCATGATTGGTTATTGATTATTTCAGTTAACAGAGATGACTTATTATGATGGTGATCTACATCCTGGAGTTTGATAATAGTTATTATTTGATCTCAGTTGTTGAGGGTATAGGATTAGAACATATTGGTGTTGAGGAGAGGACTAATTATAGATTCATTGATATGATAGTCCCCGTTTTGGATTGCACTGATACGGACTGATACTTAGTGATTCATGAGAATTATATTGAGACTATAAGTTGATGGATTAGTTATTGATATCTCTTTAACATGGATGGATGAGATTATGGTCAGCTTTAGTTGAGACTGTTTATTGAGCAGTAGCTAGACTGTTACTGTTATATTATTCATGTTACTGAAAGTTACTGGGAAAGGATTTGTTTGACCGTAACACTCTGTACAGTCCCATTGTTCATCGTATATACGGTTACTGTTACTGTTCACTGTTACTGATATCGTTCACCGTGTATACGATTACTGATTGATTGTTACTGTACTGTTATTGTTACTGTCACCGTATCGTCCTAATGTTTTAGATAATATGGACATTGACTGATGTAACTGAATTAAATAAAAATAATGTAAACGGACTACTTACACCGGGATTGGGGAAATTGATGGAGGAGACAGCGTCTGTATTTTGGGTGGACCTAGGATACAGGTTGCGCAGCCGACTGAGGGTTCCACTGCAGGGTTCCTGGGGGATGACTGACATCCCATCTGTACTGTTACTGTTCCACTGTTTTCACAGTGAGATTACTGTTACTGTTACTGAGTACCTAGCGGTACGGCCTGGTTCAGCGCCAGGAAACTGAGGCCGTGGTCCCGGGTATGTACGGGACCCACCTAAAACATGGACAATGTCTCCAACCAATCAGTTTCAATAACTTAGGACCCTGATTGACACATGTAGTAGGCGTAGTATGGGATGCGTCTATTACTGGTGGCAATTGGTGTTCGCTGACATAATAAATGAAAATAAACTGTTAATGTATTGTGACTGACATTAATCACCTGACTGTATATTTATATTACTGTGATAGACATATAACTATAACCCTGACCAGACTTGGATACCAGCCTAGTGACATGTGATAGGTTACACATATTGACATCAGTTGCTTGTATACCATTGTGACAGTTGTATTCTGTCTTTATTCATGTTGATTATCAGTTATACTACAGTGCAGTTATTTATCTTGTTATTCAGCCTTTTATATCTATAGTTGTTCTTATTATTATTTATGCACATTGTTTCTTCTGCACGAGCTCTTTCCCCTTTACACACACACTCATTATGGTCGCGTTCTGACGACCCTGGGTTTGCACGTCCAGCTATTGGACGATTGTTTCTAATGTGCAGGTGTTTGATGAGGCGGTACGCTTTACGAGGAGCTGGGTCCTCTCCCTTTGATTCTGGTATACCTGCATTTATTCTCGTTATTAGTCTTTGTTTCCTATATATCACCTTTGACTTCTGTTCAGCTGCCATTTTCTTCCTGTTATTCATTGCTATCATGTGTAGTCTTATATGTATTATTGCAGTGGTCCTTGATTATTATAGTTCTGATTATAGCTGTTCAGGTTACAATTTAGGCTTAGCGTATATACGTGGGGTATTTTCCTCGCGTATATGCGTCGCCATAACGTCTCCGTATCTTTATGATCGGGGCGTTACAGAGTGGTATCAGAGCCTAGGTTTTCGACTTGCGATCTTGAATTTTGACTCTTGTTTCGCAAGAGAGACCTAGTTCTTACCGGTAACTTGAATAAGTTATACTTACACTGCAATATACATATACTATCCTCCTGATAATATTGACTCCATTTGGAATTGATCGTCCTCCCTTTGGAATTCCATTCTTGATCTGTTGATATCCATGATTCCAACACTTCATTTAGGGTGATTTGGATGTCCATCTTGATTCCATCCTTCCTTCTTATTCATTCCTCCTGATTCTATCTCTTGAGATTGGTTACTCCTTGCTGAAGCTGGTAGCATGCATCAGAGTGCGCAGCGGAAGCGTGGTGGATTTATGATGTGCCGAGAAGCGACGTGGTGTTTGTTTGTCTTCTCCTTGATTTTTGGGATTCTTTTACCATCCCCTGCCTTATTTGAATTTCGGGGACGAAATTTTTATAAGGTGGGTAAAGTGTAAGATCCCCAGTTAGAAATACTGTATTTTCATTTTTCCTATTTGATTTTCTAATTTGGGGTTGATTCGAGACTGAAATGGATCGACACACTAATTTATGTTCTGAATTAGCTTTCCATGTAGTTAAAATTTTTTTTTCCTCTTAAATTTTCAGAATTTCTGGAATTTTCTTAGATTTTTCTGAGAATATTTTTTGGCAAGGGTATTTCGGTCAACTAGGCTCTAATACGGGATTACTAGTTAAAACCCTCGTTTTTCTCTTCACCCTATATATACTCAGCCGTCATATTCTTTTAACAGCACCTAGGGATGAGGGTTTGAAGAAGGGGGACTTGCCGACCGTCGAAGACGCTTCTTTATCGAATTTCAACGCGATCTCTTTCTCATCATCTTTCCTTTTCGAAACTTCGCAAGGCAAGCATTTTTTTTTTTCTTTCTACTGATTTGGATGGATCAGTAGATTTATTTTATTGTTTATGTTTATTTTATAGAGCTTCAAAGGTATTGGATCAAAGTAACTGCAACCTTTTTTTTTAAAACAAAATGTTAAGAATATATAAGCTTGTTATTTGGTTATTGTGTTCTTTCCCATTTTCCAAGCATTGTGGGTCATTTTTTTCATTCATGGGGAAAGTTTACACCATTTCCAGTGTGGTACTCTTGTTGGTTTTACTTGAATGATTATTTCGTGGTAGAACAGTGCCCATATATTTGGATTGCTTGAAGCATGTTATATATGGTTTTAAGTGTTGCCACTTTTATCTTGACATTTTGATGTTATTTGTTAAATCTACGGAAATGCATGTTGCGGACATACAGCTTGTACTTTGATATACATCTGACAATGAGATTCAATTTTCAATTTGCATTGGATTCCTTAATCCTATTATTCTTGATTATTTGCTTAGTGGTAGAATTGAATGACTTCTCCAAATAATATGTGAACCAAACTAATTTTGTCCTCCAAATCATGTAACTTGCATGTGCGGCAAAACCTTCCTCCGAACCATTTTCGGGCTCTCCGCGGGATGCCGTTGATCGCCGTCGGCGAGCGCGTATGCACCCCACGCCCTTCGTGGCGAGTTGCTCTATCCAACGACACCCTCCGTGGCCCCGTACGCCTCCGTCGGAGCCTCCGTCGGCGTGCCGCAATGCACCTAGTTGTGTGAGTAATTTTCCCCTTTTCTAATTATTTCCCTTTTCATAAATTATATTGTGAGTGTCTCTCTCTCTTTCTCTCTCTTTATTTATTAAATGATCGCAGATATTATTTTATATGTGATGTAAATTGTTGAGTAGATTTCTTATGTTACATGTTTATGTGTGGAGATCATCAAGCGTGGGGGTGGACGGTCATCTCCTGTTATTTTTCATGTTGGGTGTATAGGGATATGATATGTATGATTATTGATACATGTTAGAACCCTCATGTTTGTCCTATGTATATCTAGAGTATTGTTGTAGACATATCAGGATGTAGCATGAGGGTATTTGAGATGGATATTGGTGGTAATGACTTGATCTAATAGAACTTAGATGCATGTATATGTTGTGATACCGAGTATTGGGATATCATGTTTGATCTTAATAGAAATGTGAACTCTTGAGGATTTGAGATTTAGAGTTGTATGTTAGAGTGAGGGGATTAGTGCTGATATTGATATATGTTGGAATGACAATTATTATATCAAATTCATTGATGTATATCGATACTTGACGATCATGTAACTGTTGGGAATGTAAGTTAGATAGGTTGACTTTGGATTGATCTGGGACTTATGCTATTTACATTGTATGATGATCAGTAATTAGACCTGACTTTATTAGTTGAGTATTGAGGACATATCAGATATGACTGGATTAGTTGAGTTATGACTTAAATTGATCTTGAGTTAGAGGTTACCCAGGATCTATATTCTTTTTATTGGAGCCTGTCTTGTATTGTGGTGAGATTGACGTTGCAGGCATTTGGGATCTGTTAGATGCTATGTTATTGATGTTGATTATCAAGAGTAGATATTCTAGATTACTTATTGAGGATGTTGACTGTTTAGATATAATTCAATATGTATTGACTTGTTCATCTCGAGGACATACCATATACTTCATGATTGGTTATTGATTATTTCAGTTAACAGAGATGACTTATTATGATGGTGATCTACATCCTGGAGTTTGATAATAGTTATTATTTGATCTCAGTTGTTGAGGGTATAGGATTAGAACATATTGGTGTTGAGGAGAGGACTAATTATAGATTCATTGATATGATAGTCCCCGTTTTGGATTGCACTGATACGGACTGATACTTAGTGATTCATGAGAATTATATTGAGACTATAAGTTGATGGATTAGTTATTGATATCTCTTTAACATGGATGGATGAGATTATGGTCAGCTTTAGTTGAGACTGTTTATTGAGCAGTAGCTAGACTGTTACTGTTATATTATTCATGTTACTGAAAGTTACTGGGAAAGGATTTGTTTGACCGTAACACTCTGTACAGTCCCATTGTTCATCGTATACACGGTTACTGTTACTGTTCACTGTTACTGATATCGTTCACCGTGTATACGATTACTGATTGACTGTTACTGTACTGTTATTGTTACTGTCACCGTATCGTCCCAATGTTTTAGATAATATGGACATTGACTGATGTAACTGAATTAAATAAATAATAATGTAAACGGACTACTTACACCGGGATTGGGAAAATTGATGGAGGAGACAGCGTCTGTATTTTGGGTGGACCTAGGATACAGGTTGCGCAGCCGACTGAGGGTTCCACTGCAGGGTTCCTGGGGGATGACTGACATCCCATCTGTACTGTTACTGTTCCACTGTTTCACAGTGAGATTACTGTTACTGTTACTGAGTACCTAGCGGTACGGCCTGGTTCAGCGCCAGGAAACTGAGGCCGTGGTCCCGGGTATGTACGGGACCCACCTAAAACATGGACAATGTCTCCAACCAATCAGTTTCAATAATTTAGGACCCTGATTGACACATGTAGTAGGCGTAGTATGGGATGCGTCTATTACTGGTGGCAATTGGTGTTCGCTGACATAATAAATGAAAATAAACTGTTAATGTATTGTGACTGACATTAATCACCTGACTGTATATTTATATTACTGTGATAGACATATAACTATAACCCTGACCAGACTTGGATACCAGCCTAGTGACATGTGATAGGTTACACATATTGACATCAGTTGCTTGTATACCATTGTGACAGTTGTATTCTGTCTTTATTCATGTTGATTATCAGTTATACTACAGTGCAGTTATTTATCTTGTTATTCAGCCTTTTATATCTATAGTTGTTCTTATTATTATTTATGCACATTGTTTCTTCTGCACGAGCTCTTTCCCCTTTACACACACACTCATTATGGTCGCGTTCTGACGACCCTGGGTTTGCACGTCCAGCTATTGGACGATTGTTTCTAATGTGCAGGTGTTTGATGAGGCGGTACGCTTTACGAGGAGCTTGGGTCCTCTCCCTTTGATTCTGGTATACCTGCATTTTATTCTCGTTATTAGTCTTTGTTTCCTATATATCACCTTTGACTTCTGTTCAGCTGCCATTTTCTTCCTGTTATTCATTGCTATCATGTGTAGTCTTATATGTATTATTGCAGTGGTCCTTGATTATTATAGTTCTGATTATAGCTTGTTCAGGTTACAATTTAGGCTTAGCGTATATACGTGGGGTATTTTCCTCGCGTATATGCGTCGCCATAACGTCTCCGTATCTTTATGATCGGGGCGTTACAGAGTGGTATCAGAGCCTAGGTTTTCGACTTGCGATCTTGAATTTTGACTCTTGTTTCGCAAGAGAGACCTAGTTCTTACCGGTAACTTGAATAAGTTATACTTACACTGCAATATACATATACTATCCTCCTGATAATATTGACTCCATTTGGAATTGATCGTCCTCCCTTTGGAATTCCATTCTTGATCTGTTGATATCCATGATTCCAACACTTCATTTAGGGTGATTTGGATGTCCATCTTGATTCCATCCTTCCTTCTTATTCATTCCTCCTGATTCTATCTCTTGAGATTGGTTACTCCTTGCTGAAGCTGGTAGCATGCATCAGAGTGCGCAGCGGAAGCGTGGTGGATTTATGATGTGCCGAGAAGCGACGTGGTGTTTGTTTGTCTTCTCCTTGATTTTTGGGATTCTTTTACCATCCCCTGCCTTATTTGAATTTCGGGGACGAAATTTTTATAAGGTGGGTAGAGTGTAAGATCCCCAGTTAGAAATACTGTATTTTCATTTTTCCTATTTGATTTTCTAATTTGGGGTTGATTCGAGACTGAAATGGATCGACACACTAATTTATGATCTGAATTAGCTTTCCATGTAGTTAAAATTTTTTTTTTCCTCTTAATTTTTCAGAATTTCTTGAATTTTCTTAGATTTTTCTGAGAATATTTTTTTGGCAAGGGTATTTCGGTCAACTAGGCTCTAATACGGGATTACTAGTTAAAACCCTCGTTTTTCTCTTCACCCTTATATACTCCAGCCGTCATATTCTTTTAACAGCACCTAGGGATGAGGGTTTGAAGAGGGGGGACTTGCCGACCGTCGAAGACGCTTCTTTATCGAATTTCAACGCGATCTCTTTCTCATCATCTTTCCCTTTTCGAAACTTCGCAAGGCAAGCATTTTTTTCTTTTCTACTGATTTGGATGGATCAGTAGATTTATTTTATTGTTTATGTTTTATTTATAGAGCTTCAAAGGTATTGGATCAAAGTAACTGCAACCTTTTTTTTTAAAACAAAATGTTAAGAATATATAAGCTTGTTATTTGGTTATTGTGTTCTTTCCCATTTTCCAAGCATTGTGGGTCATTTTTTTCATTCATGGGGAAAGTTTACACCATTTCCAGTGTGGTACTCTTGTTGGTTTTACTTGAATGATTATTTCGTGGTAGAACAGTGCCCATATATTTGGATTGCTTTGAAGCATGTTATATATGGTTTTAAGTGTTGCCACTTTTATCTTGACATTTTGATGTTATTTGTTAAATCTACGGAAATGCATGTTGCAGACATACAGCTTGTACTTTGATATACATCTGACAATGAGATTCAATTTTCAATTTGCATTGGATTCCTTAATCCTATTATTCTTGATTATTTGCTTAGTGGTAGAATTGAATGACTTCTCCAAATAATATGTGAACCAAACTAATTTTGTCCTCCAAATCATGTAACTTGCATGTGCGGCAAAACCTTCCTCCGAACCATTTTCGGGCTCTCCGCGGGATGCCGTTGATCGCCGTCGGCGAGCGCGTATGCACCCCACGCCCTTCGTGGCGAGTTGCTCTATCCAACGACACCCTCCGTGGCCCCGTACGCCTCCGTTAGAGCCTCCGTCGGCATGCCGCAATGCACCTAGTTGTGTGAGTAATTTTCCCCTTTTCTAATTATTTCCCTTTTCATAAATTATATTGTGAGTGTCTCTTTCTCTTTCTCTCTCTTTATTTATTAAATGATCGCAGATATTATTTTATATGTGATGTAAATTGTTGAGTAGATTTCTTATGTTACATGTTTATGTGTGGAGATCATCGAGCGGGGGGTGGACGGTCATCTCCTGTTATTTTTCATGTTGGGTGTATAGGGATATGATATGCATGATTATTGATACATGTTAGAACCCTCATGTTTGTCCTATGTATATCTAGAGTATTGTTGTAGACATATCAAGATGTAGCATGAGGGTATTTGAGATGGATATTGGTGGTAATGACTTGATCTAATAGAACTTAGATGCATGTATATGTTGTGATACCGAGTATTGGGATATCATGTTTGATCTTAATAGAAATGTGAACTCTTGAGGATTTGAGATTTAGAGTTGTATGTTAGAGTGAGGGGATTAGTGCTGATATTGATATATGTTGGAATGACAATTATTATATCAAATTCATTGATGTATATCGATACTTGACGATCATGTAACTGTTGGGAATGTAAGTTAGATAGGTTGACTTTGAATTGATCTGGGACTTATGCTATTTACATTGTATGATGATCAGTAATTAGACCTGACTTTATTAGTTGAGTATTGAGGACATATCAGATATGACTGGATTAGTTGAGTTATGACTTAAATTAATCTTGAGTTAGAGGTTACCCAGGATCTATATTCCTTTTAATTGGAGCCTGTCTTGTATTGTGGTGAGATTGACGTTGCAGGCATTTGGGATCTGTTAGATGCTATGTTATTGATGTTGATTATCAAGAGTAGATATTCTAGATTACTTATTGAGGATGTTGACTGTTTAGATATAATTCAATATGTATTGACTTGTTCATCTCGAGGACATACCATATACTTCATGATTGGTTATTGATTATTTCAGTTAACAGAGATGACTTATTATGATGGTGATCTACATCCTGGAGTTTGATAATAGTTATTATTTGATCTCAGTTGTTGAGGGTATAGGATTAGAACATATTGGTGTTGAGGAGAGGACTAATTATAGATTCATTGATATGATAGTCCCCGTTTTGGATTGCACTGATACGGACTGATACTTAGTGATTCATGAGAATTATATTGAGACTATAAGTTGATGGATTAGTTATTGATATCTCTTTAACATGGATGGATGAGATTATGGTCAGCTTTAGTTGAGACTGTTTATTGAGCAGTAGCTAGACTGTTACTGTTATATTATTCATGTTACTGAAAGTTACTGGGAAAGGATTTGTTTGACCGTAACACTCTGTACAGTCCCATTGTTCATCGTATACACGGTTACTGTTACTGTTCACTGTTACTGATATCGTTCACCGTGTATACGATTACTGATTGACTGTTACTGTACTGTTATTGTTACTGTCACCGTATCGTCCCATGTTTTAGATAATATGGACATTGACTGATGTAACTGAATTAAAAATAAATAAAATGTAAACGGACTACTTACACCGGGATTGGGGAAATTGATGGAGGAGACAGCGTCTGTATTTTGGGTGGACCTAGGATACAGGTTGCGCAGCCGACTGAGGGTTCCACTGCAGGGTTCCTGGGGGATGACTGACATCCCATCTGTACTGTTACTGTTCCACTGTTTTCACAGTGAGATTACTGTTACTGTTACTGAGTACCTAGCGGTACGGCCTGGTTCAGCGCCAGGAAACTGAGGCCGTGGTCCCGGGTATGTACGGGACCCACCTAAAACATGGACAATGTCTCTAACCAATCAGTTTCAATAACTTAGGACCCTGATTGACACATGTAGTAGGCGTAGTATGGGATGCGTCTATTACTGGTGGCAATTGGTGTTCGCTGACATAATAAATGAAAATAAACTGTTAATGTATTGTGACTGACATTAATCACCTGACTGTATATTATATTACTGTGATAGACATATAACTATAACCCTGACCAGACTTGGATACCAGCCTAGTGACATGTGATAGGTTACACATATTGACATCAGTTGCTTGTATACCATTGTGACAGTTGTATTCTGTCTTTATTCATGTGATTATCAGTTATACTACAGTGCAGTTATTTATCTTGTTATTCAGCCTTTTATATCTATAGTTGTTCTTATTATTATTATGCACATTGTTTCTTCTGCACGAGCTCTTTCCCCTTTACACACACACTCATTATGGTCGCGTTCTGACGACCCTGGGTTTGCACGTCCAGATTGGACGATTGTTTCTAATGTGCAGGTGTTTGATGAGGCGGTACGCTTTACGAGGAGCTTGGGTCCTCTCCCTTTGATTCTGGTATACCTGCATTTTATTCTCGTTATTAGTCTTTGTTTCCTATATATCACCTTTGACTTCTGTTCAGCTGCCATTTTCTTCCTGTTATTCATTGCTATCATGTGTAGTCTTATATGTATTATTGCAGTGGTCCTTGATTATTATAGTTCTGATTATAGCTTGTTCAGGTTACAATTTAGGCTTAGCGTATATACGTGGGGTATTTTCCTCGCGTATATGCGTCGCCATAACGTCTCCGTATCTTTATGATCGGGGCGTTACACTAATCCTAAAAGGGAAAAGGAGGATAATTCAAATTAAATGGAGTTCAAAATCAATTCAGACTCGGATTCTAACCGTACACCTTTTAGTATTCGGATCATAACGTTTGCTACAGATATTCAAATCTGATGATTTAAGATGCTACAGAAAGAAAACTTGAAGAACTACAACTACAATTATTATGTTTACCATTCTGTCTAATTCAGCCGTCTGATGAGTCATATTTAGTAAACAATACGCCAACTTGCTGCAGGACTGAATTCCTTATTGAATTAGGAAACCTTCTAATTTGTATCCTATTGTGATTAGATTTGAGGCCTATTTAAAGAGCTGAAATCTCTCAATATCAAATATCTCCACATTAGAGATCATAAGTTAGGATTTTTCTTTTAGTCTCTTCTCTAAATTTCTTTTGTATTTTTTAGATTTTTGTTCTACTTCTAATTCAAGATTTGTGAGAAGGAGAAGCCATTGTAATTCGAGGTGATAGATCAATACAAGGTGCTTTCTTTCTTTTCATATCTCTTTTGTTATTTACTTTATTTTTTACTTTTTCTTATTTTTTTATTTATTTCTTGCTTTCTTTTACTTGTCATGTTTACTATAAGTAGCTAGATTTTTCTCATGGCTTGCTAAGACATCACCACCATCACATCTAATGTCTAGTAGATAAAACAGATTAGATCATATGTATGTCTACTCTAATTTTATTCTTGAAGACTTATTAGGATAGCAACTAAATATTTGCTAATACTTCTTAATTATTTTTCTTAATCTATACTTGATGAAAATCTTGATATTTAATGTTAAACGTTGATTAGTGTTATTTCAAACAGGGCTAAGATTTGCTAAATACTTTCTATTGATTTTTTCTTACTTTATACTTGATTGACAACCTTGATATTGTAACGTTAAAACATGGATGGTGTTATTTCAAATCTAACCTAGTTTCTATCCTATGTATCTTGCTTGATTTTGTGGTAGAATATCATGTTTAGAATTTGAAGTGAAATAATTATCTATCTAGCATTAGCATGTATGGTGGTTGATTATTAGTAAGCCGTGAACCTTTCTTTTAATTTGATTCTTTATTCATATACAATTCATTTTGCTTTTCTAAATTCTTTAAATAAAAAAGATAATAAGAAGACAATATTACCGAAAAGCTTCCATCGCATCTCTCCCTGAGGTTCGACCCGTTTAGCTCTTGCTACAGTGGTTAAATTGTAAAGATTCAGAGTTTAAATCAATCATATATACTTTTCATATTCTCTGTACTCTGTTTTATGCAATCAGGTTATAAAGAGACATCATGCCCAGAAGATGAGTGTAACAGAGATGCGCATACTTCGTTGGATGTGTGGTGACACGCGGAGAGATAAGGTGAGAAAAGAGGATATTCGTACTAAGATAGGTGTAGCCTCTATAGAAGAGGAGAGAGAGAAAACCACTTACGATAATTTGATCATGTGCGATGTAAACTTACAGATACGCCAGTCCAACTAGTCGAGCATATCAATTTAGGGCAAGTTAAAAGAGCGCAGGGGAGAACGAAGAAAACATGGATGGAGATAATATGCCAAGATATGGAGGCTAAAGGTCTTAGTGAAGGCATATTGCTCGATAGGAATGAGTAGAGAAAGCTGGTCCATGTGCCTGATCTGACGTAATTCTCTTTCAGTTCATGTAGCCTACCCCAAATACTTGGGACAAAAGGCTTAGTTGTTGTTTGTTGTTATTCTTCTTCCTCATTGGTTTTGGCACTGCTCTAACCTAGGGAAATATCCAAGAATATCAGATTTTATTGTTTTCATTGGTGGCTGGTCCTCTCCTATTGGCGGTTGTGCTTTGTTTACAGTGCACGGCTGCTCTTGTGGGGGCAACTTTTGATTATAATATTTTCGGATTTTCTCATTTCATGGGCTGCTGTTCTTTTTTTTTAAATCTTAGAAGCTCTTCGACTCAGATTCTGTGCCATTAGAGCTGCTCTCTGTTGCACGATTTTTCTCTGAACTGTAAGTCCATTTATTACTTTTTACCAACAAAAAATTAATGTTATTATTATTTAATACTTATTAGATTAGTTTTGATGGTGTTGTATTGTTCAGATTATTATTTGCATCTCGTTAATTATATTATCATGCAGCTAATATTTTTAAGTTTCTAGGGGAGATGAACCTAGCATAGGTTTCATGTGATCAATAGTATATTTCCTATCTTGGACTGTACATTGACCTATCACTTTTAGGAGATTAATTTCTAAAACAACTAGGTATTTGACAGGTTATGTATTGGGAGTTAATGATCTATACTTAGTTTTTATTTCTTTCTACTATTTATTTAATTTAATTAATTTACCTTTGGTAGATCATGTAACTGGATAATACCTTGGTCACAGTCCTCACAGAATGCCCTCAATTCTTATTTTTTTTTGTAACAATTGCGACATTAATTGCTGTTCTAAAAAAATGTCTTATTTCTCAGTTATAATTTAAACTGCGATCATGGTCGTAGTCCTAAAAAAATGCCCTAAATTCTAAATTTTTGTGAGCACTGTGATCATGGTCGTAGCCCTCATAAACCCCTATTTTCAAAGTTTTATGAACATTGTGACCAGTGTCGCACTTAATAAAAAAAAATCTGAATTAATGATACATAAGCAGATTGAACACAACAAAAAATAAAGAGTTAAGAAAATAACATAAAAATCATTAGAATACTCTTTTGCAATAAAAAAATAGAATTAGATTGGTTGAAATAAAAAATGCAAATGAAAACTAATTGATGCTTATGGCACATGAAGATTTGTTATAATGGCCTAGTTGATGATACCGATCGCATTCATCTTCCTTTTTTGTTTTGTACTACCCATGTTATCCACTATATTCTTCTTTGACCCTCCTGAGGATGTTTCATATCAGGTGAAAGTACATCAGCAACATCAGAAACCTCATTAGACCTATAATTGATCAACAGAGGATGCGCACATTGTAGGCTGTCTAAAAATCACTAAAGACAAGTCATCAAAAAACAGAGTTCAAACTCCAGACGTAGGGCTAATCATAGCCATTACTGCAGCACCAATACGCGAGGGTCAAAACTCGCGTCTCAGTATCACTGCAGCACCAAGACGCGAGGGTCGAAACCCGCGTCTCAATATCACTGCAGCACCAAGACGCGAGGGTCGAAACCCGCGTCTCAGCATCACTTTAGCAACAAGGCGCAAGGCTCAAAACCCGCGTCTCGGTTATAACTGCCCTCGTTATTGGGTCAATTACTGCCCACGTAATGAGGGAGTTAACCCCATTATGGAGCGTTTTAGGGGGGCACGTTCACCCCTGAAACCTCTATAAATAGCCCCGTTTGTTATGGAGAAGGGGTCGGTTGATCAGATAATTCTTGAACTTCCACTGAAAGGAAAGAGAGAGTTCAACTCTTCAAACAACTTGCTGCGTACAAGTTTGTCTTTTCCTACAATCTCTTTGAGATTCCTGGTGGATAGGAGCTGTGTTACTCCGTCTGCTATCCAAAGAGAGAATTCCCAAGAGGTCCTAACGTTCACCCGGTCAACAGAAAACAAGATTCACTTTCCACCGTCACATCAAGAACCCAGCACTAAACAAAGGGAGATTCAAGTCTAAACATCTTCCCTCCCTTGTGGTAGGAGTAATGATCCATTGTAATTTTTCGTTGATTCAAGAAATTTTACAAGGAATTTTCTCCCACCAAACAAGAGATGGCGACTCCGCTAGGGACTACTTTCTCTACTGATGAGCAAGTTGTGGCACAAGGTGACGTCACCTGTATGGAAAAAATGGCCGAATCACTTGTCGTGGAGTTCGACCAGGCAAAGTATGAAGAGTTCCTCTCTTCCGGCTCTAAGAGCCCTAAAGCGCGGGTCTACCGCAAAGTCTCTACGGGGATTTGCTTTCAAGTCCGCTCTGAGATCCTCTCAGACGCGACTGGTGAGAAGGATGCCGTGGCTAACGCATCATGCGTAACGCCCGTGTCAACGTCTTCCAGGAGACCCGCGTGGTTAACGTTCCTGATGTTCAGCTGTTCATCCCCTTCCTCAGCGCCAGGTTACCGGGGGTTCCCTTCAACCCACACGACGTAACCGGAATGCCGAGCGGCGATAGAGGCGGCGTTCGCGTCAACTACAAGTTGGAACAACTGTTTGTCCAACAGAGGTAGGACGCGAGGTTCAGACCCGCGTCTCTTCTTAACCATGTCAGACACGTGAAGTCCGCGTTTAGCAACCTAAACGTGAGATTCACCAAGCTCGCGTTTTTGAAACACCGCTTCCCAAACGCCACAAGCAGCAACGCGAAGTCCGTGCTCTTCATCAAAGACACGAGACCCGCGCCTCTGTACGCGGGACCAAGCAGCCCTACGTTTCTCAAGCATCTCTACCCAGATGCGACAATCGGCAACGCAAGAGCCGCGTCTCTTCTCACCAGAGACGCCAGACTCGCGTTTCTGAGCCGCAACGCGAGAGCTGCGTTCATGAGCTCCACGTCTCAGAACCTTGCATCTCAGCTTTGCGAAGGAAGGAGAACTCTCGCAAGTTGAAAAGCCCTCGACAATCCGAGACTAATCTCTTCGATCCCCCTCCCACGGATCTAAGGGATTATTTGACAAGGAAGAGAAGTGCTAGTCTGATCACTCCATCGTGTTGCTGTGAACGGCTTATCAGAATGCTCTCTGAGTGCCGTTGCAGTTCACGTGCAAGCCGACAGTCTAGATTCAGACAGTTGACTCTAGCTCCCCGATCAGTTAAAAAAAATCGCTCCCATAGAAGGAGGACTTTTTCTGACGTTGAGTACCCTGAAATCACTGCAAACATGATAAGCAGGAGTAGGGGAAAGCAACCAGTGGTCAGCTCTGACGAGTCTAACACAGAGCCAGAAGGAGTGTACCCGCATACTCGCACTCGGACTGGAGTAATTGCCCCGATCAATTACAGTGCCCTGGCTCGGGGCATTGAAGTAAATGACTCGCATTCCGCTGTTGCAGAGTCGCAGGCTTCGAACTCTTCTGTAGAGAAGGAAGCCTTTATATACATGACAAATACTCCTGAGGAGACGGCTAGGTGCCTTGAGCAACAAGCCCAGGTCCAAAAGGAACAATTCGAGATGATTCGTGCTCAACAAGAATCTATCGATACACTCAAGCAGATGCTGGCATAATTGCTTGAAGACAAGAGGAAGTCAACTGACAAAGCCTCCTCTAAAAAGTCTAAAGGCAAACGAAAAGAGGGAGAAAGCTCATCTTCTGTACATATCGAGGAGAAAGAGCAGTCTACTTCTGGCTCGTCTAAATCCTCATCTAAGGGGAAAGACAACCAGGACCATGGAGGGGTTCATTCTAAAAGAATGAATCAATTAGAGTAACGTCTTGAGGCCCTTAGTAATCGGAAAGGCCTCCAAGAAGCAGGAGTGGTCCGGCCATATCCGGCCGAGTGGGACCTTGTTCCATACCCTCCCAAGTTCAAAGCTCCGACCCTCCAAGCATTCGACGGCAAAGGGTCGCCGAACTAACATATCTACTACTTTAAGTCTCAAACGGGGAACGTGATAGATAATGATGCCATCTTGGCACGCTTGTTCATCGGCACCCTAAAAGGGCTCGCCTTTGGATGGTTCATGAAGCTCCAGAAGGCTCCATTAAAAATTGGGGTGATTTGGAGAAGCTCTTCCTAACACGCTTTTTTGAAGATGACTCAGAGGTCACAATGCCTACTCTTTTGGCTACAAAGCAGCGAAAGGGGGAGTCCGTCAAATCATTTGTAGAAAGATTTCGGAATGTAGCACTCCGATGTCCTAGCGGTATGACCCAGGTCACCCTGGTAGAAACATGCCGCCATAATCTACAAACTTCGCTCCTCGCCCAAATAGGAGTTGCTGAAAGCCGCATCTGGAAATAATTGGTCCAGCAAGGTGAATAGGCTGAAGAAATTGTCGCCAGGGTTAGGACAGAAGAAAACAAGCCCAGACCCGAAAGGTCGACAAGGCGTACGCCAGACGCATCCCTTCAAACAAAAAGGAAGGATAACTTGGCGATAGAAACCAAATCCCCTGTCAAACCTCAATCGGTCAAGGAAAGTGGCTCTTCAAGTCAGTCGCGCGCCAGCAAGCAGTATTCCTTCAAGGACGAACATGTTGACTCGCTGTTCAAATTACTTAACAAGAGTAACAGATTGAAGCTTCCCGAAGCTAGACGTCCTGAAGAAGTCGGTAAAACTGATAATCCCAACTACTGCTTGTATCATAGGATACTGGGACACCCCACCAAGAGCGGTTATGTCTTCAAAGACATCCTTCAGGATCTGATTGATGCAGAGGTATTATAACTCCGTCCAGAGCAGAAGAAAGTGACGGCCAATATGACATCATTCCTCCAGTTTGGAAGACAACCTCCAACACCCTCTGGAGTAGTCACCATCCCAAAAGGGGAACTAAGAATGATCAATATAGACCCTCACCATCAGCGAGAGAAGGGTCTTGTACCTATCCCCACACCTCAGGGGGAAGTTATGTGGGTTCATCCCGACCTTGTGGATGGCTAGCAATGGACCACTGTTACCAGCAGAAGGTCCAAAGGCAAGGCGAAGGCTTCGTCCTGCAATGTGGTGTGTGTTTCTTCCCAAGAAGCAGAAATCGATGTTCCCTCACTGACTGATTCGGAAGAGGAAACAATAGTTCTCGCCGTGGAACCCAATCAACTTGTGGCGGAAACTCGTTCGGGCTAGTCATATTTGAAAAAGTATGACGAAATGGTAGCAACTCCTCCCAAACCTGCTACAGAGTCAGCCAAACCCTCCACGAAACAACCCGTGGAGAGGCAGAAAAAGCTTCGATTTTCTAAAGCTCTCTCAAAAGACAATGCGGAAGGATCCACAACACCTTACCGCTTTGACGTCCTGACTCAACTGGCCAATATCCCGGCCAAAATCACTCTTTACGAGCTCTTGAGGCTATCAAAGTCAACCAGAGAGGCTTTGAGAGAGGCTCTAGCTAATGCTGAAGTTTTCATGACCTAGGTACCGGCTGGACCACGGGAGAAAGATGTAGAGGATTGCCTCCATGCCTCCCAAAACGATCCCTGCATCACTTTCACGGCAGATGATATGCAGGTTAAGGGGAAACATGATCGACCCCTATACTTCACAGGGTACATTGGATCATCTGAAGTAAGCCGCATTCAGGTAGATCCAGGGTCCGCGTTGAGCATTATGCCTCGACGGGTCATGCAACATTTAGGGATTCCTACCCACCGATTGAGCGCCACCCAGACTACCATTTATGGGTTCAATGCCAATGGTACCCGCCCAATGGGAAAGATCAATCTCAAATGCCAAATTGGGGACTTAAAGTCGGAAGTGACGTGCTACGTGATCGATGCCGACACCTCATACAATTTGCTGCTTTGACGACCATGGATTCATCGTAATTCCATCGTTCCCTCCACTCTCCACCAAGTTATGAAATACATCGACGGGAGTGGAAAGGTACGAACGTTGATTACCGAAAGGCATCCGTTCAAGGAAGTCGAGAACTATTTCACAGACTCTCTCCTGTACCAGGACTCTGTGGAAACAAACGAGAACCCGCAACCAGAGGAGCCAGACTCTGGTAATGAAGCTGATACCAAGCCAGAGAAAGAAGAGTGCATGTGGGAACTAGATCCACTTGTAACGAGCATTAATAAGCTCGATGTTGATAACACCGCCAATGATGTAGGCGGATGGTATATTAGTGAAGAGTTAGATTTGGCTTATTTTTCTGTGTTCGCTTCTGATTCAGTACCGTCAGACACTAGTACTGAAGTGGATAATGACCCCTGGTCGGTAATAGATGCTTTGACATCATTGCATGTACCAGTGAAGTCATCCTTCGAAACGTACCAAGATGTCGGTGATGCGCAAGAATCAATATTCATGGTTCCAGCAAGACGGAAAGGCCAAAAACCAATTCTCTTCAGACAAATCAAATCCGAGCTAATGTCTCGTGAAGAGTCAGAAAGTGAGAAGGAACCCCCTCAGTTCGCCCATTATGAGCCAAATGTACTCAGAATGATGGAAAGCATGGGGTATGATCTGACAAACAGTCCTGGGTTGAACTTCAGCAAAGGAAGGAGAACACTACTATGATCTTTCATTCCGAAAGGGAAAACTCCTGATTATTATCATCGAACTCGCAGGGGGTTGAGCTATGTGTCAACTCTGATTCCATCAGCCTCTGAGTCTGAAGAGTCATTATGCCATAACTACTCATCGGGCACGTCATCGTGGGAGTCAGATGTTAGTGTCGGCAACATCTTCAGAGAACTTTCAGTAAATATGGTTTCAACAAGCCACCTGGAAGACAGAGATGAAGAGATGATCCAGTCTGATACAGATCCTTGGATCAAGCACTTAAATACTCTTTGGAATACTCGCTTTGGATAGCGCGAGCCGCCCACGGAGGATAAAGTTGCCCAGATTAATCTGGGAGATGAGACTAATCCTAAGCCCATCTTTATAAGCGAAAGCCTATCACCCTCCGAGAAAGAAGATTTAATATCTCTTGTGCAAGAGTATATAAATGTTTTCGCTTGGAATTACGAGGACATGCCTGGACTTGATCCCCGGGTGGCTATGCATCGCCTCAACATTAATTCAGACGTAAAGCTAGTCAAACAACAGCAGCGACGGTTTCGTCCAGAAATAATGGAGGCAATTCAGTCAGAGGTCAAAAAACTTATAGACTCTGGCTTCATTAGGGAAGAACAACATCCTGATTGGGTAGCCAATATCGTCCCCGTTGCCAAAAAGAACGGAAAGATCCAGATTTGCATTGATTTTCTCGATCTAAACGAGGCCTGTCCCAAAGACGAATTCCCTCTCCCAATCACGGATGTCATGATTGACAATACGTGTGGATTTGAGCGAATGTCCTTCATGGATGGATTCTAAGGGTATAACCAAATCAAAATGTATCCTGATGATGAAAAACATACTTCTTTCAGGACGCCACTGGGGTATACTGCTACACCGTCATGCCCTTCGAACTGAAGAATGCGGGGGCTACATATCAGAGAGCTATGAATGCCATTTTCCATGAGCACATGCGTAAAATAGTGGAATGCTATGTTGACGACATTGCAGTGAAAAGCCGCGCCAAAGGTGATCACATAACCGATTTGAAGGCAATCTTCGACATCATGCGGGCACATCAGTTGAAGATGAACCCCACCAAATCCTTCCTGGGGGCGGCCAGCGGCAAATTCCTAGGGTTTGTGGTAACTTCCATAGGAATTCATTTGGACCCGGAAAAAGTTCGCGCTATCCAAGAGATGCAACCTCCGCGGAACCTCAGAGAACTTAGGGGATTGCAAGGCCGATTGGCATACATCCGAAGATTCATCTCAAATCTTTCCGGAAGATGCCAACCCTTTACCAAATTAATGAAAAAGGGTGTCTCGTTCATTTGGGACGATGCTTGTCAACAAGCGTTCGAGGAAATCAAACGATACCTCACGCAACCACCAGTCCTTACAGCTCCGGTGTCCGAAAAACCTTTCCTGATATACGTCCGAGCGATTGATCATTCTCTAGGAGCTTTACTAGCCCAGAATAATGATCAAGGACACGAGCAAGCAATCTATTATCTTAGTAAGACTATGATCGGGGCCGAACATCGATACAACCCGATCGAGAAGGAATGTTTGGCATTGGTGTTCGCTGTCTAGAAAATGCGACACTACTTGGTAGGCCAAACTATAAACGTCACATCAAGAGTTAACCCTTTGAGGTTACTCATGACAAAGCCCTCGTCATTAAACGGCCGACTGGCAAAATGGGCCATACTGCTATCCCAATATGAAATGCGCTTTTTACCACAAAAAGCCGTGAAGGGACAAGCGGTGGCGGATTTCCTGGCTGAGCATCCAGATCCGAGGGCAACCGAACTTTACGAGGATCTTCCAGACGAGGTCGCTGATGTTTGTCTAACCCAGACATCTTTTAAGAGACAAGTGTGACAACTTTTCTTTGACGGTGCATCGAGAATAGGTCCAAAAGGACATGTCATAGCAGGAGTGGGGGTAGTACTTGTCTCCCCACAGAACTATGTGATTCCTCGAGCCTTCTCATTAACCGAGCCCTGCTTCAACAATGTAGCGGAGTACAATGCCCTTTTGATTGGAATGCAAGTCGCCGATGAGATTGGCGTAAAAATCTCGAGGCATATGGTGACTCAAACTTATCGTCAACCAAGTTCGTGGGGAGTACGAAGTCAGACATGAAGATCTAGTACCCTATTACAACGCAACTGTCCACATGGCCGAGAGGTTCATAAACTTTTACATCGACCATGTACCACGCCAGCAAAATGCGCATGCAGATGCACTGGCGTCTCTTGCTGTCTCTTTAGCCCTTCCAGCTTGAGTAGTAGAGAAAATACTGACAGGAGACTGTCAAGTCAAAGAAGCTCTTGAGTCGTCAACCGGTCCAGAGCCTAGAGACTGGCGATTCCCTTACATTGATTATATCTTGTACGACATCCTGCCTGATGATACCAAAGAAGCGGCTGCCATTAGAAGGAAAGCCTCCAAATTCTACTATAATGCGATCACGTGAACACTGTATCGTCGGTCGCATGATGGGATCTTGCTTCACTGTCTATCACAAAAAGAGGCACAGGAGGTATTGAAAGAAGCGCATGACGGCATGTGTGGAGCCCATCAACCTGGTCCAAAACTTAGGGATCGACTCCGAAGATTGGGATATTATTGGCCTAAGATGATCCCTGACGCCATCACTTATGCCAAACGATGTCACGCCTGCCAAGTTCATGGCGATTTCATCCATAAAGCACCAGGATACTCCACTCTACAACTTCTACCTGGCCATTTCAGATGTGGGGCATGGACGTAGTTAGCCTTATAAGCCCACCATCATCAAAAGGACATCGGTTCATCTTAGCTATAACCGATTACCTCTCTAAATGGGCTGAAACCATTCCTTTGAGGGAGGTAAAGTCATCTGATGTGATCAAATTCGTTAAACATCACGTCATCTACCGTTTTGGTGTACCCCAACGAATTGTTCATGACAATGGACCCCAGTTCGTCAGTCAAGCTTTTCAGAGGTTCTGCACTAAGTTCAGGATCCAGAGTGTGTCCTCAACAGTATACTACCCAGCTGCTAACGGCCTTGCAGAAGCTTTCAACAAGACTACCGGCAAGCTTCTCAAGAAATTCGTCTCGAAAAGTCAGCGTGACTGGGACGAAAAATTAGATGAATGCTTATGGGCCTATCGCACAACTGTTCGAACCCCAACAAAAGCTACACCATTTTCTTTGGTATATGGGTGTGAAGCCGTGCTTCGACTAAAAATCCAAATTCCATCTCTACGTGTTGCCTTAATAACAGAGATGATAAATGAAGAGAAGCATCGACTGTGACTCCAAGAACAAGGAGGCCTTAAACGATAAACGTCTGCAGGCCCAACAGCAAATCAAGCTCAAAATACCAGAGCCTTCAACAAGAAAGTTAAGGAGCGAACTTTCAAGAAAGGTGACCTTGTCTTAGCTGTCAGAAGACCTATGGTAATGACACATAAGACAAAAGGAAAATTCCAGCCTAAATGGGAAGGACCATTTGTAGTAGAGTCAGTCTACTCAAATGGAGCATATTGCCTCATAATTTCAAACGGTGATACACTCATGATGCCAATCAACGGCAGATTCTTAAAGAAATACTATCATTGATAGTACTTTTCCTCCGATCAAGTTAATATTACACCTCTGATCAAAACTCCAGATCCAAGAAAAGCTTATTTCCTTTACTAGATCACATCACAATAGACCAGTGTCAAGCTAATCGAGCACTGATTGCACCATGATGTATGATGTAAATATTGAGAAATAAACAAAAGGCGAAACTTGAGTTTTAGTATTGCTCTCCTAATTAACATCCGACGCCTCCGACGGCTAAGGACAGATGAAAATGTTGGCTTCTAAGCCCAACATAAGTATTCGACAACTCATCATGCTGAGTGGAATAGTATGGCTAGCCCAACTCAAACGGTAGTTGGTAAAGGCATACCAAATCCGTTGATAGCTGAGGGTTTGCTAAATATCCTAAGTGGACTTGGTCCCACTCTCTCCTTCAAAGTCACTTACCAATTCTCACCCATAGAATGGTAGGATCATAAAAACACCGGTGTTCATCTCCCTAATGAAATTGACTGGATTCTGTCAAGTTAACATTAAACCTCTGACAAGTCAGATTTTTCCAATCCCCAGTGGACCCTGTCAAGGTAATATTAAAACCCCTGACAATAAAACTCTTTAAAAATCCTCGCCGCTATGTTAATAGTACACCTCTAACGGCAAATTTCCAAAATCTCTTGCCAATTCTCATACACAGAATGGTAGGTCCATAAAATGCAATCATTGCTACGTTAATATTATACCTCTAGCAATGAAAAATCTCAATACTCTCTAGTAAGTACAAACCTTATTGTTTCAACTCTATATGGAGTAGCAAGCCTTCAAATTTGTCAAGTTAACACTACACCTCTGACATTTCAAACTTCACTTGTCAATTCTCATCAATAGAATGATAAGTCTTCAAAATTGCTTATATCGCAAATCAATCACTGTCAAGTTCAATATTAAACCTCTAACATTTCAAATTCTACTTGTCAATTCTCATCAGTAGAATAACAGGTCCTCAAATTGCTCCTATCACGAGCCAATTTCTGTTAAGTTAATACCACACCTCTGACAAATTACTGTTAAGTTTAACATTACACTTCTAACAGTGATTAAATTGCTGCCAAGTTCAATATTAAACCTCTGACAGTCGCTTCCCCTCAGACTTCCATATCGAAGCTGAGATGAGCGATGCTAAGTTTAACATCACACCTCTAGCGTCCAGTTTATTGCTAAGTTCAATAATACACCTATGACAATGACTTTCCCTCGGACTTCCTTGTCGAAGTCGAGATGACCGATTCCAAGTTCAAAATTACACCTCTAGCATTATCCTCACTGTCAAGTTAAACATTACACCTATGACAGTGACGCTTTCAGTTTTCTAAAATAAAGCTGAAACAGTCTTGGGTTAAGTTAATATCACACCTCTGACTCACACCCTTGTCAAGTTAACATCACACTTCTGACAAGATTTAATTCAACACGTTAAGTTAATATTAAACCTCTAACGGTAAAGATCCTCGCGAGTCTAGTCTCACTAGTTATTCTTGTTAACAGAATAACAAGTCCACTTCGAATCATTGTTGGGTTAACATTACATCTCTAACATTGTTTCCATTGACTCCTCAGCTGAGTTCTAGTCAAGTTAATACCAAACCTCTGATGAAAACTCATTTGTAATCCTCTGTGGGGGTACAAATTCCACTTGTCATTCTCATTTATAGATTGGCAGGTCCACAAGAATTATCTTACTCCTGTCAAGTTAATATCACACCTCTGACAGCATTGTTGAATTCCTGAAACAGGATTTTTCTACAAATTTTGACTCGTTAAGATTATTATCATATTTTTAGCGAGTCAAAGATCCTTTACTTCTATTCGTCTGATTTTCAATGCCAAAAAAAGGAATTCAAGACAATTGAAGAAGACAAGGAAAAAGTGTCGATTTTATTATATCCAGACATATGAAAGTGATACAAGACGCTCTCTTATACAATAAGATTGAGTGTTACAATAAAGGAGTACAAAGAAGTCCCTCTCTCTCAGTAAAAGGTTGCACTCACTCCTTGAAGCATTCTCACCACTCCAAATACAAGATGTTTGGAAGAGCGCCAAAGAAGGGCTGAGCACTATTGTGACGATCGGATGCTGATTACATCATAATGCATGACGTAAACATCGAAGGAGTCCATCGTTGACCAAGAACAATGGTGTTTCTTGAGGTCAAAATGCAGCAGAACCTTCTGATTCCACCCGACCAACTGGTGTAGGCCATGATCCTTCGTTGATGAACATCTCCACCACCAAAAAGTCATCTAATGAGTATGGGTTTTTCGTCGATGTCACTTCTGGGGGTAAGATTGGTGAAGGGAGAATCCGATACCTTACATGTGACTCCTCTTTCCCGTGACCTGCAAGAGGACCATACCCACTGTGACCATGACAAACCGGGGGCACTGCCGGTGCATCATGTCCAATGAGGTCTTGACAGATGTCATCAGTCGCGCAAATCCTCGTCGCCCATAAGCGGGAGCCTTGATTTCTCCAGTGCTCAAGCATTGAACAAGTTCGCTGGTCGATATATTCTCCCAAGGGCTCAGCGAATATGCAAAAGGCTGATTAAGGCTACCTGCAGGAAATAAAAACCAGAAGGTTAGAATTCTGTTAAGACGGAAACAGAAAGGCAGAAGAACAGACGCGGCTATAGTTGTAAACTTTAGACGCGGGGATAACCAGTGCAGAAAGTCAAAATTCTGTTATGACAGAAATAGACGCGGTTGAAGTTATGAACTTCAGATACGCACAGATCTGAACGCGGTCTGATTTTAGACCCGCGTCTAAAATATGAGACGCAAAGAGGACCAGACGCAAAAGTTGCCACATCCTTATTCGAGAAACAAGGGTTGCTACATCCAAGTCTGAAGCCCTCGAAAAGAATTAAAATTCTTTTAAGTCAACAACCTCAAACGCGAGCTTTATATGCAAAGCTCGTGTCTCAAAGTCCAAGTACAGAGTTCATCACACTTGCGTTCAAAGGATTTTGAGTTAGAGTTCAGACTCAATCAACTCGTGCTTCATCAAGAAGTCTAAAAGACGTGACTTCTAAATAATGGGCGCACCAGTTAGACTTCAAGAGAAGGTCAAGAGAGTGAATCTCTTCAAGGGACAGAAAAACTGAAACTCAGTGGGGCTGAGTATTTCATGGTGACAAGTAATTCCTACCCACAGGAGAACCCTCTAGAGGTTGAACTTTATGCATCAAGACGCGAATATAAAAGGTACTCAGAGGGATGCTTTTTGATCTTGAAATCACTTGACAGTGATAATCTTCGGGAAAGATTAAAGAAAAGCATGAAAGCTTTGAGTATTCGCTATCCATGGGGGCACATCCCATTGAAGGAAGAAGATTAAGTCAAGATGAAGACCCTCAGAGCGCCTGCTCTTAAGGGAATCAGTCTAAGCAATGGACTGTTAAGAAGGCGAAGCCTATTTATAGGTGAGCCATAAGGCCGGTAATTAATGGCGTAAAAATCAGAGCCATCAGCCTTAATTCCTGCACGAACGTCAAAGCCAATAAAGAGCTAACGCGTAGATTGCCGCTTCGGGAAACATCGAAGGATACGAGTCCCTAATCGTCAATGCCGACTTGGCATTTAAAGATCTAACAAGATATTTAAGACGAGCTGCATGTGACGCTTAGGAGGTTGCGTCAGGCACAGATTCAAAGGTCGCGTCCTGAGATCCGCGTCCTTTCATGAACCCGAAAAGCCGCGTTCCTTTCATTCCTTTCGAAAGGGCCGCGACCGCGTCTCTGGGAGTGATTCAGAGCTGCGTATCCTCAGCGAATTGGATCCATTCAGAGGTTGCGTCTTGAGTTCGCGTCAACTTGAAAGCTGCGTTCTGAAGCTTGCATCCTCAACGACCAGAGAAGGCCCATGTCATTCTCGAGGAGCCCGGAACTGTGCGTCCATTGCGAGATGAAATTCATATCTCCATCATAAACTCAATACAGCCTGAGTTTGTGCCTTATCAAGGGACCAGAGCCGCATCTCTACTGAGCCAGTGCCGCATCCCCATCAACTAGCTGAGATCCATGCGTCAGTTTTTGAGGAGTTTAAGACCGCATCTCCACTGCATCCTGACAGAATTAAGGGCCACGTCTATGGATCCGCGTCCTTCCATAAGTATGAAGGTCGCAGTCCCTTTACTGAAGAACACAAAACTCGCGTCTCAGAATGACGCCTTTTTGTTTTCCATAATCAGAGCCGTGTCTTTATCAAAAAGAAAATTTCGCGCGTCTTCCCTGGTGAGCTTGAACGGCGTCCCCGTCAGCGAGTCAGAGTCGCGTTTCCCAGAACCGCATCTCCACTATGAATGAGAGCCGCGTCTCGCTCAAGAACTCAGTTCAGCCTGAGTTATTATTCATGGCCGACTAAAGACTACGGTTATGAAAATTGAGTTCATCTACAGCGAGTAAAGAACTTGAAAGGATGAAGAAACGGGTTTGGTCTTGGGTGCCATTTCGACCGTGAGAACACTGTTGAAGATGGTGAAAATGGAAAAAAGCTTCGAGCTTTCTTAACCCTAAAAGGCTCGGCGAAGGAGAAGAGTCTAATGATGACTCTTGAAAGATTGTTGTCTTTTATAGGCACAGAAATCCTCAGAGATATGCGGCGCTTGGCTCGAGGCCTAATCCCCGTCGACGCGTGGCGTGCATATTAAATGCAACGCAAAATTCGCGTGCCAAAGGAGAGATGTCCCTTCAACTCCGCCGGACATGTGGCAACGTGCCCAAAACACGGATTCGTGTTTAACAAAAACCGCGTCCCTCCAAAAGTCGTGTCTCTTCAGCAAGGCCAAAGCCGCGCCTAGTTCACAGAGTGAGAGCTGCGTCTTCATCCCAAAGATCGCGTCCCTACAAGAGCCGCGTTTCTTCAGCGAACCGATAGATGCGTCCCCGCTCCAAGTGAGGACTGCGTCCTTTTAAAGCAACATGATCCCTGCGTCTACAAGACTTGCATTCAGTCTTTGCTTCTGCAATTCAGTTCAACAGTACACTGGCACAAGCAGATGACTGTTCACCCCTGATTCAAAGTGCACCAACAACAAGCTCAGAGCACTGGGGAGGTCTAAACGCGTATCTAGACACTCGCTACGATCATTTCTGGCGGCTTCAAAGGGTTTCACAGTACACTCACGAAGACCATATTTCAGACAGGATCAAGCTCAGGGCATCTCAAATGATTGTCAGTCCAATCATGAGAAGTATGAATTCAACCGGAGTCCAAAGTATTTCGATATCCGTCCCAGTCAATCGCAGAATATCGAAAACTTTGGAGGAGGTTCTGTAGGCTGTCTAAAAATTACTAAAGACAAGTCATCAAAAAACAGAGTCCAAACTCCAGACGCAGGGCTAATCATAGCCATCACTGCAGCACCAAGACGCGAGGGTCGAAACCCGCGTCTCAGTATCACTGCAGCACCAAGCCGCGAGGGTTGAAACCTGCGTCTCAGTATCACTGCAGCACCAAGACGCGAGGCTCAAAACCCGTGTTTCGGTTATAACTGTCCTCGTTATTGGGTCAATTACTGCCCACGTAATGAGGGAGTTAACCCCCATTATGGAGCGTTATGTTCACCCCCTAAAACCTTTATAAATAGCCCCGTTTGCTATGGAGAAGGGGTCGGTTGATCGGATAATTCTTGAACTTCCACTGAAAGGAAGGAGAGAGTTCAACTCTTCTAACAACTTGCTGCGTACAAGTTTGTCTTTGCCTACAATCTCTTTGAGATTCCTGGTGGATAGGAGCTGCGTTACTCCGTCTGCTATCCAAAGAGAGGATTCCCAAGAGGCCTAACGTTCACCCGGTCAACGAAAAACAAAATTCACTTTCCACCGCCACATCAAGAACCCAGCACTAAACAAAAGGGAGGTTCAAGTCTAAACATCTTCCCTCCCTTGTAGTAGGAGTATTGATCCATTGTAATTCTCGTTGATTCAAGGAAATTTTACAAGGAATTTTCTCCCACCTAACACACATTGTTCATAGTTAGATAAAATGTAGAGGATAGGAAATATGGATCGCAATAGTTGTAAAAAGACGATGAAGTGCAACTAATGCAAGACACAACATGAGAACAAGGAAACCACTCGATATGCTAGTAGTTACACGAACAAAAATGTCGAGAGAGGTCCACCAGATAGGTATTGGTATCACTGCACTGCACCTCGAAGACAAAATCGCTATATCTTATCAGACTCGTTATCCTGGAAGCTTGAATATTGGTAGCCAACTTCTTCCTTATTACTGGGCATAACATTATAGTCCAGCTTCTAACATTTTACCTGTTCCCTGTCTTCTTCATCATTACCCTCTTTCAGATCGAATCGATCATGGATGTTATGGGAAGCTCGCGGTCTTCAATGATCCAAGAATTGAAACTTTCAGCTACAGTGGAGAATAGATCCCCATATTTGCTTCCAGAAAGTAAGCATTCGCAAAGTGCTTAGAGGCCCAGTGGCTAAGAAATTAGTTGCTTGTAGGCATCAAACTTTGATAAATTTTTCATTTATTTTTTGAACTCCTTGTGCGACAGAGTATAAGAAGGTTTCTTAAACTGCTTTCTAATGTATTTACTCCTTTTATCCCTGCTAGATATAGCATTCATCATGTTGAGCTTTAAATGCCATAAGCAATAAGACAAGACATTTTGAATTGCCTTCAATAGTCTAGAGTGCCTATCAGAAATAAATGTGTATGCCCAATCTCCAAATACAATTATCTTGAGGTATTATGCGAACCAATCTTAGTTCTCATCATTTTTGACATCAATGACCACCATAGCAAGTGGGGGAAAAACTTGCAGACAGAAAAAAGCAAAAATGTTATTAAATCATTAAATAAACTAACATATTTCTCAGTTTTTATTCAAACTGCGACTATAGTAGCAGTCCTCTCAAAAAGTACTATATCACAGTATTTGTTAGGACTGTGAACATAGTCACAGTCCTCGCAAAGTACTATATCACAGTATTTATTAGAATAGCGAACGTATTCACAGTTCTCTGAATCATAGTATTTATTAGAATTGCGAATGTAGTCACAGTCCTCTGAATATGCCTATTACTCAGTCACTATACGGACTGCGACCATGATTGCAGTATTGGAAAAGGCGAAGATAACACATATAAGAAGGCGTTGGTGAAAAAAATATCATTATTGCCTTTTTTTCCAGTCACAGCTAGCAAACAATCTTGGTTTCTAGCCTTCAAAAACGTCCCATCTAAAAAATGACAGGATGACAGTGGTTAAAACCTGGCGATACAAGCACCAAAAGCTACTAACAAATGCAAGAACCTTAGTGTGATGGGATACTTTTGCAGCATAACATAACTGTTTGTGTTGCTTTCCACCAACTGATTCATGTAAGAATACAAGTGATGGTAAGATATGTAGTCATCGTCGCTTATGTCTTTCATTGCTATTTGCTTCTCGGCATATGCATAATAATGACTCAACTCTATACCATAGTCATGTTTAAATTTGCACCTAATATCTTTCGACTTCAATGATGGTTGTTCTTGAACATCTTCAAGAATTACACTTTTCACCAAATTACTCGTGTAATGACGTTTTCTCCTGTGTTTACAAGGAGCACCACTCGGGTGATTCAAATTTATGAAAAAAATCATCAATTCTCAGCTTCTGAGAAGCATGAATCCTCCATTTACGTCCTTTTACCTCCTTGTGAATACATTTAACAGTAACTCTAACTTTCTCATTCTACATAAATTTATATTTGTAACCTGTCTCTAGGGAATACATTAGAAGCTTCTCCTGAAACTCAACGGCTCCACCTTTGAAAATCTGTCCTACCTCCTTGAATAAATGGCGCCATATCCTACCTTTTAGCACTGCTAAACTCTCTCCACTTTGGTGATCGACATAGGAGCAGTACTTACACTTTGACTTACTTCGGTCAATCTCGTATAGATGTCAACTGTTGGGCGCTTCTTGACCTAACAATAAGCAGCAAGGATTGCAATTCTAACTCAGTTTTGATCATATAACACTTGGACTCATCTGTGAAGGATAGTTCAATAAACAATGGACTGAAATCTCCCACACACTAATTTCTTCAGCTCATCCACGGTGGAATTCATGCAGACACGCTGTACAATAAAGTCTTCACTGTACAAAAGAACAACAAACACCAATATCCACATCCTATGAAAATAAAAACTCAAGTTCAGTACAACTATAAGCACGCATTGCTGGTACACATGCATATAGAAAAAGTATGCTTATCATGATTGCGATCATGGTCGCAGTCCTCATAAACTCACACATTTTATGTGTTTCCTGAGGACTGCGATTCGAGTTGCAGTCCTCACAAACACATACATTGTGTGTGTTTTGTGAGGACTGTGATCATGATCGTAGTTCTCAGTAAAACACATCTTTTGTGTGTGTTTTACTGAAGACTACAACTCTTATCGCATTCCTCAAAAAACACTATTGACACTCTAAAAATACAAGCTTCCGGGCAGCACTTCAACCGGTCTGAATGATATCTACACTTGATGATATTTACAAAAGTCAGAGTCACAGACGAGCTGATGACCAGTTTCTGCCCACTCCTGAAGGATAAAGTAGTAACTTGAGCCCTACTAATCCAGCAAAGTAGACAGTAGATCAAATATTACCTTTGAATAGGCTTAAGCAAGCCTATGAGGCTGAGTTCTAGCCTCGCTAGATCCTCCGGGGCTAGCTTCGCTTGAAGTATTTCATAGCCTTGTCAAAAGGCCAACTAGCTTCGCATGAAGCCTGACACAGCTCCTCAAATAAGCTAACTCATAGTTTCGCTTGAAGCTTCGAAAATAGCTTCGCTTGATGCTTTTAAAACAGCTTCGCATGAAGCTCTCATTTAGCTCCGCTGCGAGCTTTTTCAGGTCATCAATTGACCATTTCAAATCCCCACGTGGAATTACTAGGTGAACCCCACTACTTTAGTGGAGTTAACACCACTTTAAGTGGGTGGTTACACCCTTCCACTTCGTCCCACATTAAGTAGAAACATTTAAGCCAAAATGGCTATTAGCAAATTGGTGCGAGCCTTTTTAGCTTCGCTTGAAGCTTGCATATAGTCTCGCGGCGAAGCTATTCTGAGCCTCACGCGAGGCTAGCAAGCTATTTCAGCCTTGCTAATTTTTAGAGGCAATTACACCCCTTACTTGACTATAAATAGCCCAATTGAGAATGAACTTGGGGCTGAACTTTTAGGATTGAGAGGCTGATAATTTTGGCTAAGAACTCTCTGGTAGAGAAGCTCAAGAGATTATTCTCTAACTTACAAGATTCCTTCAAGCTTTCAGAGACTCAGTTCTTTATTCAGGATACTAATTCCCTAGATCTTTCACTCCAAAGTGAATTTTTAGAACCATACGAGAAGGAAATTCTCAAGCAGTAGTGCTCGAAGACTGAACGCTCGCATCGTCAATGGGACAAAGTATTCGCTCGCAGATCAGACTCTCATCGGCACACTTTCTTAGAATCTCAAGTAGAAAATACATGTACTCTTCTTTTACTTGTAATTTTTTACACCCTTTTGTAAAGTTTTCCCCTTTGCAAATCAATGAAAAACAAACACATTGTGTGAATGTTTTTACATGAGTGCGATTAGAGTCGCAGTCCTTAGCAGACATAGTTAATTTGTGTTTTTGAGCACTGTAACCCAAATTCTCATCCTCTAATGAAATACATGATCGCTATCCGCTATATAATCTTCCAAATAAAATGAAAATTAATAGAAAAAAGCCAAACATTATATCTAAATAACCGACTGATTAAGTGTAATAAAGTCCGCAACACAAAATTAACCTTAATTCACAAAAAATCGATGCCATGATCACAGATATTCGCAGACAGCGAAGGAAAAAACAAAATTATTTTCTTCTAGTTTGAAGAGGATGCAATGCTCAAGGGAAGAGGTAGATAGAGCTGCGAGATGTTGATGGAGAGCAGATCAATGAAGATGAAGAATAATGATAAATCAAAGAGAAGAGCACCAATGAAAAAGAGATTGGAAAGATGTTGATGAAGAGCAACGAGAAGAGAGTCTAAATCTAAAAAAGGTAAAATCAGAAATAAAATTATATGGGAAAGGAGAATCCAAATCTGATTGCTTTTTGCTGACATGGATGAGACTAAGGCCAAACAAATTATAAAGCAAAGTTTTTTTTCTAATTATGTTAAAAAAGAGATGGTTGTAGACAATTTTCTAATTTTGTATTAACCCCTAAAATTTTCATATTTTCATATGGACCCCCCAAATCTTATAAATTTGCACAAAATCCCCATCTGTTAGTTTTTCTGTTTATAAACCAGAATATTCTTGAAATATTCTCTTTAAATTTAGATATCTTAAGATAAAATATGAACTTACTATTATACCCATATCTCTTTTGTCTGTCTCTCTCAACAAACTCACTCTCTCCTACCTAACCCCAACTCCGGCCGTCTTCGGCCATCTTCGGCCGGGCAAGCGAGAGGAGGCGGGTGCGGTTAGGTGCGGCACGGATGGTGGTGATGGCGATGACGTGAGTGAGGGGCCGGTAGCGAGAGGCGAGGAGGAGGTGAGAAAGCGAAAGAAAAGAGATTGAATGTATTTTCTGAATAAGTTGGGATAGAAATATATTTTCATCAAGCCATCTCTAGAAAATAAACAGCAACTAACAAAGGTTTGTTTTGTCTAAACTGTTTGCCCAAGGGTAAAATAACTCTTCATTTTGATGATTCTAAAACTCATGTGGTTTGTGGTACTAATTACTTTAAAAGTGTTTTTAGTGCACAGGTTTTTTTCAATAGTGAAAAGTTTAACGTCAAAAGGAAATTCAAGTATCTGACCCGAGCTCAAAGAAGCCAAAATTTAGAGAAGTCTGCTTGAAGACTTTGAAGTGTAAATCTACTTTTGTATTATGTAAGAATTTTTAGCTTGTTAAAGTTTGATGTAGAAGATTTTTATAGTTTTGAGTTTTTGAAAATATTTCAAAAAACTATAAAAATACATCTTGTTTTTGAAATATATATATATACAAAATATTTCAAGTTATTTCTTGTTTTACAAAAATTTAATATGTATTTTTAATTAATGTATCAAAAAATTCACAAGTATTTTTAAAACAAGGAAAAACTGTTTTTTGGGCTTCTGTCGGTCGAGTGCACGGTTGACCACAGGGCAGAGAAAAGGCTCTGTTGGTCGATCGAGCGGTTCACCGGACATGCACAAACCTGTGCATTGGCCTTTAGCTCTGAGCCCGGCCGACATTGCACTGAGTCTTCAGAACTCATTCTGGATGGCCACCACACGGTCGACCGCCAGTATTGAGCTCGATTCTGAGCTTAGAGTGCTACTCTGGCAGGTCAATCGCTCGGTCGGCCGACAGCGGCGGCAAATTCATATTTGCCTTAGCCGGTTGATCACCAGTAATCAAACACGCCTGTTTTGAACTATAACAGCTATTTTCTTATACAAATCAGTCCAGGTTCATTCCAAATGACTATTTTATGATTTTAATGGTTTTTAATATGTTTTAATTGCTGGGATTTACTGAGAATAGGTCTCGAACCTTCTTCTATATAAAGGAGTGCTTAGAGACTGTTTATACACAAGAAAATATCAAGAATTCCAAAGTAAATCAAAGAGTTTTTCAAAAGTTTCAAGTTTTCAGTTCTAGTGCTCAAAATCTTTCATCTTTGTTTTTCTCATACTTTTCTTGAGCTATCATTCTTTACATTGAGCTATAGAAAAGCTGTAAGAGAGATTGTTTGTGATCTTGTAATGATCACCAAGTGCTATAAACCATTGTTCATTGAGAGTTCCTCTTGGAAGGAGGGTCGTAAGGTGGAGTTGCGGCTCCAGATCTTGCGGGATCAAGTTCAGTTGTAAACGAGATCGATTATAGTGGAATCCTTCATTGCGGTGAAGGCAGGGATGTAGAGCAAGTGGTTCGAATCTCGAAAATAACCTTTTGTGTTTACGATTGGCTTACGTTTGATCTTTCTAACTCTTTCTCTTCTTTATTTTTTGTAATATTACACTTGTTATTTTTATTACTCTTAAAATATAATTTGTTTGAACTCTCTATATATCAAGAAAGCAATTATGCACCTCAACTCTTCTTTTAAGAGGAATCATAAGGAGAAGTTCAGAGCCCTTCACTGGGTATACAACTTCATTTTCTGATTGTTGTAGTTATTTATAATTGTGTTTTAATTTTCGCTTTATTTTATTATATCATCTATTCACCCTCCTCTAGGTGATTTCAATTGGTATCAGAACTTAGACTCTTGTTTATAGGTTTCACCACCTAAGAGTGATCCTATTTGACCCATCACTTTACTTGTTATATACATGAAGGATAACGTCAAGCCCCACCTAAGTTTGGTGGACTTAACTTTCCTATTTGAAAAGTTAAGATGACAGTTTTCCTACAATCATTAGGAAGCCGGGTAGCCAAGGCTATTACCAAGCTGTTTGTTGTTCCTAATGGTGGTGAGGATACATGGACTGATATCACTGTTAAGGAATTTGAGGTCAATGCTAAGGCCCACTATACCCTATAGCAAGCACTCAATGATGATGATATTTTCAGAGTGATAAATTGCAAGTCTACTTATGAGATTTGGAGTAATCTCATTGTTCCCCGTGAGGGGACCTCTCGAGTTACGAGGGCTAAGATTGATTTCTTGCATTCTCAATATGAGAATTTCAGTATGAATGATAACAAGACTATTGATGACAAGATCACTCATTTTACAAAGATTACTAATGGTCTCTCTTCCTTAGGTGACTCTATTGACAACGATTAAAAAGTGAGAAGGGTAATTCAAGCACTTCCTCAATCTTGGAAAGTAAAATCTTCCACTTTGAAAGAGTTAAACGACAAGGAGGAAATAGATTTCATGGGTCTCATTGGAAACTTGAAGACCTATGAGATGAAAAGGAAAGTTAGAGAAGACAAAGCTCTACAAAAGAAGAAGAGCATCGGTTTCAAAGCTACTCCAACCTTCTCTGGTGATAATGAAAAGTTTGAGAAAGATGACGATGAACTCTCTTCACTTGTGAAGAACATTTGAAGAATGTTTCATAAAAGAAGAGGGATCAACAATTGCAAAAGGAGATGGCAAGGTAAAGAAAAGAGAAGAAATTAGTTTGGCCCTTGCTACAATAGCAAGACGCAGGGCCACCTCATTGCGGATTTCCTTAAGATAAGAGCAAGGCTTCCACATCAAAGAAGCCATACAAAAAGAAGGCAATGAAGGCTACTTGAGATTCCAAGACTGAATCCAAAGAGGATATCGACACAACAAACATTTGTTTCATGGCTCAAATGACGAAACAACTAAGGTAATTTCTGAGCCTACTTTAAATGATTCTGACTTATCAATAGATGAATTAGAAGATGATTTGAAAGAACTTTCAAACAATTATGATTTTCTTAAAAAGAAGTGTTTGAAAATAAAGAAAGAAAATGAGCTTTTGCAAAATCAATTGATTGTTGTTTCTAAAGAAAAGAAAAATTTAGCTATTTCTCTTCAAAAGACTCAAAAAGATTTTGATGCTTATAAGATTTCATATAAAGCTAAATTTTCTTGTATTGATGAAAATGAGATTTATTTGATGAAAAATAAGATAAACACTTTAAGTAATATTTTAAAAAAACATGGGTTTGACAAAGGTAGGTTAGAAGCTATGTTTCCAAAGAGGTAAACTCAAAGGAAATCACAATCACATGTTTCACATACATATCATCATGCTCACACATAAACACAACATGCAAATCACACACATCATACACACAACGCACACCATGCATTTATGTATGCCAATGTGTACTCATGCACTTACTATGACTGAAAAGGTCACTTGGTGAAGTTTTATTATGATAAATTAAATGTTTCAAATAATTATATTTGGGTTCACAAGACTAACATCATAGGACCCAAAAAGATCTTGGTATCAAAATTAATATCTATTTTAAATGATGCAGGTACGCGCCAAGCTCCCAAGACGTATGGAGCAGTGGTACCTTGATAGAGATTGCTCACGACATATGACATAGGATATCAACAACTTTACAACCCTATCGAGGTCCAATGAAGGTGGCACTGTCACCTTCAGAGATGTTCCAAAGGAAAGATTATTGGTATAAGTAACATCAAAATTGGTATATCTCTTTTAATCGAAAATATTGCTTTAGTTGTTGGATTTAAGCATAATCTATTAAGTATTAGCCAATTAGGTGATAAAGGTTTAAAAGTTATTTTGATGATTCTACTTGTGATGTTATGATAAAAAGAATGATTCTCGTGTGCTTTCCGATTTTCGTGAAAATAATGTTATATCATTAATGTATTGAATTTAGATTGCAATGTTACTTGTTTGACTGTCATAAGTGAAGATTCATAATTATGCCATAGAAGGTTAGGTCATATTTTCTTTGACCACTTATCCCGCATCGATTCTAAGGAAGTGGTAAAATGTATTCCAAAATTAAGATTGAAAAAGACCGTATTTGTGATGCGTACCAACCTGAAAAACAAACCAAGTCTTCTTTTAAATCTATTAGGGATATTATGACATCTCGACTATTGGAATTAATACATATGGATTTATTTGATCTGACCATAAACCAAAAGTTTAAGTGAAAATCATTTTGTATATGTTCTTGTTGATGATTTTTCAAGATATACTTGGATTTTCTTTTTATAACGTAAAGATGAAATTTTCTCGTTTTTCAATGTTTCTTGAAAAAGGGTTGAAAAGAAAAACATTTTTCGATTTTACGCATTCGAAATGATAGAGGTGGTGAGTTTATCAATCACTCCTTTATTACTTACTATGAAGAAAATAGAATTAAATATGAGTTTTCATGTCTTAGAACTCCACAACAAAATGGAGTCGTCGAAAGAAAGAATAGAACTCTTCAAGAGATGACTAGGACTATGACCAATGAATGCAGACTCCCTCAATATCTATAGGCTGGCGCTATAAATACATCTTGTTACATAATAAATAGAATATTTTTTCACAAAAAATTAAACAAAACTCCTTTTGAGATTTTTCATTTAAGAAAACCGAACGTTTCATATTTTGAAGCTTTCAGTTGTAAATGTTTTGTTTTAAATACTCAGGATAATCTAGAAAAGTTTGATGCTAAATCTTTTGAAGCAATTTTTGTTGTTTATTTTAACACTAGTAAAGCTTATAGAGTCTTCAACAGATCAATTTTGATTATTGAAAAATCTATGCATGTGAAGTTTGAGGAATCTAACTCTCTTATGAAGAATGTTCTAGATTGCGAAATTGATTCTTTAGGTGAAGACATTGAGAAGATTTCTATGAAGAACTCATCGAAACAAGAAGTTCAAATAGAAGTGGAACCTACTCAACCACTTCCGAAGGATTGGAGATATGCTTCAAGTCATCCCAAAGATCTCATCATAGGTGATGTATCTCAAGGAGTATCTACTAGATCCAAACTCCAAGATATTTGTGGCCATTTTGTATCTATTTCATACATAGAACCTAAAAATATTCATGAGGCCGAGATAGACTCTCATTGGTTACTTGCTATACAAGAGGAGCTCAATCAATTCGAGTGTAACTAAGTATGGAGACTTGTTTCTAGACCCCAAGATAGACCAACTATTGGTACAAGCGAGTGTTTAGAAACAAGCTAGATGAGTCAGATAATATAATTAGAAGCAAGGTTAGACTAGTGGCCCAAGGTTACAATCAAATCGAATGAATCAATTTTGAGGAAACATTTGCACCTGTTGCACGGCTCGAAGCCATTCGAATGACTCTTGCATATGCCTCATATAAAGATTTTAAACTATATCATATGGATGTAAAGAGTGATTTTCTAAATGAATTTATAGAAGAGAAAGTGAATGTTGAATAACCTCTCGGGTTTGTTGATCCTACACATTCCTACTATGTGTTCAAGTTAGATAAAGACCTTTATGGTTTAAAACAAGCTCCAAGAGATTGGTATGAAAGACTTAATAGTTTTCTTGCAAATAAGAATTTTGTTAAAGGTAAAGTAGATACTACTTTGTTTACAAAACATGTTGATTGTGATATTTTAATTATTCAAATTTATGTTGATATAATTTTTAGCTCTACTAATGAAAAATTGTGCAAAGATTTTGACTCTTGTTGAAGGATAAGTTTGAGATGAGTATAATAGGAGAGCTTAACTAGTTCCTTGGACTTCAAATCAAGCAAAGGAACGATGGAATCTTCATAAATGAAGCCAAATACACCAAAGAACTACAAGAAATTTGGGCTAGAGAACGCGAAGGTTAGCAAAGACTCCAATGGCTACTACAATCAAGCTTGATAAGAATGAACAAGGTAAAAATATTGACATGAAATCATATCATAATATGATTGGTATTTTACTTTTTTTGACGTCTAGTAGGTCGGACATTATATTTAGTGTATATTTTTGTGCTAGATTCCAATCTTGTCCAATAGAATCTCATCTAATAGCGGTTAAACGTATTATTAGATATCTTAAGAGCACTATTGGTATTAGCTTGTGGTATCTGAAAACTAGATAATTTAACATGACGATCTATTCAGATGCCGACTATGCCAGTCGAAGAGTGGATTAGAAAAGCGCTAGCGAAACTTGTCAATTTCTAGGAAATTGTCTTATTTCGTGGTCTTCCAAGAAGCAAAATTCTGTAGCCCTCTCAACTGCCGAGACAGAGTATGTTGTTGTGGGGACTTGTTGTGTACAAGTTTTTTGGATGAAATATACTCTCCTTGACTATGATTTGCATCATGATCATATTAAAATATTTTGTGATAATGCTAGTACTATGCATATGACTAAGAGTGCAAATTAACAAAGTGCGAATAGGCATACAGAGATTCGATACCACTTTCTTAGATATCACTATGAGAAAGGTGATATTGAGATTAATTATATTTTCATTGATTTTCAATTAGCCGATATTTTCACAAAACCTCTTGATTATAATCGTCTCACTTTTATTTATAGAGAATTAAATGTTTGTATGATGGATAACTAATTTCTATATTTTTAAAATTTCTACACAAAAGTTTTTCTTTTAGTAAAAATGCGCAAGATTTCAATTGGTATAAGTGTGCAAAATTGGTATCAAAATTTCAAAATTTCAATTGGTATTGTTTTACTTTACATTTTTTTTTCTCTTTTTGATGTATGACAAAAAGGGAGAGAAGAATATAAGATTTTTAAAGGATAAGTTTTAAGATTTATAATGTTTTTGAGTTTTGATGGATTATTTCAGGGGGAGCTTCTCTTGAAGCTTTATTCATTCATATTTTGTTTATATAACTCACGAGTTTTGTCATCATAAAAAAGGGAGAGATTGTTGGCCCAAGTGTTAACTCTTTGTTTTGATGATTTTAAAACTCATGTGGTTTGTGGTACTAATTATTTTAAAAGTGTTTTTAGTGCACAAGTTTTTTCAAGAGTGAGAAGTTCAACTTCAAAAGAAAATTCAAGTATCGGACCTCGAGCTCAAAGAAGCCAAAATTTAGAGAAATCAGTTTGAAGACTTTGAAGTGTAATTCTACTCTTGTGGTATGTAAGATTTTTTAGTTTGTTAAAGTTTGATGTAGAAGATTGATGCTCAAGATATCACACACACGCACATCAATTTTTATAGTTTTAGTTTTTGAAAATGTTTAGAAACTATAAAAATACATCTTGTTTTTGAAATATATATACAAAATATTTCAAGTTATTTCATGTTTTACAAAAGATTTAATATGTATTTTAAATTAATGTTTGAAAATTTTCACAAGTATTTTTTTTAAAACAAAGAAAAAATGCTTCTGGGCTTCTGCCGGTCGACCACACGGTCGACAGCAGGGCAGAGCAAAGGCTATGTCGGTCGACCAGACATGCACAAACATGTGTGTTGGCCTTTGTCTCTGAGCCTAATCGACTGTCCGGTTGACCGTAGCATTGAGTGTTCAGAACTCGTTTTGGACGGCCGACGCACGGTCGACCGCCAATACTGAGCTCAGAGTACTACTCTGGCCGGTCGACCGCCAAGTCAACTGATGGTAATAGCAAATTCATATTTGCCTTAGCCGGTCGACCGCCCGGTCGATCGGCAGTAGTCAAACATGCATGTTTTGACTATAATGGCTATTTTATTATACAAATCAGTTCAGGTTCATTCCTAATGGCTATTTTATGATTTTAATGGTTTTAATATGTTTCAATTACTGGGATTTATTGAGAATAGGTCTCTAATCTTCTCCTATATAAAGGAATATTTAGAGACTGTTTATACACAAGAAAATATGAAAAATTCCAAAATAAATCAAAAAGTTTTTCAAAAGTTTCAAGTTTTCAGTTCTAGTGCTCAAAGTCATTTTCTTCTTTGTTTTTCTCGCACTTTTCTTGAACTATCATTCTCTACATTGAGCTATAAGAAAGCTATAAGAGAGATTATTTGTGATTTTGTGAAGATCACCAAGTGTTGTAAACCATTATTCATTGAGAGTTCCTCTTGGAAGAAGGTTGTAAGGTGGAGATGCGGCTCCGGATCTTGTGATGTCAAGTTCAGAATCGAGATCGATTATAGTGGAATCCTTCATTGCGGTGAAGGTGGGGACGTAGAGCAAGTGGCTCGAATCTTGATAACAGCTTCTTGTGTTTGCAATTGGCTTGTGTTTGATCTTTCTAACTCTCTCTCTCTTTTATTTTTTGCAATATTACGCTTGTTATTTTTATTACTCTTGCAATATACTTTGTTTGAACTCTCTATTCATCGAGAAAGCAATTGTGTACCTCAATTCTTATTTTAAGAGGAATCATGAGAAGTTTAGAGCTCTTCACTGGGTTTACGACTTCATTTCTTGATTGTCTTTGTTATTTATAATTGTGTTTTAATTTTCGCTTTATTTTATTATATCACCTATTCACCCCCCTCTAGGTGATTTCACAAACTTACAAGATTTGGAAGATCGATATGAAAATATGAAGATTTCAGGGAAAAATGAAATTAAGAAAGATTTCAGGTGTCAATATGAAAAAAACCCTATTTTTATTTATCAAAACTGACCAAAGAGAGGTTTTCTCCCATGACTCTTATAGAAACTTTGTCTGTCTATCCGTCTTCATCCCGATAGAGAGAGAGGAGAGAGGCCTCCTATCTTTCTTCTTCCTTAACCTCTCTCCCTTCCCCCTCCTCCTTCAGCAAAGTCAAATCCCTCCCCTCCCCTTCTTCTTCCTCCTCCCCTCCCCTTCTTTCTCCTCTTCAGTTTTCTTCTTCGCCTCCCTGTCGATCAATTTACACTGCCAATAGAATGGTATACTAGTATATTCTATTTATACCATGAATAATAAAAATTGATCGAAGGGAGGTTTTCTCCTATGACTCATATAGAAACTTTGTTCGCTTGTCCATCTATCCATCTTCTGTGAGAGAGAAAGAGCAGAAAGATCGCTGCCGGCCACCCCTCTCCCCTCCTCTCTTTTTGCCACGTTTCCCCACTTCTTCTTCCTCCTCATTAGGCTTGTCAGCTGGTCCGGTTTGGGTCGGGTACGGGTGGTACCAAACCGGACCCGATTATCCAAGGGGTACCAAACCCGTCTCGTTTACCCGTGATCCTGAAAGTGGGTTTTCATACCCAGAATTGTTGTACCCCGCGGGTCCAGACCCGTTGTATCCGCGGGTCCAAACCTGTTTACCCAGACCCGAAGGCGGTATCAACATCACCCTCGGCAAGTAGCCCAAGAAGTGGCCTACAGAGCTCTTCTCTTGTTTAACAACCACCTCTTGCTGACTCTTCTTGTACCCCTGCATGCTTAACTCATTGATCGGGGGAAATTCGCGTAAAAAAGTGTATGTTTTGAAATCGATATTTAAAGTGTGTGTGTGTTTTGTCTTCCTCGATACTTCTTTTATAGCATAGAGGTTAAAACGAGTCGAATCCACAAGGACGGGAGGCGGTAGAAGCTTTACCGGTATGTTCATGTGTATGTTAAAAGTTCTTCAATGTTTGAAAAGAATGAAAAGAAAAGAGAACAAAGAATGAAAAGAGAAGTACGGTGAAACACGAAGAAGTGAGAAGCATAGAAAAAAAGATATTTGTGATTTTTGATATTTCTAAAACAAAGTAAAAAAGAAAGAAAACCCATAGCTACTAACTTCTAATGACTCCACCAACATGTTAACCTCTTAATGATAGTTACCTCACATGTATCCTTGACAATCACTAGTCCTTGGTTCAAGAGCGTTTCAAAGTATGACCCATATGTAACTAATCACATCCCAACTTAACAAAACAAGTGCAAGGTACACTTAAACCATCAAAATTAAAAGTAAGCATGGAGTAAAGTAATGTTAGCTTGTTAGAGAGTTAGGAAGTTAGAGTGTTAGATCCATCATCATAAGCCATCAATGGGTCTTGCAAGAGTAAGGCCAAGTAGATGCTATTAGATTCATGTGGATTATCAAGTAAGAAGTTAGACTAGTTAGTGGTTAGTAGTTAGTCGCCATGAGAGAAAAGATTAACTAAACATGTAAAAGGAGTTAGATAGAAAATAAAAAGAGGTAAAGAGAGCACCTTTCATAACTTGTCACCTTCTATTACAAGCACTCATGCATTCCAAACATATATCACTCTCTCTTCTATTACAAGATCTACAAGAAATGAAAAATACAAGGGAGGAAGAAGAAGAAGAACTAAACTAAACTACCCTAAACTACAACATGAAAAGGAAAACCCTAAAACCAACCTAAAAACTACTCAAAAACTCCTCTCCCTGGTTCTAGAAAAACCCCAGGGTATTTATAGGCAAAAGGGGGAACTAGGGTACTGTACAGAGCCGCATGTCAAATCTTAGCGCGCGGCTCCACAAGGGAGCCACAGAAATGCGGCTATGGTCGCGTTTTCGTGGCTAGAGTGCTGTCGCGCGTGGCGCGCCGCATGCAGCGCAGTCCTCTCTTGTCCTTCTGTCGGCTGGATGTCTTGGTTTCTGGAAATTGGCCCCCAGTTTTGATAAAACAGCCCTCCAAAGTCAATGGCTATTCATGTAGGCTTTTAATCACCAATTAAATGGTGATTTTGGGCTTCTTCTTCATTTCATGCCATGGACCTAGAAACATGCAAGAGAGGTATTATTAGCAGAATTTAATATTAAATAAATGTGAAGATGTGGTATGAAATATGTAGGTTTAGAGACAATCACACCCCCACACCTATCTTTTGCTCGTCCCGAGCAAAACAAAAAAACTAAAGAAATTATTACACCACTTTCGTAGGTGACACGATTGCACTGAGCATGTACAATAAGTCGTTAAACCTCTAGGTTTCCCCTAGAGGAGGAGTTTTTTCTCCTCAGGGTTTTCAGCGGATTGCACCCACAAAATCCATAAAGAAAGAAATCAAATGTTAGTATTTTGAAAACGCATTTTGAAATAGAGAAAAGTGTTGAAGTATTTTTGCGAAAATATAAGTGATCCAAGGTCAAAGATTAACTAGAAATTATTCTTTCTTAAACTAAGTCGAAATGCAAAATCTTGTTATAAATTAAATGTAAGAATTTAACATTGATTGATTCTTTGATCTTTCATAAAACTCTTAGAAAAATATGCACTTTGTGAACAGTGAAAGTTTTTGGGATATCGACTCTAACTTTCATGCCATTGATTTGTGTTTATTTATTTTTTTCTTTTTTTTCTTTTTTTTCCCTTAGTTTTCTTATGCTTTCTTATTTACCCGAGTAGTGAGTCTTTAGCCGGTGGCTCCCAAACCAGATGATCTTAGGGCACCAGATGATAAACATCCCTCGGACTTAAGGATTCGAGTAAACAAAGCCATAAAACTAAAGGGAATTATGTTATTTTTGTCTACTGTTTTAGGTCTGAATAATCATGCTTCCTGAGACATAATTACCTAACTTCAATAAGTGATTTTATCATCATTTCATTATATATATATATATATATATATATATATATATATATATATATATATATATATATATATATATATATATTATGACATTTTCAGTCTTTGATTCAATCCCAAAAATTGTGTAAGTGTGAAGTGCATAAATCTAAGGCAAAAAATTCAAGATCAAATTATCTTTTCAATCTTACTTTCTTATCTTAAATTTTAAACAAGATCTATTATTTTGACTTCGTTTAAAAATTCATAATTTTAAGTCTTCCTAATTCCTGAGATAATCTTAATTTTCTTAAAAATAAATCAAAATTATTTATCTTGTTTCAAAAAGTTTTGTAAAAAGAAAAAGAGGGTTTTTATACAAAACAAAATTTAAAAAGGTTCCTAAAAAGAAGTGTAAAAGAAAGAAAATTTAAAACTACCTATGTTAGCAAACCCTCTCCCACACTTATCTCATTCATTGTCCTCAATGCATTGTGAATGTGTATAAACATGAAGCAAATGGGAAGGGAAGGAAAATTACCTCATGGTGGTGGCTCCGATGGTGGTCTGATTGGGCCAAGCGTTGCTACCCAATCAGGATAATGTGGATCTTGAAGGAACCCACCAATGACCTCTCTAATATAACCTAAGAATGATTGAGTGAATGGTCTTATTTAAAAGTTTATCCCCATCTAATTTTCAATTTTCAAAAATAATTACTGAGTCATTTTCTTTAACATTCTTGTCCAACAATGAAGTGTGATTTTGGGAGATGATGGATTTGGACTCAAATAGACCAGGAACAAAAACCGATACCGACTCAAAAATTTGACTCAGATCAAGTCGAGAGTCAACAATGAGAGTCGAAATTGGTTCAAAAATAGGGTCTAAACCAAAGAATTGATGTTCACACACTTTCGCTATTAATGAAGTGTGATCATAAGATATTGGTGATTCAATTTCACGGTGTACGGGTACAGGATTCAATGTTGACTCCGGAATAGAGAAAAAAATCTGGTAAAGATACAGGAGTCATTATTGAATCAAAAAGTTAAATGAAATTAGTAACATGAGGTTCGGGATCACATTCAGGTTCAATTTCAATTTCAGGAAAGGGATAACTTGCCAAAATGTCCAGGCGACTTTCATAACTTGGAGTTTGGTCAAGTTGAAATGTGCATTCTGAAATTGAATCTTGGTTTCCAAAATAACATGATTCTTGAGTCCAATCGGTAGAGTTAGGGATATAAGAATTGGTCAAAGGTTGGCAAGAAAGACTTTCCTCGCTCTCATTGATCAAATTGCTCATTATTGATTCTAACCTACTGATGGGTCGGGTAACAGAATTTTGAGTCTGAATCATATCTTCCATACTTTTTGCAATTAGTTCTTCTTGAAAAGGTGAGTATGGAAGTTGATTTTGGAAATTGTGGTGAAATTGTGAGTCCGTCAGATTTTGCGATTGTTGCTCAGACTCACGCAAGGGTTCCATACTCAAGTTCAGTATTGATGGTTGTTCATTTTAAATCGGTGAGACTGGAAAAGATAAGTAGGACTATTGAAAATTTGGCTGAGATGATTAGTCCAACATATTTTTAAATCGGTGCAATTTTTCACAAAAGACTTCCAAATGCTTTTCTAACTCAGATTCTTCTTCAGTTAGATGTTCCAGAAAAGGAGTATATGGAGTTTGATTTGGGAAGGATTGTGAATTGAGCAAATTTTGAATTTGTTGTTGGGACTCAAGCATGGCTTCCATACTCCTTTCCAAATTAGATTTTTCTTCGGTTGGTGGAACAGGAAAAGGAGGATATGAAGCAGAATCGGGGAATGAATATTATGAAAATTATAGACAAAATGGTTGAAAATCTGACTCAGGGGAGGTGAATCCCCATGAACTCTGTGAAGAGTAAAAATTATTTTGAAAATTATAGTCATAGGATTGGGAATATGGGTCATACTGAGTCGGGTAATCCCAACTCGGCATATATGTTTGGTACATGTTGTACATAGCCGGGTTCGAGTTATCCGAGTCAAAGAGGTTGGGGTGAAATATGGATTCATATTATGATTGAAAGAATTATTGTTGTTAAAATTTATTTCACAATTTACAAAAAAGAAAACAAACGAACAAACAAACAAACAAAGAAGAAGAAAAGAAAACAAGCCTATGCTAGGGTTGACTTAGACCTAGACGACTCATAACTGGTTAGACTGCCCACGGGGGGTACATTGTCAAAATCTGACCACGAATTAACCGGCCAGGTAGGGGCAAGATCAGTGGGAGGTATCCGTGCCGGAGCAACGGGCCTAATTATGCCAAACCACTGTTCTTCGAGGTTTCGCCTCTCAATGCCCAACCTTAGACGCCGATTTGACAAAAGTCAACTTCTAACAACTTTTCCCTTAGGTCAATCTCTTAAATGAGTCCAAGATGTCCCTAGGGGCTAACGTCTAGCAAGTTTTATTTAGGCTTGGGTTGTGTGAGTGAGGAGGTGATTTTTGGGCCAAGGAGGGTAATGACTTCCCCAACTTATGTTGTCTTGGGTTTGCCCTTAAGTTAAATTCGTGCAAGTGTGCAATATAGATAAGAATGAACACGAAAAAGTGAGTAAATCACTGAAGTGTTTGTCCTAACTATATGCAATGCAATATGTACACCTCCGTCAAGATCACAACAACACAAGAACAAAATACAGTATATTGGAATGAAAATTGACACGTGTCTATATTCAAATGTCTAAACCGTTTTAAAGTATCCAACTTCCATTTTAGTTCTTAAAATTATTACAGTGAACAGGTAATATAAACAAAAACTAGCAGCAGAATATAAGAATGTACAAGAAATTACCCAACCACACAAGAGAAAGTGTGGACTTCTGCAATGCTAAAGAATTTGACTTACACACCAAAAACAAAGAAGAAAAGTTAACAAAAACGTGAAATCAAACCGTTCCCATCCCTGACAACGGCGCCAAAATTTGATCGGGGAAAAATCGCGCACAAAAAGTGTATGTTTTGAATTCGATATTTAAAGTATGTGTGCTTTGGCTTCCTCGATATTTCCGTTATAGCATAAAGGATAAAACGAGTCGAATCTATAAGGACGGAAGGCGATAGAAGCTTTACCGGTATGTTCACGTGTATGTTAAAAGTTCTTCAATGTTAGAAAAGAATGAAAAGAAAAGAGAGCAAAGAATGAAAAGAGAAGTACGGTGAAACACAAAGAAGTGGGAAACATAGAAAAGAAGATATTTGTGATTTTTGATATTTCTAAAACAAAGTGAAAAGAAAGAAAACCCATGGCTACTAACTACTAATGACTCTACCAACATGCTAACCTCTTAATGATAGTTGCCTCACATGTATCCTTGGCAATCACTAGTCCTTGGTTTAAAAGCGTTTCAAAGCATGACCCATATGTAACTCATCACATCCCAACTCAACAAAACAAGTGCAAGCTACACTTAAACTATCAAAACTAAAAGTAAGCATGGAGTAAAGTAATGTTATCTTGTTAGAGAGTTAGAAAGTTAGAGTGTTAGATCCATCATCATGAGCCATCAATGGCTCTTGCAAGAGCAAGGCCAAGTAGAGGCTATTAGATTCATGTGGATTATCAAGTAAGAAGTTAGACTAGTTAGTAGTTAGTAGTTAGTTACCATGAGAGAAAATATTAGCTAAACATGTAAAAGGAGTTAGATAGAAAATAAAGAGAGGTAAAGAGAGCACCTTTCATAGCTTGTCATCTTCTATTACAAGCACTCTTGCATTCCTAACATGTATCACTCTCTCTCCTATTACAAGATCTATAAGAAATGAAAAATACAAGGGAGGAAGAAGAAGAACTAAATTAAATTACCCTAAACTACAACATGGAAAGAAAAATCCTAAAACTAACCTAAAAACTACTCAAAAACTCCTCTCCCCGGTTCTGAAAAAATCGCAGGATATTTATAGGCAAAAGGGGGAAATCAGGGTACTGTACGGAGCCGCGCGTCAAATCTTGGCGTGCGGCTCCACAAGGGAGCCGTGAAAACGCGGCTATGGCCGCGTTTCCACGACCATAGTGCGGCCGTGCGCGGCGCGGCGCCTGCAGCGCAGTCCTCTCTTGTCCCCCTTTCGGCTGGATGTCTTGATTTCTAGAAATTAGCCCCCGGTTTTGATAAAACAGCCCTCCAAAGTCAATGGCTATTCTTGTAGGCTTTTAATCACCAATTAAATGGTGGTTTTGGGTCTTCTTCTTCATTTCATGCCATGGACCTAGAAACATGCAAGAGAGGTATTATTAGCAGAATTTAATATTAAATAAATGTGAAGATATTTTATGAAATATGCAGTTTTAGAGACAATCACTCATCAAAGCTTAAGACCAATAGGAGAAGAAGAAACATAGTACATATCATCACGATTGAGGAGGAGCTAGCCCTTGTGATGAGCTGACCCATATGATATCTTTGCCAACAACAAAAATTATAAGATGGTATGACTTGTGCTAGCTAAATAACAAATCAAAAAGGTGTGGTGAGCATCAAGAGCTTGAAATGCAAGCAAATTTATGGGGCCACACACAATTGAATGGCCGACTGAGGAATTAACTGTTCCTTCTTTGTTTCTCTCGCAAGCCTAAAACAGGACTGCTTGTCTCTTGGATTTTTGTAATTGGATATTTTCTTGCTCCTCTGCTTTCTTGCTTGGATTTCGGGGTGAGATCGGACTGTTGATGTTAGTTAATTTTAAATTTTGATGGTGAGGAGTGGTCAAAGATGGGATGATAAGGGAGAGGTAAGAAGGAGTAAGGGAATGATTGTAATCACCTAGAGGGGGTGAATAGGTGATGTGCTAACCAAATGCGAAAATTAAAACTTTTGCACTAACTAAAAATAAAATAAAACTTTTGCACTAATTAAAACTAACACACAATACATAATCAAAGAGTGAAGCCGAATTTCCAGTGAAAGGCGCTAGAACTCTCCTCAAATTTTCTATAAATTAAGAGTTGAGGTGCTTCAATAGCTCTCTTGGTTCAAACAAGTGCAGGCACAATAAACTCTATCAAGCATGTATATCAACTAAGCACAATTAGTTTCAAACATATGAAGATATATAAACACAAGTGAGTAAAGAGAGAGAGAGAGAGAGAGAAAGCAATCGCAAACACGAGAGAATTATTTCGAGGTTCGAGCCACTTGCTCTACGTTCCCGCCTTCACCGCAATGAAGGATTTTCACTAGACTCAATCCTGCAAGATCACTCAGTGCCGCAACATGTACAAATGCTCTCGGACCCGGAAGTCCCCCATTGTTCCTGCAAGAACAACACACGTGAACTCGCAAGCTCGTCAAGGCCACAACCCCCAACTTCTTCTCGAATACAAGGTAGAATACTTGGTGATCAACTCTCTTAATCACAAACAAACACTCTCACAAACAAGGATCCTATAGGATAGATTTAGTAATAAAAAACTCCAGCTTGTGTGAGAAAATTAGATAGATTTGAAAGTGAAAAAGTCAAGAAAAAAAATCTTTTTGAAAGCTTAAGAGAAACATTCTAGAAAACTCTCTTTTGATATGTAAATGAATCTCTAAAATTTGTTGAGAAAACTCTGTTGAAGATGGGAAAATAGACTCTGAAAATTTTTGGTGAAAAATAAGCCAAAACCCTTATTTATAAGCCATGCCAAAAACCCTTACGTTGGGGTCCAATCACAGGCCAAATCAGTCTGTCGGTCAACCAGGCGGTCAATCACCAACGGTCAAAAATATGACCATTGGGGTTGTCGGTCAACCGGGAGGTCGACCGTACCCAACATCCAAAGAGCAAAGCTCTCTAGTGATCGATCGATCGACCGGAAACAACAAAGAGTACTGAGTCTACGGTAGACCGGTCGGTTGACCGACATGCACAGGCCTAGGCTCGTGCACAGCCGGTCGACCACCCGGTCGGGTTCAGCCCCAAAACTGTATATATTGTATTTTTAATAATATTTTTAAATCCAATTTATTTCCAATAAATCTCAATAAATTTCACAAAAATTAGTTCATGTAAATACATTAAGGCTCCAATATGTGTGAACACAAATTCAACATATATTACAAACATGTGAACTATTTTTGAGATGTTAAATACCATTTTCATTTTCGAAATACAAAAATTGTTTTTCCAAAACTAAACTTGTAAATAGAAAATCATGTTTTTTTAAAACTCTCATAAATACAAAAACAAGTTTCTTAAACACATTTAAAGTTCAATATGAATGGATATTATCCAATACACATATAAAATAATGTAAACTTATTTTTGACAATATATATTCATAAAAACAACTTTTGACAAAAATAAAAGTTAAACTCATCAAAATAAGTTTCTATTAACAAATCAAGCTCTAATATATGTGGATAGAATCCAATACATATTTCAAACTATAAGACTTATTCTTTTGAGACGTAAACCATATATACATAAACTAGTTAAACCGAAACACGATAAGCCAAAAACTATTATTCATGTAAATCATATAAACACAAACTAGTTAAACTAAAACACGATAAGCCAAAAACTATTATTCTTGAAAACCAAAATACCAAAACTTATGTGCAAGTGCATGTGTATAGGATTGAGCAATAAAAAATAATCTATTCTTTATATAAATTCTAAACTTACAAACTCTTGACTAAAGTTTTCTTCTTAAATAAATTTCCTTTCCATCTTGACTTGATCCAAACTTGATTCCATCGAGTTAACCTCCTCATTGAGTACTTTATATGATCTTAAGTTTGAGCTCATGAATCAACACGTGCTAACTTCAAAACTTGACTTTGAATCTTTTGTTGAAGCTAAACACCAAATAACATCTTGATTGAATATTTGAAACTTAAATAATATAAAATAATAGTACTATAATTACATGAGTTAATCATCATCAAAATTAGAATGATGGGCCTTTGGGCCAACAATCTCCTTCTTTTTTATGATGGCAAAACTCATGGAGTTATATATACATGGATTAAAGATAAGCTTTTGTAAAAGCTCCCCCTTAACTCATGCATAGCATAAAACATATTGATATTTATTTAGGCTCATAAAACACGAACAATCATATACATATATGCATAAAACACAAACAACATGTATAAATGAACTCTAAAATCCTCTCCCTCTTTTTGTCAATTTATCAATAAAGGGGTAAAAAAATAAGTAAATGTACATGAGATATAAATCTATGAAGAGGAGAGACGTTAAGTTAACTCGTCCTGCATACATGATGCATTATATGAAAAAGTGATGACTAAACCCTAACCCGTATAAGCATAATATATAATGTATAGATGAAGATGCTAAGCTCCCATACACACATGTATGATATAGAGCAGAGAGATCAAGCTCTTCTTTATGCAACACACTTTTTATAAGTTTATATTTAGAAGAGACATTAAGTTAACTCCCTTTGCATATATGTAACAAGCATCAAAACGATAGAAACTGATTTTTTTTAACTAACCGATAGTAAATTCTCAATAAAACAATTGTGAATAAACATAAACATAGATACCATTTTAAGTCAAAAAAATTTGCTCACTTTTTTGAAATAATCACAAGACCAATGCATAAACTCGAAAAAATCAAAAATCAAAAAACAAAACAATGTATTTAAAGTAAAACCAATGAGATTGTTAAATATTGCACAATCAATCATATATATGTATGTTAATAGAAATATCACTTGAAATTTAACGCATAGATATATAGATAAAACATGAATGAGTGTACAAAAATGAAATATCATGAGAATCATATGTATAACTCATTGAAATCACCAACCTACATGCACATGTCAAGGGAATAGTCATTTTAAGAATATACAAGGCATGATCACCTAACCATCCTCCCACTAAGGGTAGAAATTTTCAAAAATAATGATTTGAAAGTAGCTTAATATAGATTGAAAATACTACCAAGTGAAGAATAAAAGAACTAATTTAAAATAGTTTTGAAAACTAGTCCAAGATTTTTCAAACATAACCAAATTATATATCTCATGAAGCATGCATATTACACAAAATTTGTCACTCAAAATCTATATAGCATAAACATGTGCTTATGAAATAACATCATGAGTAAACAAAAGGTGAGTGCACAAGAGTCATGTGAAAAACATATTCATGAAGATAAACAATAAATATCAAAATCACTCATCAAAGTTCATGTGAAATTTTTTTTTGAAACTTTGACATATATCAAACTTGATTTGTAGAAACATGAAAACACAAATCACAAAAATTCTTTTTCACAAAATATGATACATCATATAATATGCAAGAATCATCAAAACTAGGACATACAAGTACAATCAAATATAAAATGAGTACACAAATGAAATAAAACATGTATAGCATAAAAATCAAGTGTATCTCAAGAGTTGTACATGTATACACAAGTTTTAACAAGATTTGCATAAAACCATATGATCAAAACATATAAATCATGATATGCTTCAACTAAAGCATATGTAACATATATTCACAAATAAGATAGATATATAAATCTGATTTGGAAACATTTTCAAAAATACATGCTTCGCTTATCAACCAATCAACTCATTATTAAGCACAAAGCATCATATGATAGAGTTTAGGTTATAACACTAGCATATAAGCATTATAGCAAATAAAATATTTTTAAAATGGAGGATGAGATGGTTACCAATATCGATATAGTCAATCTTCATTTCTCTAAAATAAGGTGGTCCTCCCACTAAACTCCTTGATGATAGTGATGCATCCATTGATTTTTTCATCAAGCTCCGATTGCATCCACCACCAAGACACCAACTCTCTCACGTCTTGTGAGAGACCATACCTACATAAAAAATAAGTGGTGTGGATTTTGGTGCCCAAATCTTTTTGGGTTCTTGGGCGTTAATATTGCTACGAATCCAAACATCTTGCGTGCAAAATTTGAATCATTTAATCTATCATAACAAAATTTTACAAGACGCCCTTTGCGGACACAATGTCTACATGCGTACACTCTAGCATACATATGAGTGTGAGCATGGTGTGCATGTGATGTATGCCGTGAAGGGTGTGCATGCATATGTGAAATTATTTCTTTTAAAATAAAGATTCCAATCTAGTGTGATTAAAAGCACAATTGCTCAAATTTGAGCTCAAACAATCATTTATATTTTCTAAAATATGAATCTCATTTTTATCAATAGAGGATAAAACAATATTCGCATGAGAAACACGACAAGCATGAAAATCAAAATTGTTTTCTTTTGAAAGAGAAATAGAAGTCTTTTCATTTTCAACCAAAATAATTTTCTTTTTCAAAGACTCATTTTCCTATAAAACAATCTCATTTTCTTTAGAAATCAAAATAACTTGATTTTTCAAAGATTCATTTTTTTGAAATAATTTCAAATTTATTTTCAAAATTTTTTTTTCTTTTGGAACAGAATCATTTTCTTTCTTCAAATGTTTGTTTTCAACCTTTACTAAATCATACTTTTCAAGAAGTTTTTGACAAAGCAAAGTGAGATCATCATATGACATATCATCATCTTCATCAAGGTCGGATTCCCGAATTTATCTAAAGGGGGTCATCTCCTTGACCATGTAGCACATGTCGGAAGTATTACTTCCTTGATTCGAGTCTCTCTCCTTGTCATTTGGCATTTGTTCACCAAGAGATCAAAGTCTTCCATACTACAAAAGCCGAATCAGAATCAAAGTTAGAAACCCTAGAAAGATAATCACCATTTAGGATTAACTTTGAATCATGAATGACTTTTGCATTAGCCTCAAAATTTTTGCCATTTCTAATATATGATATTTTTATTGTGGCAAGATAAATATTTATACCAAAGGCTTTGAGATACATAGACATCTTAACTTTCCAATTTTGAAAATTAAGAATATTAAACATGAGAGGTGTAAGAAAATCCATGTGTGTGTGTAAACAAATATAATAATTAGCAATAAAAATAGGATCTTTTACTCTAGGTTGTTAGACCCAATCAAGAACACCAAGCTCTGATACCACTTATAATCACCTAGGGGGGTGAATAGGCGATGTGCTAATCAAATGCGAAAATTAACTTTTGCACTAATGATTGCGTGAAAGAATACAAAGATATGAAAGTGTATATGATTGATTTTAACTCTGAATTTTCGCAATTTAACCGCTGTAGCAAGAGCTAAACGGGTCGAATCTCAGGGAGAGATGCGATAGAAGCTTTTCGGTAAATATTGTCTTCTTATTATCTTCTCTATTTAAAAAACTTAAAAAAGAAAGGATGAATTGTTGTGGATAAAGATTTAAACTAAAAGAAAGTTTCACAGCTTACTAATATTCAACCACCATACATGCTAATTCTAAATAGATAATTACTTCACTTCAAATCTTAAACATGATATTCTACCACAAAATCAAGTAAGATACATAGGAGAGAAACTAGGATACGGGTTGAAATAGCACTAACCAAGATGTAACATTACAATATCAAGATTGTCGGTCAAGTATAAAGTAAGAAAGATCATTAGAAAATACAAGCAAATCTTTAACCCTAACACTTATTAAAGTTGAACATTAAAATATCAAGATATTTATCAAGTATAGATTAAGAAAAAAATAAAAAAATGTTTAAACTAGTTGCTTATCCTAATGAGTCTTCAAGAATAAAGATTGGAGTAGGCATTCATATGATCTAATTTGATTATCTACTAGACATTAGATGTGATGGTGGTGATATATTAGCAAGTCATGAGAAAAGACCTAGCTACTCATGGTAAATATGTAAAGTAAAAGAAAGTAAGAAATAAAGAAAATAAAGAAAAAGCAAAATTAAAAACAAACAAAGATATGAGAAAGGTAAAACCTGTTTATTGATTGTCACATCAATTACAAGAGTTGTCTTCTTCCTCCTCGTACAAAAATAAAAATTCAGAAAGAAAATAGTCTAAAGAAAAACTCTAATTTTAATCTCTGATGTGAGATGAGAGATTATGAGAGATTTCAGTTCTTTAAATAGGCCTCAAAGCTAATCACACTAGAATACAAATAAGAAGGTTTCCTAATTCAATATGGGAATTCAATTCTGCAATAAGTTGGCATGTTGATCGTTGAATATGACTCACCAGAAAGCTGAATTGGACATAGTGGTAAACATAAGAATTGTAGTCCTTCAAAGCCTCTTTCTGTAGCATTTTGAATCATCAGATTTAAATATTTGTAGCGAACTTTATGATCCAAATACTAAAAAGTGTACAGTCTAAATCCAAGTTTGAATTGATTTTGAACTCTATTTAATTTGAATTATCCTCCTTATCTCTATTAGGATCAGCTTTATCCCCTTTATCTTCTAGGACATTATCTTTTGAATTTGAACTTGAATTTAGGAGATGAAGATTAATCTTTTCCTTTTTTGGATTCAATTTAATTTAAAATCTAAGTTTAGATAGGACTAGGGATAAAATGAAGCTTCTTGTATCTTTATCCTCTCATTTAAGTAACTACACATCATAATCAAAAAAGGGGTTAAATAGCAATGTTAAATAAATAATAATCAAGGATAAATGTGCAAATGTGATGATAATAATGCAAAATTGAGATGCAATCAACTAACTAATACTGACACATAATAGATAACCAAAAAGTGAAGCCGAACTCCAGGTAAAGGGTTCTAAAACTTCTCCTTAAGATTTCTCTAAATTAAGAGTTGAGGTGCTTCAATAGTTCTCTTGGTTCAAACAAGTGTAGGCACAATAAACTCTATCAAGCACGTATATCAATTAAGCACAATTAATATTAAGCATATGAAAATATGAACAATGTGAGCATGCAAAATATATAGACACAAGTAAGTAGAGAGAGCAATCACAAACATGAGAAAATTATTTCGAGGTTCGAGCCACTTGCTCTATGTCCCGCCGTCACCACAATGGAGGATTTCCAGTAGAATCGATCCCGCAAGATCACTCGGTGCCGCAATACCTACAAGTACTCTCAGACTCGCAAGTCCCTCACTTGTTCCACAAGAATAATAACACACGCGAACCCGCAACTCGTCGAGACCTCAACCTCCAACTTCTTCTCGAATACAAGATAGAACACTTGGTGATCAACTCACTTGATCACAAACAAATTCTCTCACAAACAAGGATCCTACATGATAGATTTTGCAAAGAAAAGCTCAAGTTTGTGTGAGAAAACTAGATAGATTTGAAAGTGAAAAACTCAAGAAAAAAATCTTTTTGAAGCTTAAGAAAAGTACGCTTGAAAACTCTCTTTTGATATGTAAATGAAGCTCTTAAACTTGTTGAGAAAACTCTGTTGAAAGAGAAAATAGGCTCTTAAAAAACTTGGTGAAAAACAGGCTAAAAATCCTATTTATAAGCCAAACAAAAAACTAGTCGTTGTGGTCCAATCACAAGCCAAACCAGCCTGTCAGTCGACCGTGTGGTCGGTCAAAAATGTGACCGTTGGGGTTGCTGGTCGATCGGTCGGTCAATCGTACCCAACATCCAGAGAGCAAAGCTCTCTGGCGGTCGACTGACGGGTCGACCGAAAACAACAAAGAGTACTTAGTCTACAACAGTTGACAGGTTGGTCGACTGACATGCACAGCCCTAGGCTCGTGCACAACCGGTCGACCAGGCTCAGCCCCAAAACTGTATATATTGTATTTTTAAATAATCTTTTTAAATCAAATTTATTTCCAATAAATCTCAATAAATTTCACAAAAATAAGTTCATGTAAATATATTAAGGCTCCAATATGTGTGAACAAAAATTCAACACATATTATAAACATGTGAACTATTTTTGAGATGTTAAAGACCATTTTCAAAATACAAAAATTATTTTTTTCAAACTAAACTTGTAAATAGAAAATCATGTTTTTCTAAAATTCTCATAAATACAAAAACAAGTTTCTCAAACACATTTAAAGCTCAATATGTATGGATAACATCCAATACATATATAAAATAATGTAAACTTGTTTTTGACAATATATATTCATAAAAACAAAACTTAAACTCATCAAAATAATTTTGTATGGACAAATCAAGTTCTAATATGTATGGATAGAATCCAACACATATTCTAAACTATAAAACTTATTTTTTTGAGATTTAAAGCAGATAAACACAAGCTAGTTAAACCGAAACACGATAAGCCAAAAACTATTATTCTTGAAAACCAAAATACCAAAACTTATGTGCAAGTGTATGTGTATAAGTTTGAGCATTCAAAACTAATTTATTTTTTTACATAACTCCTAAACTTACAAACTCTTGACTAGAGTCTTCTTCTTGAATAAATCTTTTTTTTTCCATCTTGACTTGATCCAAACTGAATTTAATCGGGATACACTCATCTTTCAGTGTTTGATGCAATCTTTAAGCTTGAGTTCATGAATCTACACGTGCTAGTTTAAAAACTTGACTTTGAATCTTTTGTTGAACTAAAAACCAACTACGACTTTGATTGAATATCTGAAACTTAAATAACACAAGATTACTAATACTATATAACTATATGAGTTAATCATCACCAAAACTAGAGCGATAGGCCTTTGAGTCAACAATAATGAGGAGAGAGAAGAGGAAGATGTAGAAAATCATGAGATCGCTGCTGTGAGAGTGAAGCGAATTAGGGTGAGTTGGTGTTAAAGAAGAGATGGAGAAGAGAGGGAGGATGATGTCTTTGAGAAAAAGATTGACATGTTTGGGTTTTAATAGGGTAATTGGGTACACAGAGATATGATTTATGTAAAATCATATCCGACCTATTTACTAATCCGATAAATGGATAAACCAGTATTCGGGGTCTGGGACTAGAACTGTGGTTATCTATCTAATCGGGTCGGGCCGGACCCGACCCAACCTGTTGACAGCCTACTGCTCGTCCTCTTATAGCAACGCCGAAGCCGTCCTCTCCTCTTCTTCCGCCTCTTTTTCGCTGACTGAGCGGTATAATATTATATTATGAATATAATATTATAATATAAGAATTTGTTCCAACATAAAGGTGTTAGGGTTTTCTGGTTCCCGCTGCCGCTGCCGCTGCCGCTGCCGCTGCCGCGACGATGACGACGGCGACATTGACGACGACGAAGAAGATCGCGGAAGCGATGAAGACAATCCCAGAGAAGAAGGAGAAGGTTCGAAAGGCGCTGGAGTCTCTCCAGATCTATTCTTCCTCCTTGGCGAACTTCACCCTCGAATGGAAAGATCTACAAGATCACTTCGCCACCGTCGAGAATTCCATCGACGAACGATTCAACGCTCTCCTTCAACATCACAGAGACGAAGACGAAGACAAGGAGGAGGAGGATCCAACGGCGACGGCAGTTGATGGTGATGACGTCAGCGTTGCAAGGCCCGAGCTGAGCTCCCTTTGTGCGAACATGGACGCCAAAGGTCTCCGATCCTACATCAGCGACAACCGATGGGATCTCGTCGCCATTAGAGAGGAGCTCGCCGCAGCCATCCGATGCTCCCCGATCCCTCGCTCTTGGTTCTTGACGCCATGGAAGGATTCTACCCTCAAAGTCTCAATCTTAGGCCGAGGAATCTGAGCAATTCGAGCAGGAAAAGAGGACCAGGAGAAGAAGGCGAGACCCAATTCAATCGGAGCATTTGCATCAATCTCCTCGATAAGCTCCGTGTCGTGTCCCCCAATATCAAACCTTCTGTTAGGGAGAAGGCCAAGAAGCTGGCCACACAATGGAAGGCCAACATCCCCAAAGGCGGAGATAACGCTTTGGAGGCTTCGGGGTTCTTGCAGCTCATTGCTTCATACAAGTTGGTATCTGAATTCCCGCTTGATCATGTCATGGAGATATTCATTTTCGTTTCGCGTAGGAAGCAAGCTGTTGATCTCATTAAGGGTCTTGGACTCACCGATAAGTTACCCGGTAACTATCCATCTCCATCCACTATTGTTATATGTTATCAACTGCTCGAGTTACAAATATTACACAATGTTCATTATCATTCATTGTTGTATTGCTTTATATTCCTTTCTTATTCTTTCTCTGCAATTCAATTTATTTTAAAGAAGAAACCGAGTACAATGCAATATTTTCCAAGTAAAATATCTGTGGTTATCACATTTTTTCTTGTTCTTTAGCTTTAGCTTAAATTTAGTAGATAAATATTGCCTTTCCAGGTGTTTCAAGTTTGTTGACTGCCTACTTAATTGGGTTCATTGGCAGAGCAAAAACTCCTGTCAATTGATATTAGTTATTATCTTTGAAGCAACTTTCCCACGGTTACTCCAAATCTTCTAAATTTATGCTTTGCGTACAGTTTGCCGCTTCTTGTTTTTAATCTATGCTTACATAGAACAAGATATTTCTCCGTAAGGTAGAATTCCCAAGTCCTTGGTTCTAAATCTTTGAGGCAGTTGCATGCATCCCTTTCCTTTATTTAGCTTTGTAAAAGGCCATCTCATATGTTAAAATCAACATAACAAAAGGCCATCTCATATGTTAAAATCAACATTGTTATGTCTGCCTTAGTCCAAGTTCATTTATGCATTCTTGTTGTCATTGTTGCTCACTTGTTCCATAAAATATACCAAGAATCCCTCCACTACTGGTAATTAATTGGTGTGGTTACTGGTCTTCAAGGCAGTTGTCAAATCCATCTTGCAATTTTTTTCTTTATTCTCTATCCAAGCCTATCTCTAACTTCTTATAATGTGTTCATTTCTTATTCTATCTTTTAGCCTATTGCCATTCATCTATGTCAACATTCTCATTTTAGCTATACTTATAGTTTGGATTTTTTAGACATGTTTTTTAATTGCCCAACATGCTTATGAAGCATGGTCGACCCTATGGCTGTAAGCACCTTGTTTTGATCTTTATGAAATGAATCATAACAAATACATCAAAACACAACAGTGCACGAACACAACCCCCCTCCCCCCCAGTGTTCTAAATATCCCTAATATAACCCCGATATTGTGCCGATATTCCGTTTACGGCACCTAGCCCCAATGATTTGGCACATCCAAACCGATATAGCGATTTTCACCCAAAATCGCCGATAAATCGGCATGGACCCGATATATCAGCCGCAATTTCGGCGATTTTGGACCCGATATAGCGTTTTACACTCAATTTCTAGGTTAGGTATTTGGGTAATTCGAGCGATGTGGCAATTGTTGGCCCAAAGGCCTTCCACCCTAGTTTTGATGATGATTAACTCATGTAGTTATGTTTACTAATTATCTTGTGTTGTTTAAGTTTCAGATCATTAACCAAGATATTAGTTGGTGATTAGCTTCAACAAGGAGTTTAGAAGCTTTTCATGGTGATTCCGGTGCCAAAGCTTATAGATCATACCTTTGCACTCGGTGGATCATGTTTGGGACCAAGTCAACTTGAAGATGAAGATCGTCAAGAAGACTTAGATATCCATAGTTTAGATAGTGTGTTTAGATCCATTTGTAAAGCTTAGTATAGTTGATATGCTCAAGTGCACAAACACACACGTTTTATGTTTTGGATTTTGGTTTTCATGAATAGTTTAGATCAAAATAAGTTTAAATGGGTTTTATGTATATTAGATGTGTTCAATATACATACATGCTTCACATCTTAAACAAACTTATTTTGATATGTCTATTCATGAGTTTTAGGAATATTCAGATTTCCTATTGTGAAAAATCCAAGTTTGATTAAATACCGGTTTTAGTTTTTGATAAAATTTGCAAGACTCAAAAATGAATTGATATGATTGATATATGTCTTGAAACTTTTATCACATATTTGTATTTCAATATAAATGGTCAAAACAAGTTTTATATATTTTCAGAAGACTTAAAAAGATTTTTATAAAATATTTTTACCCAGTGTTTCTGACCCAGGTTTGTGCTGACAGGCCAGGTCGGTCGACCCGGACGGTCGACCGCACCATGGGCCGGTCGACCCATGCGGTCGACCGACGTGCACAGACTTGTGCACGTCTGGCAGACACAAGCTCGGTCGACTGTCCGGGTCGACCGGGTCTGAGAGCTCTGCTCTCTGTTTGTTTGGGTCGACCGGGCGGTCGACCGTGTTTGCCCAACGGTCACATTTCTGACCGTTGCCGGTCGGCCAGGCCGGCCGACCGGTAGCCTGTCAGGCTGCCAGCTCAGCCTAACGGCTAGTTTTCTGATGGGCCTATAAAAACCCCATTTCTTTGGGATTTTGGCCAAGATTTTTAGAGCTAATTTTTCCCTACTCTCTGGTTTTAAAAAGAAGTTTTCAAAAGAGTTTAAGTGCCAAAAAGATTCATCCTTGTTTTTTAAAAGTGTTTTGTTTATTTCAAAGAAACTAGGTTTTTGGAATTGTTTTTGAGCAAAAATCTCTATATCATTTTTGGTGTTTTCCCAAGAGTTTTTCTTTGATCAAAACACTTAGTTTTTCACACTTGAGCTTATCATCTATCCTATTCTATTAGGATCTTGTTTTGTGGAAAAAGAAAAAGGAAAGAGGTTTGTGGTTGAGACATACCACTTGTTGTAAACCCTTGATTTCTTGGTTGCTCCCTCTTTGGTAGAGGTTGAGGTTGTGTAATTGGGTTATTGGTTTGCTCCCTCTAGTGAGAGGTGGAGTTGGTTGTTGTTTGCTCCCTCTATTGTGAGGTGGAGCTTGGTGGTTGTAACCCTCTTCGGTAGAGGTGTTGGTTGTTGGTTGTTTGGCTACGGGCCTACCCCTCGGTTGTGAGGTGGTGTTTGTATTGAGAGAGGAGTTTGGTACTCCTTGTGTTGTAACAAATCCTCTTCGGTAGAGGTTCCCTCGGTGGGAGATAGTGGATTGGAAATCCTACACGGTGGTGTAGGCGGGGATGTAGAGCTAGGGGCTCGAACCTCGAAACATATCTTGTTAGCGTTTGATCCACTTGTCTCTCAACTCTCTCTCTCTTTACATTTGTGCAAAGCATCATTATCCATTCATATCATACATATCTATTTGCTTGTGTTGTCCTTGCATTGATTCATATTGCTTATTCATTATATGCTTGGATTACTTGTGTGTGTGCCTCACTTATACTTAACCACAAGAGCTTCACATAGCACCTCAACCCATTCAAGGGGAATCAAGAGGAGTTAGTCCAGAGCCCTTCACGGGGAATTCGGCTACACTTGTGTGTTGTATTAAGTGTGTTGCAATAATTTGCATTAGCTTCCGCATTTAGCGCATTTAGTTTCTAGATTAGCAAGTACACCTGGCATTTGTGAAGATTCTACACTTGGACAGTGATTATGCATTTATAAGCTTAATGCAAGTTATCGAGTTAAGTATATTTTAAACATATAAGTATGATGTTTTATGTAGCTTTATATAATTTATGCATATATTGTCTTATTGAGATCCAATTTAAGACAAGAAGATATGTATATTTACAGTCCGATTTTGACATCCGATTTTTGAAAATATCCCCGATATGTCCCCGATATATCCCCATCCCCGATAAATTTTCCCGGCCGATGTAGTCACTGTGGCCGCCATTTAGAACACTGCTCCCCCCGCCGCGAGATATCTAAAATGTGCATAGAATTTAATTCTTAGCGATATGGATGAGGACCATCTCTCTCTCTCTCTCACGTGATTAGATAGTAGGTGTCATGATGTCTAATTCCCGTACTTCTAGTTTGTTGAGAATTCTGCAATTTCTGCTTTCCAAACTGATTCTTGAAGTGAATCTTATTGTTGGAGGCATTAAAAAAAAAGGCCGTCTATTCCATTGCAAAAGATGAACTACCCACATTTGATTGAAAAATTTGCCAAGAGCATGCTTGAATGTTCTATACCCTAGGAAAGATATGCATATTGCGTACGTATGCAACTTCTGTTCATCTCTATTACTTATCAATTTTCTTATTATGAAGTTTTTTCTATTGGACACATGTATCAGACATGACACTTTGCAGTGTGATTGCTGCATGACACTTTGCAAGGCGATTACATTTCATGTGTAATCTTAAGATTTTTTAGCGTCGTCGTGTTGTGCTGTGCCTATCACCATTTATGCGTCCATGCTGCTTAGGTTACTAGTCGGTCGCTAGTATAATCACTATCTTTAGTACTTTGGGTACCACTGTACATTCTTGTATTTTCCTTTTTCTAACAAATGTCATGACCTGGTGATGATTCTTCAAAACAAAAGATTCATTACAAAATCCCTCTATCGAGTTCGAACATGTGATTTATGCCTTACAATGAGTGAAAAGGGGCCATTGCAATTCATAGAAGCTATTTTCGGTCAAATTTCTATGAGCAAGAATCTATTTCTTAAAGAACAAGACTGACTTTACGGTCTATTTTCAAACTTTTTAAAGCCTTTTGTTGTAGAGGTCACTATTTAGTAGAAAAAGGGGGTTGTATGTGAGGATCACTACATCTATGCCTTTCCTTTTTTGGGATCACTCAATATGAGTATCGGCATCTTAGTTATAGATCATGTGAGTTAATTGGTGCTCTATTAGAGCATCACTCTTTATGTTCTGGTATGGGCTTTACCTGATTCTAAGTTCCATGTTATTGCTCTTTCCCAAACTATTAGCCATTATAATGACCATGATGCCAAGTACCATCTTCAATGGCTTATTGGTGTTCACAACAATGTTGTTATTCTACAATGTGAGTTTTTAGTTTATCTTTGCGCCTCCTATTAGATTATGGTGTGGAAGGCTTGTGTCCTTTAAAATGGAAAGACTTTTTATCTATCTAGCACTGATACTTCGTTGATGGAGACATACCCGTGTTGGATACTTTTTCGACACTTGGATGCTCTGATACTTGTCCGATACTCGACCTATACGTGCCAGATACACCTCTAACATATTCTAAAATTCGCAACATTTATCAGACATATCGGAAGTGTATCCTAAATGTAACCAAGACTACAAAGTTAAACAAAAAAAAGTCTAGTTTTGAATGAAGAGTTTTATGACTTCATTACGTGTAGATGCATTACATTTATATCACGTGTCTAGTTTATCAAAATAATCCATATAGTTATTCATTTATATGACTCAAAATTATTTCATAATAGTTAAGATATTGTGTTCTTCTAACATCGTAACTTTACAAATTCATGCTACATATAATAAATATTAAGATACACATACAAGTATAATTTAATTATTATTCTATATTTATACATTTATGATTTCATACTATTATCCCATATCTATGTTTTTGCATTGTATATTATATATGCGTATCTATGTATATGTAGACACTCAAAAACACAATTTATATACATACAATATTTGCCGTATCCATGTTGTACTCGTGTCCTAATTTTTCAAAATTAGCCATATCCTCTTGTTTGTATCGTGTCGTACCCGTATCCCATATCCATGTCCATGCTTCACGGCTTATTATTCTATGATGTCTTTGCGGTGTTGTCTCATTTATAAGCTAGGAGTCACACAGGATCTAATTGGGTGTGGATCCTCCTACCCGCTGAACTCACGTTATTGGCCTAAACGAGATGGCTATCCAGACTTTTTTCCTCGAAGTTGTATTGGTCTCCTTTGTACTGGTTTGCTGTAGCAAAAGTTAGACTTGCATGTTATTTATTCCCCTCACACAAACCATTGGCTGATAGCTATACCTGATAAAAGATGTCAACTTGTTGTTACTTAAAGCTGTCATTTTGAATTTGGGGCATGCTCTATGTTTTTCAGTTACCATCATTGTTTTCTGTCTTAAATACTTGCCATTCATGATTAAGAAACTTACGGTTTATTTTCTTCTATGTCTAACTAATCTTTCGTATTACTTTGAGGAGAGTTAATTGTGAGAATAAGCTTGCTTATTTTTTTTAGCCTTTAATTTGGTTGCTTCTTTCCCATTCTCTTTTTTCTGGATGCAATGATGTTTAAATACAAGCATATACTTTTGCTTGTGGCAGATCTTATTCAGAAACTGAACAGCAAAGGTAGACAACTTGATGCTGTTAAATTTATCTATGCCTTCAATATAGTGGACAAATTCCCACCAGTTCCTCTTTTAAAAGCTTACATAACTGAATCCAAGAAGGTAGCCCAAGAAGTACGAAAGAAGGGAAACTATTCACTTAAAGCGCAGGTACGTGTTGATCCCAATGTGCACTCCTACTCTAGGAGTTGCCTGTTGTACTCAAAGTTGCTTTTGCTATCTGAAACAGAATGAGGCCACTGCAAAAGAGATGGGTGCATTGAAATCAGTGCTTAAAGCTGTTGAGGAGTATAAACTGGAGGCTGAGTATCCACGTGAGACTCTTGTCAAAAGGATTGCCCAGCTAGAGCAGAAGAAAGCTTACAAGAAGCAAACCACAATTCCTGCTGCTGCTTCGAATTCAAAGCCTCAGCGGCAGCAATCAAACAAGCGACTCCGACCATCATCCGCCACTTCAGAAGCTGTAATTGCTGCTGCAAATCCTTATCCCCCATTGATTCAAACCCAGCCTCAGCTTGGATTAGCTGACCGTGCACCACATATTGGTGTGGCTGGGCCATATGGCCTCGCTGCAACTGGTTCTGTTTATAACCATGGGTGTCCAAGTTCTGTTTATAACCATGGGGGTCCAGGTCTTTCTGGCACCGCAATGGGGCTTGGTGGAACTCGTAGTCCACCTAGGTCCTATTATCCACCGGAGCCTCTTGTAGGCAATAGTAGCCTGTATGACAGGCCAGCGACCTATAATGAGTATTCCTTGTCTGGTCTACCTTCATCTTATGGCTCCTCTCCATACCCTTAACTAGGGATGAGCCTTACTTGTCTCTAATTTACTCTTCTAATTTTGCTTTCAATGGTCATCTTAATTCTGAATAGCATGTAGGGCATTCCGTGTCTTTGATCGACAGTTACTTGTGAAGTAGACTGTAGTTATTCTGTTATGACCTATGACTTGTTATACAGTTCATTGACAAACACTTCAGTTTCTCTACTGGTTTTTTACGTGATACCTTTTCCTTTGTGTTCTAAAATGATTTTTTATGGGCAAACTGAGTTTGGATGCAGTATTGAGGATAGTATAGGTTTTAGAAGAAGCTTAATATGATCTCTCTCTGAACTATTTCACTGTACACATTTTTACTCTAATAAGCTTTTTCAGATAGTTCTCTCTCTGCTAGTTCACTGTACACTTTCTCTGATAAACTTTTTTTGATAGTTCTCTCACAGTACACTTTTTCAGATAGTTCTCTCACAACTATTTCACTGTACACGTTCTCTGATAAGCTTTTTAAGATAGTTTTACCTATCTATGGTAGTTTAGTACTTTGTATCATTCTTTTTGCTGGATTCATGAAGATCCCAGTGTTGTATTATTCCTGCCTTCTTGTCTCTTATAGCATTCTTATTGGGTTCAGCGTGTACTGTTGTAGTGCACATTGTTCCTATAACTTTTCTGGTATCTCATCCTCATTGGTGTATTTATTCAGTATATACTTCTATTGAATTTCCAAAATCATTTGGAAATTAAGTTCCATGATCTTGCAAGATTCTTCCTTGCATATTGCCTGTTTGTCACTATGTTGAACTGTGGTACATCTTCTAAAGGGACATTGCTCATCGCGAAGCTTCTCGAACTCCTTTCCCGTTCTTTATCGTCTTGAAATGTATAGTGTGATAAATAGTTAATAGGATGGGGCATGGTAGATGAATGCAGAATGTGAGTAGACAAATGTGAAACTATCACCTTTTAAAGGACACATGATTACATTAAAGGAGTAGATATCAAGCTCATGAAACATGTTAAGTAACTGATAAAGAAAACGGTGATGACACTTCTAAGTAATTTCTAGGAATGTTTTAGGTATCACCGAGACCACTTCTTAGATACCATAACAGATACTTCAGAAGAATATGACCTCTATGTATCATTACTTGTGTATATATTATGACTCATAAAAAAGATTTAAGAAACACTAAGATTACCTGTTACATCAGATAAGTCTTAAAAAGGAAGATCTTGGACTTTGATGAAATTTTGTAAATTATTTAATTATTTAGAAATAGATTGTATGATTGACAAGCTGGCTTGTCAAAAATTTGGAATGAAATTTAATGATGCAACAATTAAGCTTATATCATTTGAACTGGAAGAATGCTAGGAAATGTGCTAATAAATTCTAGCTTAAAAAATATTGGTAATAATTTTTCATGAATAAATAATTATTCTTGTTTGGTATGATTTTTCTAAAGTACATATCAAGAGATATATTATGAAATAATGTTAACACACGCGTCCACATCCAACTACACACATATCTGCCTATGTAAAATTTTCCTCTACATGTTGATCAAGCATCTTCTAGTCTCTATTGTCTCGTACTCGTAAAATTCAAAATACAATGTTCTGTTTGTCAGTGTAATTATAATATTGTTTCCCCAAACTCATTATCAAGTATCTTCTAAGTGCATAATCTTAGTATCCCAAATATACCCATGTTTAGGGTGTTGAAGATTTTTCTCCTCTCTTCCGATGTTAATCATGGACGTTTTAGACATTAGTTTCCTTGGACATTATGGTTTCTGCAGTATGTAAAGTGTCAGGTAACTAGGAACATTACCTTTTGTCATTCCAAAATCTATTATTTCCTTTTTCTTTTCTTTTCTTTCTTTTTATTTGTTTTTCCTGCTAAACTGGTCGGGGGTCTGTGATATGATCTATGCATACAAGATATACGCGTTCAATTTCACAGATTTTTTTTTTGTTGTTGTTGTTCTGTCTTCCCTGCCGAGCTATCAGCTGGGTCTGTTGATGTTGCTTACCAAACATTCCTCATCTGTCTATCTGTGCTAGATCCTCCTCTGTTTCGTTTTGAGGATTTGTTTCTGTTTCTGGGAGTAGCGGCCTTGTGGTGCTGATGAGCGTACATATGAATCCAATCGATTCTGGCACTGGGGAACTGATATCCCAAATCAAATACCCTCTTGTTTCTTGGGTCATGATATTTACTGATTCACCAAGATTTCTTCATATGTGTACAATATATACAAGCATATAAAAAATTAACCAGTAATGATCCAAGATAAGTTAATAACATTTCTTGATATTGTTTCTAAATCTAGATCTTAACCAGTAGAGTAAAGGACCTTTTCCACGACTGCTGTGGCAGAAACCCACCTGCAAGCAGGTAGATCAAAATCAGGACACCAGATACATGCAATTCCTAACTGGAAAACAATAGATTTGCCCTAGATAAGAAACGGTACTCTTAAAACAGAAGTTCATAATCATCGCATACAACAATACGATGAAAGACAAGCGTGACAGAATAAGAAGTATATCTTAAGTTTTGTTTGCTTCACAGTTACATATGACAAATGCATGGAACTGTAAATATGATGAACTGAAACTGAGGACAAAAGTGTTCAGTGCCTGGTGTAAATTTTCAGACACAAAATAGAAACCTGTGTTGTGTTACAGATTGCAGGTAGAATTTCATCCAACTGCCAGAATACAAGATTCATACAGCAATTGCATCCCTAGTCAATCTGTTACATGCATTTGTCACCTAAATTTGAACCACCCTTATAATGGATTGTGCATGGACAACCTAAATAGGGATAAACCTGAATGAAAGCACTAAAAAGCTTGAGTTTTTCTTTACTGACAGGAGCAATTCCTTTCTGTAGTGGTTAAGGTCTCGAGTATGATTATAAAGGGTATTGCAATCCTTCAAAAATTCACCTATATTGTCAGTCACTTGGTATGGGAGGAGATTTTAGTGCAATAAAATTTACTTTTGAAAATGACAAGGCATGCATACTATGTACAGTTTGTTCAAGGAGAAGATTAAAAATGGAGCTCGATTGAACAAGTTTGAATAACATTTTGTCCAGGCTTGAGAACAATTAGGTTCTCAGGTAAGATGATATAGCATTCCCACTTTAACAAGTCAAACTGAATTTAAGCAAAAATGATGGAAGTTGTAATATGATGGTATTTTCATATTGTAAAGTAGGAAGATGTACTACACCCCTAGAGAGAGAGAGAGAGCCTGAGATCAAGCCAAAGCAAATCCAAAAGAGAGATTGTACTTTTGTGAGAGATCTTCGAGAGAAAAGAGCTTCTACTTGAGGATCGTTTCTCCATGGATGCAAGTAGATTGTCGAACCACGTAAATTCTTGTTTGTGATTATTTCGTCATCAAGCGAGCTCGTTATTCTGAGAGGGCTCTAAGAGGTAAGAGAGTAATTAAGGATCGTAATCCCTGTTGTAATAAGATCCCATCTCAATGGTGAAGCCATTTGTTTGCAAAGATGAATTACAAGTTAACATAAAATTTGCAGGGGCAGGTTTGGCTTTCTCTACTTGTATCGGATAATTTCGGTGTAGAAAGCTCGAACACTGAAGTATATGGTGATATACAAATCATTTTTTTACAAAACAAAACAAAATGGAATCAAATAATTGAGGTAAAGAAACAACAACAACAATAACTAAGCCATTTGTCCCAAGTATTTGGGGTAGGCTACATGAACTAAAAGAGAATTACACCGGATCGGGCACATGGATCAGCTTTCTCCAGTGATTCCTATCGAGCAATATGCCTTCACTAAGACCTTTAGCCTTTATATCTTGTCGTATTACCTCCATCCATGTTTTCTTCGGTCTCCCCTGTACTCTTTTAACTTGTCCTAAATTGATACGCTCTACTCGTCGGACTGGCGCATCTGTAGGTCTACATCGCACACGACCAAACTATCGTAGGCAGTTTTCTCTCATTTTCTCTTCTATAGATGCTACACCTATCTTAGTACGAATATCCTCATTTTTCACCTTATCTCTTCGCGTGTTACCACACATTCAACGAAGCATGCGCATCTCTGCTACACTCATCTTCTGCGCATAATATCGCTTTATAGCCCAACATTCTGTGCCATATAACAAAACTAGCCTAATAGCAGTCCGATAAAACTAATAATCACAGAATTGAGGTAAAAAAAACAAAGCTGGCCTAATCCTTGGGTAATTGAGGTAAAGAAACAATGATGAAAAAAAATAATCACAGAATTCATTCTCAAAACTAACAATCATAAAATAAAATCACGGAAGAAAACAAATAAAGAATTTTAGTATTAACTCACATTCACTTGCTGAATTTGATGCCTGCTACAATATGAAGGGGGGTTATTCCAGCTGAAAAATAAAATAAAATAAAACAATCAATAATCCATCACCAGATCTTTACAGAGATAGTAATTAAACATGCAAAATAAATAAAATGAAATGAACAAACTAAAGCATGAAAAGGGCTGATGTTGAGAGAGAAAGGGGTCATGGTAGTGTTAATTACCCAAGGAACTGACAGCAAATTTGCCATGAAATCTCCCAAGTCGGAAGAAGCAGCAGCAGCAGTTACCCCCTCAAATTCAATGGCCTGAGGGATTAAAGTTCTCTTAATCCTCCTGCTGTTTCTGAGACATGGATGATTAAATTTCAATTGAGGGATTAAAGTTCTCTTAATCCTCCTGCTGTTTCTGAGACATGGATGATTAAATTTCAGTTTAGGGCAGCAGCCGCATTGAACACCTGCCACTACTTCTAATGATGATGATGACAACAACATTGATCTCATCCCTTCCTTTGCTGATGTTGGATGAGGGGAGAGTTAAAAAGCTTTCCTTTTGTAATCTCAACTCCATCTGGGCTTCTTTCCAAAGTCATTTCAGTTTCACCACATTATCTATCTATCTATCTATATATATATATATATATATATATATATATATATATATTTTTTTTTTTTTTTGAGAAAAACCGTGAAGCCAAAAAAGTCTCCCGGCGTTTCACTAAAAAGATCTCAACGAAACAACCAAAAAATGAAAGGTACAAAGATGTAAAATTACATAGTTGATCCTTTAGAAAAAAGAAAGACTCTGAAGGGGGAACACCATAGCTCCAAATGTCCAGATGACGCCGACGTAACATTAAGGTGCTTTCGCGACCAAACCAACGTCGAAGAGTTCAGACTGACCCAACTCGTCAAACTCGTCTCTGATGATTACCGTCCACCTCTCTCTTCAACTCTGACGATTACTGTCCACCTCTCTCTATTCTACTCAAAAAAAGATCTCTACTCCAGAAGACAAAACCCCTATTTAGCCCGTTGATCCTTTGCGGATCATAAAAGCTCTCTTCTTCTTAGACTTCCGCTTACTCTGGCTGTGATGGGAAAACTTATTCATAAAACTCTCGAACTCATTTTGAAAATACCCTTGCAGTTTCTGGCCGACTTGGTTCAAAATGAACTCTTCACTAAGCCCATTAGAAGCGACACCCAAATCAAAATCATCCTCGCTCAACTCAAAACCTTCCCTGTTGAAATTACACTTGACCGAAGATGAGCCTAAATCAGAAAAATCCCCTTGGCAGTTTCCCCCATCTCAACAGCAGACCCCACATGGAGGAACTAGTTAATTTCTCTGGAGAGGATCAACCATGTATCTGCATGATGCGTCGAGAATTAGACTGGCTTGTGGAATCAGAAACAACTCATCATGCCACTCTAAGAAAAGATGTGTTTGTGACATATATCAGTGGAGATTTTGGTGCAGTGAAGATGGAAAATAAAGACGTATTAGAGATAGGAGCTATTGGAGATATACATTTTGAGACCAAGACGAGTTGGCCGTTAGCGCTCAAGGATGTCAGACATGTCCCAGATCTTTACTGAATCTAATTTCAGCATCGATGCTAGATGATTCAAGCTACAATGTAAATCTCGGTGCAAAAAGTTGAGGCTGAGTGGAGGTTTATTGATCGTGGCTCGAGGAAGTCATTGTTGTAGTCTCTACAAGTTTTAGGTGAAGATAGCAGGACATGAGATAAATGTGGCTTATCATTCTTCTTCTCCAAATTTGTGACACAGGTGGCTTGGGCATATCAATCAGAAAGGTATAGAAGTTCTTGTCAAGGGGAGGCATCTACCAAACTTGAAGAACATCCATCTTGAGTTATGCATGAATTATTTGATAGGCAAGTAGCACAGAGTCTCGTTTGCAAAGAAGGACGCACCATCAAAGAGGACTCATGTGTTGGAGTCGGTAGACATGTGCGGTCCAATGGAGACACAGACATTTAGTGAAGCTAAGTATTTTGTGATCTTCATAGATGATTACTCCAGAAAATTATTGGCATACATAATCAGGAGCAAATACCAGGTGTTAAACCGTTTTCAAAAGTTTCATATGGCAGTAGAGCATGAGACATGGTTGTCACTCAAGGAAGTTCATTCTGACAATGGAAATACATAGGTCCTTTGAGGAGTACTGCAAAAACATGGGATCAAGCATAAGAGGACACTTTTTTAGACACTGCAACAGAATGGACTGTCAAAGAGAATGAATCTTAGCATATGCGAAAAGGTGTGGAGTATGTTTTCATATGCAAAGTTGTGGAAAATATTTTGGCATGAGATAGTCATCAATCTCTCTCCAGCATATGCATTGAAGATGGATATTCCAGGGCATGTATGAACGGGAAAGAATATTAGTTACAAGCATGCGAAGGTTTTCAAATGTCGAGCATCCGCTCACATACCAAAAGATGAAAGGCCAAGCTTGATGGCAAGGCTCGATCATGCATTTTCTTAGAAACTCCAAGATCAGTTCGGTTACAAATTGTGGGATTCATAGGAGAAATAGGTATTTCGAGTAAAGATGTAGTTTTTCTAGAGGACCAGATTCTTGAAGATATTAAGGACAAGGGAGAGAAAAGCCCTTTTTATTATGGTAGTGAAGTCATTAGTGACTCTCTTGATCTTAATCTGGTGATCCATAGTGAAAGAGAAAGGCAAGTGCAAGCAAATACAGATGGTGATGAAGCACCAAAAGAGGATACCGATCACGGTGATACAGGGGTAAAGCCTCTCCCAGTGACAGCAGCAACAGACTCCAGTGTTACAGAGATCTAGCAGAGACCATCAACCTTCGAGGAGATATAATCTCAGGAATGTGTCTTGCTCACAGATTCAGATGAATGAGAAAGCTAATCAAGAGGTGCAAGATAGCGAGAAAAAAATAAAACTGGCTCAAGGCAATGCAGAAAGAGATTTATTCTTTGAAAAAGAATCATACGTATGATCTGGCGAAGATTCCTAATAGTTGGAGGACCAAGAAATTTTAGGCCTAGTGAATCACTTTCTGATTTCATGGGAAAAAAAGATGAGAGCAAAACATTAGCATATTTGCTCTATTTCTCACACACAAGCAAGTACTCCCCTCTAGTAGTACGGACATCTAATCTATAACTCTAACAAGAGCACTAATTTACTAATTATGTATTAGGACCAGATCCCTTTTCTTAAGCTACCAAACCATCAAGCAGACAGGGTGTGGCCATGGCAAGATCCTTGTTCTCCCCTGTAAGTTCTCCTCTTCCAATGGACAGCATTGAGGAGTTCCGGCATCTGAAAGATGCGAGGCGGCCGCCGTTCAAATGCCTGCGACGCCGAAACCCGAAGAAGGAGGACAGCATAAGTATCTTAACTATTTGACCTCCATTGGTTATAAGAACCGACATCAAAGAAGAATAATTTTTTCTTGAATTTGTCCATTTTCTTTCTCCTTTTTTTTGGTTTGAGAGAAAAAGTGGCGAAGAGGTGAACTGAGGGGGAAGCGGGGAAGGGATTTGGTTCTGTACGAGGATGAACAGAGCAAAATAAATATTCCCTCAAAATATGAACAGAGCAGAGTACTCTCTTCTTTTCTTCTTTCTTGATCCTCCTTCAATATTCAAGCTAGCCTCCAATCTTGAGTGCTATGATTGCTCTTGATGCTTTAGCCTCCAAACTTGAGTGCTATGATTCCCTCAAAAAATAAATATTCCCATGAAATCAGAAAGTGAAGTTTTGACCAAAGCACACGGTCAATCGGGAGATAAACCGACATGCACAAGTTCAACCCTGTGCATGTCGTGCATAAACGGTCGACCATCCAGTTGACCGGTAGATCAATTTAGCTCTACCAGCGGTCGGCCGTGTGGTCGACTGACTCAAGGTCAAAAAAACAATACAGTAAAGTTTGGGAAATAGGTTTTGATCCTTTTACAAAACAGAGTTCATAAATATATTTGAAGCTTAAAACATGTGTGATTCTAGATTAACACAAAATCAAAATGTAGAACTTGTTTTTATAAGATAAGAAATTCCATTTTGTAAAATCTATTTTACCAAAAATGTTTTGAAATACAATTCAAAAAAAAAAAAAAAATCCTTTTCAAGAGATTGTTGAATCAAAACACATCAAGGTATAGATGTGTGCGCGTAACTCATAAGCTTCTAGATCATCTAAATTGGTTTTAACAAACTATATCTTAAATTGATAGAAGCAAAAATAAACTCTTCTTTTCTTCTTTCTTGATCCTCCTTTAATCTTCAAGCTAGCCTCCAATCTTGAGTGCTATGATTGCTCTTGATGCTTTAGGCTCTTTGGTTCTCTTATATGATAGCTTTCAAACTTGTGAGTCGTGAGTGAAGCTAATCATTTTTTTGATATTCCTGAATCTTATTTAACAAAAGTTTATTAGTACAAAATAACATCATGAGTTCTGTAACACCCCATTCTCGGAATATGTACTTAGATACGTGTTCTGATTTTTTGATCAATTTTTAATTTTCTCCTCGTATTTATTTTTCTTTGTGTTTTGTTATGTGATTGCTTCGCATCGGATCCGGATTCCTGGACTCAGAGTCAGCCCGAGTATGAACGGAGACCCGATCCTAATATACTATTTGATTTGATCTTTTTGGTAGTTAAATTTGATCAGTTTTAGTTTCAAATATCATTTTTCAATATTTTAAATTTTTCATGATTTTTTTATAATTTTTCTGAATTATTTTATAAGATCTTCAAAATTGTTAACAACCGATATCGCCGATCGATTCTCGGTTTTTTAATTTACAAACATACTTAAATTTCTAAAATCTTCTTTTACATTATTTCTTAGGATCATATTTTTTGTTGTAGTACATTTTTGGAGATTTTTTTGAATTTATCAAAACTCGACCGGATTTGGTGTCGACCGTTAACACAAGTTGATTTCAGGATTTTAATTTGAAAATGGAATTGAATTTTTATAAATTGATTTAATATTGTTCCTTCCTTAGGAGGAGGTTTTCTACTGTGAATTTTTGAAATTTTTTCTGAATATCTCGAATTTTACCCTTGTAACGCCCCGATCCCGGTGGGTACGGAGACGTTACTGCAACGTATATACGCAGGTCAGAAATACCCTCACGTATATACGCTAAGCATCAGTACAGGCAAGAATCAGAGTACAGAAGCAAGTGGTGCATTATACATTCCAACATATGAGTACAATTACAAAGTTATCACCAGAGGTGATAAATATTACAATAATATTACATCACCGATAGGCGCAAATGCGAGAATACAAAGAGATGTACAAGAGTGAACAGTATAAAAGGCACTCACGAGTTTACAAAAGGAAAACTCGAGAGGCACACAGGGGGCCTGGAAGGATAGAGCTCCAGACGGTCTGCTGGGGATCCATGCTTCAGCTGCGCCACTCTGATCAGCAACTGGGGGAATCCACACGCTCCAAGCTCCATGACCTAGACATGAGGATCCAGGGGAGTCAGATAGAACTCCCCAGGCGAGTGGTGATACGAATGCCAAGTGGCGAGCATAGGTAAGCATGCAGGAGCAAGTAGATATAAAACAAGTGATATCAAGCAGGAACTACTCATGGTATGATAAGATAAGAGAAGGTAAAGAGATGAGAAGTAAAGTAGATAGGGCAACACCAAATATCTCCTAAACTAACATAAAACAGATAAAAACCGATAAAACCGAATAAAACCGATTACGAGCAAAACCGATTGTACAAGCTTAGGTCACGGTCCCATGAGATTAGTACCTCGAAGGAATAATCCAAATAAGGAAACCCTCATCTATATACCTTTATCCTATGTCACCATAATCCAAGCACATACAACCCGAGTTACAAAACGGCACAGCAAATTGTATATTAGCATCTTATTATAATTGGAGCCGTCTAAGTTCCAGGCTTCAGTATGTGTCCCATTCCACATACTTTCACTCACAACTTATATAGCAAGTTATTTGAAAACTGATAAAGATCGATGAATCATGTTTCGGATGGGCCCCGTACATGCCCGGGACAACGGTTAGGAGTATCCGGTGCTGAGCCGGAACGTACCGCTAGGTACCGGGACTTATTTACGCCCGAAAAGGAATAGAGTATCGCAGATCCCATAGAAATAGGCCTAGGGCGTGTGCATACCCGGCAGGAATAAACAGGAGTAGGGATGCCAGCACACCCCACGGAATCCCTGGTGGCCGCCAGGTGATCCCTCAAGTATGTGGCCACGCGCGGCTCGATAAGACCACCATAAACATGATTAATCAGGGCCCATCAGTTTCCCCCAAACCGGGTGCAAGTTGTCTTATTAGAATTTAATATGTGATTATCAATTTACAGGAATAGCAGGTACAAGTCATGATCAGGAGTTCAGGAGTACATGAGTACTATAGATTCAGGTCACTGTATATATAATACAGGATAACAAGTACAAGATTCAAGTCACTGCATGTAATGCAGGATAACAAGTATAGTATTCCCGTAAATGAGATAATCACAGGTCAAGTATATCATGCCGGGTGTCAAGGGATAGCATGACAAGATGGTGATATTAGACAGGTAACCAGTCATGTCAAGAGATTGATATTAGTCCGGTGGCAAGTCATGTCATAACAAGGGGCCTTGCCAAGTAGTAGCATGTCTGGTATTAGGTGATAACACATCAGTTGACAGGTGATACAAACAAGTGTTAAATAGTAGCATGTATAAAGCATGTCAAGTGTTAACATGTCAGGTAAGTACATGGCATGTGATAAAGTAGTAGCTGAGCACAACCAAGCGGAGCTGAGCAAGCTGGAGGCACAGACAGCAAACAGTATTTAGCACTGGAGCGTCTGGCAAGGTTACCGGGACAACTCGGCTTAAGGTGCGAGTAGAAAATCCGGCAGCATCTTGCCTAAACGAATCTAGTGATAAAGCACTGAACGCTGATCATGATAACCAGGCGGAGCTGAGAGACCTGACGGTCCCAATCACTTCCCTTTCGAGATAATGAGAGACCAGAGGCTGAAGGACGGAGAGACCTGACGGTCCCAATTACTTCCCTTTCGAGATAGTGAGAGACCGGAGGCTGAAGGACGGAGAGACCTGACGGTCCCAATAACTTCCCTTTCGAGATAGTGAGAGACCGGAGGCTGAAGGCTGAGGGACCAAGAACGCTCAGGGCTTAAGCGCACTTTCGGTGGCTACCAGCCATCCCAGGAGTGGGCAGAAACCCAGAGTTCAACGACCACGAAGGGTCGGCCACGCATAGTATAAAGCAGTAAAATACATATAAACATGGAATAAAATACATGTCGACCCGACAAGGCGGGGAAACCCAAATGGAGGCGAGAGCGAGGACACTCGCCTAAATCTCTGGAATAGCTGAAAACTCTGAAATCCATGGAACTCGCATACGCGCCATAAATATAATAAGTGAAGAGGAGAGAGAAAGAGTTAGAGAGAGAAAGAGAGAGGAAAACTAGAGAGAGAAGTATATGGAAGGAGAGAGTGCACAGGGAGACGCGGGTTTTGAGAGTGAGACGCGGGAGTCGCAGACGCGGGAGTCACAGACGCGGGAATCGCATCGTAAAGGTGCCACAAACGCGGGGTTCGAGACCTGCGTTCAAGTCAGGACACGAGAAGAACGCGGACGCGGTCATGGGTTCCGCGTCGCGTTAGCATGAGAAGAACACAGACGCGGGCATTAGCTCCGCGTCGTGCAGACATGAAAGGGACACAGACGCAGGCATGGATTCCGCATTGCGTCGGTACAAGAACGCGAAGGCCGCGTTTAAACAGATGCCAAGAACGCGAAGATCCGCGTTAAGGCGTTGCCTGGATGCGGGGGTGAGATCCGCGTCAGCAATATACAGAGAGGAGGAGGGAGAGAGAAAGGGAAAGGTGCTTGCTTTGGTGGTGGTGTTGTGATGGTGAAAGTGAGGGTGGAAGTGAAGATGGTGGAAAATAGCAGAGGTGATGGTGATGTTAGTTGTTTGTCGTTGTAATCGTCACCGTAATGATTACCGGAATAATCGCGAACGATTACCGGAATAATCATCGGAGATATTACCGATGAAGAAGAGCTCGGCCCCAATCCAAAGGAGGTGTCCGGCTCTTGATGTGGTGATAGGGTGGTGGTTTTGTGGAGGGTTTTGATGGTGGTGGTATTTTTGGAGAAGGTAAAGGAGAAGGTGGAGGCTTTGGTGGAGTTGTTGGAGTTTGTGGTGGTTTACATGGAGATAGAGGAGGAAGAAGATGAAGGTAAGGAGTTGGAGAAGTTGTAGTGGTTGTTGTTGTGGTGGAGATGAAGGAGGAGTTGGTGGTGGTTAAGGTGTTGGTGAAGAGAAAAATAAAGTGGAAAGATGAAGGAAAGGTTTATATAGGAATTGGATTTGTGAAGGTAATGTAAAAAGTGTTTAGAGAGGAGGTTTTTTTGTAAAATGGAGGGGTTAGGTGGCTCTTTGGCCGGCCATGGTGATGGGAGAGGAGTTTGAGATATTTTGGAGAAGATATTTTTGGAGGAAAGGAGATATTTTTGGAGGAAGAATGTAGAAGATAATAGAAGAATGGAGAAGTTTGGAGAATTTGGTGGAAAGAAAAGGAAGGAAAGAAAATGAAAAAAGGAAAAGAAAATGAAAAAAAGAAGATATTCTCTTGGAAGAAAAAGTGAAAATAATTAGAGTAGCGGATTCCTGGGATTCAGTTGCGGATGCGGAAAACTTTCGGAAAAATACCGAAATCGTCCGAAAATCAAGTATCTCGAAACGATCCGCAAAAATTCTCAAAAATCAAGAATATTATTCTAAGAATCACGGTGAAATTCGTTTCAAGAAATTCTTTATAGTTTTTAAATTAAAAATCCTAAAATCGGCCGCCAATATCGGTCGACACCAAATCTGGCAGAAATCTGATAAATTCTGAAAATTCCCAAAAAAATGAATTAAGATAGTAAATATTATTTTAAGCAAATATGGGAAAGCGATTTCTCAAAATTTGACTCCATTTATAAATTAAAATTCAGGAATCGGTCAGCGGTGCTGGTCGACACCGGTTTTGAAGATTTTCCATTTAATTCAGGAAAATTCCAGAAAATCATAAAAAATCTAAAATATTGGAAAATGATGTTTGAAACTGAAATCGGTCAAATCTGAATACCGAAAAGACCAAATTGAGTAAGACACTAGGATCGGGTCCCTGGTTCAGAGATGAGCAGACTCTGAGTCCACGAATCCGGATCCAAGACAAAACGATCATATAAATAATTCATAATACAAAATAAATATAGGAAGTAAATCGAAAAATACGATCGAAAAATCTGAATACGCAACTAAGTACGTATTCCGGGAGCGGGGTGTTACAACCCTATTATAATATATTATTTTACTTTAGAGATTCTTCATCTCCTGGGCTTGACACGTGGCATGATACCAAACCCCCCCACAAAATATCTCCCTTATTAATAATCACTCTCTCTCCCCAACTCATTCTCTCTCTATTTCTCGCTCCTCTATTTCTCTCTCTCCTCTCTCACTCTCTCTCCTTTCTCTAGGAACAATGACCGACGCGCCGCCCTGGCTAGCGACGTCGCCGCCAGATTGGCTGCTGGCTGACCTACAGCGACCCTCCCCGATGCCGCCAACTGCCATGTCGACCTCCCCTCTCTCTCCCTCTTCTTCTCTTTCTTTTTCATCTTCTTTTTCTTCTTGTTCTTCTTCTTTTTTCTACTTTTTCTCTTTTTCTTTCTTCCCTCTTCCTCTCCTCCTCCCTGCGGTCGTAGCCGCGACAGCTAGCGTCATCGTGCCACCTGGTCGGCCCGACCGACCAGCCCTTTTTCTTCTCCTCTCATGGATATTCTTCTCTCCCCATCCTATATCTCTCTCTTTGTCTTTCTTTCTCTTCTCACTCTTTCTTCTCTCTTCTCTCTATCCCTTCCCCCTCACTTCTCTCCCTCTCTCTGTCGGCTACCGGCAGCCATGGCCGTCCGCCGGCTACCACCTGGTCAGCCACCTGTGGCTGCCCCTCTTCTTCCCCTTTCTCTCTCTCTCTCAATCTCTCTCTCTCTTGATCTCATTTTTTTTCTAGCTCCCTCTCTCTAGATCTTTCTCTCTCTATCTATGGTGGGTGGTGCTTGTGTATGTGTCCGAGATCGGATTAGGTGAGTGTTCTCGCTTTACTGGGTACCTCGCTTCGACGGGCACTCTGTATTTCCTATTTTATATTGTAATTCTTGGATTGTATTTATATAACTGTATATGTGTATGAGGCCGAGTGCCTAAGACTGTATATGTAGTAAATCTGTGATGAATTCCTGTAGCAGTGTAGTATAATACCTATACATATATACTGCCTATGTTGCTGCTCTATTACTGCTTTATTTCATGCGTGGCCGACCCTTCATTGTCATTTAGCCTCCGGGCTCTACACTCAGCCTCCAGGCTTCACCACGCCACGGATAGTCTAGTTATTACCATATTTATATGTGTGTTCATGTGGTACTAACACTTCTGCAGGTACTAACTAGGCATTCTGGCCTTTCAGCCCTTCAGGCTCTCTACTTGGCCTTCTGACCCTTCAGCCTTTTGGGCTCTCGCCCACTTTCTTGAAATAGGGAGTGTGTTTAAAACATCAGATCTCTTAGCTACGCCTGGTAGGCGAGCCTAGCGCTCAGCATTTTATTGCTAATTTCATCCAAATGCAGTTATACCATGAGCGTGGCTTCATCACGGGTGATGTGGAGCGATTTACCCATCATCACACGAGTGTGTTAGCTTCACCGCGAGCAGTAACCATGCCGAGCATGATAGCATTTAGTGCTGTGTGCTAGTTTCTCTCCAACCTTGTTTAAGCTTCGCTTGAATGTTCGTTTGTCTGCTCGCTGACTTTGTTTCTGCGTTGCTTAGCCTCCTGGCTTCACCACTCTATTATATCTTAGTTGTTATCTGTTACTGTGTTTACATGCATGTGTTTGGTACTAACACCTCTGTAGGTACCTACTCTGCCTTCTTGTCTATTAGTTCTCGTCCACTTCCTTGAAAGAGAGAGTACGTTCAGACCGTCAAGTCTCTTAGCTATGCCTGGTAGGAGGACCTAGCGCTCAACATTTTGCCGCTAACTCTGTTCGAGCATAGTTATACCGTGAGCACGTCTTCTCCACGCACGGTAGCCTAGCCTTCATATGCTTGTTCTGTCATGTGCATTTAGCCGTACCGTGAGCAGTAATCACGCCGAATGTGATGGTGTCTAGTATTGTACATTAGCTTCACTCTAGTTTTGCTTAGGTCCGCTTGGATGTTCACTTACTTGCTTTCGCGTGTACCTGCTTGATAATTTAACTATTATTTTTTTCTTGATGGTTATGAAGAGTTTGAAACCATTATTTATACTGTTTTCCAAAATTGTATTATTTTCCTGTATCCGTACCGATCTTCTGTATCGGTATCCTTTTTTTGTATTCATACCAATCCTCTGTATCAGTACAGTTTTCCTGTATTGTGATACACGATAGTTGTATCTACTATGCCAATCACTTGATATACTATCACATGCTATGTTGATCACCTGACACCTGTCATGCTATTACTTGATACCTATCGCCTGCTTGTTATCACTTGACACCTACATGTTATTACTTGTCACCTATCCTGCTTAATACTTGACTTGTGATTATCATATTACGAGAATTTTGTAACTAATATCTTGTATTATATACAGTAATCATGTATTTCCAGCACACATGTACTCTTGTTACTCTTGTAACTACTGAACTTGTCATGCTCCTGCTATTCCCATAAATTGATAATTACATATTAAACTATAAAAATGACAACTTACATTAGTAAGGGGAAACTGATGGGATTCAAGTGGTGAATATGTTTACACTATTATTAGGTATGTTATGCAACAAAATCTTTCAGTTCTCCCTGAGGGCCACCAGGTGTTCCGAGAGAAGCGCTGGCTCCCTACCTCCTGTTATATTCCTGAATAGGCATACAATAAGAACCATCTCCTGTACGCCTTACGGCTGATTCCGTACACCAGCAACAGAACACCTTAGACTGTGGTCTCGAACATGCAAGAGACCCACTGTAAACATAACTAATTGGTTTCATTATCAGTTTTCAATAACAACTTCGACTTACTCATACATGGATGTATGTGGGATGGAACGTACTTCATACATATAGTTAGATATATGGGTCGGACGAGTAATAATAATAAGATGCTAATATAATAATTTGTTGGTGTTTGATCGGATTTCATGCAATTTTGCAATTCACGTTGTATACATTCAGATTATGATAACATGAGATATAAGGTGTATATATATGAGGGTTTTCTTATTTGGATTATTCTTTCAACGTACTTATCTCATGAAGCCCGTAATAAGCATTGTTCCGCTAGTTTTGTTGTAGTTGCTTTCATCAAATTCTGAGTTGGATTTATGTTTGGGTTTCGATTTGGACTTTGGGTTTTATTATTACTATTATTATTATTATTATTCTATATATATGATTAGTCACATATATTGCATTTACATTGTCACCTTACCATACTTTTTAGCTAATAAATCCTATTAATAAGTCTTCTTTTTCTTTGTTAAATGTAGGCCCAAGTGCTAAAATAAAGAAAGGAGAAAAAGCCCAATAGCCCACCAAATTCTGATTTAATTCAGAATAAATTCGAAATGAAAAAATCAGGGCAAAATCTTGGCATATCAAGAGGTTGAGAAGAATCCTCCCTGAATCAAGCGGTTGAAACCATATAATCAAAGGTTGTTTCGTCAACTTTTGGAGCAGAAACAAGAAAACCAGAAGAAGGTACGGGAAATACAACAAACCAGAGTTCTCCCCCAATTGGGTGTGGCCACCTGGCCACAAAAGGGCCGCGTTTCTGCGGCCAAGTGGAGTTTGTTGGGGAGCGTTTGCTCCCCCAATCTTCCCGGGATTCTCCCCTTGTGGTTTTTCCCTATAAATACTAGTTTCAGCAAAGAAAAATGGAGCGAAGACTAGGATTAGAATTTGTGTTTATTTTCTTAGGATTTAGGCTCTTTGTTAACTAGCACAAAAGTTGTAATCTTGTTTTTTAATTTGTAGTCCAGTATCAAAACTTGTGAGAGAGAGAGAGGAATTGAGTGCTTGTACTTGAAGATTGAGGTAACATCAATACAAGAATCGAGACGCTTTTCCTTCCACTCGTATTACGGTATGGCTTGCATTGTTTATTTGATTTCTTCGTTATTTTTCATGAGTAACTAAACGGTTTTCTGGGCTCGCTATTATAACTCTCTCTTGTTCTTCTTCTCTTCTGTTTTTAAAAGAAAAAGACCCAATGAATCATTTGTATGCCTTACTTAAAGCCTTTCTTTTTGAAAGTGTTCTTGAAGGCACATGAGGATGGGTTTGGATTGTTGAACTCTCACTTCTTTCATGAACATCTCTTGAATTGTTTTTACTTCATTCTTGCTTCTTCGCGCTTGATGATTTAATATTCAAATTCTAACGATTTCTCGAAGAAAAGACTAAACTCTTCCAACCATCTTATGTGCTTTACTTCAAACTGTCTAAAAATCAACTTTAAGTTTTGCCTATGATCACTTTGAGGAACTTAATATTTTAATAGAAGAATGAACAATTGAGTAGTGAGATAGTGAGCCCAGATTTGCTTCCTTATTATAAAACAACAAAACAATTTTTCGAGCTTTTTAAATCACCTTCTCCAAAACCTTTTCTAAAAGTTACAATTTCTCTTTTAATCATCTCTTTCTTTCCATCCTCTTTTCAACGAACACAATTCTTTGTTTTTAAACGATTCACCGAAAAACTTCCATCACATTCCTCCTCGTGGACACGACCCGTTAGCCATAAGCTACACGGTAAATTCTTAAACTCTTTGATTGTTCTTTCTTTTAGCAATCAATTTTTGGCGCGGTTGCCGGGGAGGGAACGATGTATTTGTTTTCTAACAAGTTTTGTGTGTTGTTTCACGGACTTAAAGATTCAGATCTAGCATTCAATCTTTGCAAGAGAAGACTTGCAAATTCTGTGCCCCTACTCTCAAAAGTAGAAAACAGAATTTCAAGAAATTGCTTTGCAAAATTGAAAAATTCATTGGACTACTAAAAACTCTTTTTGCAGGACATATTGCTCACAAAATTAAGTTTTTGTACGTTATATTTTTGCTATTTCTGCTATCACCATCCCTGTTTTAATCCAACAGTAATTTGAGTGATTGTGAATTGCTTAAAAAACGTTTAGACTTGCATTCTAGGCATTTGTCTAATTACGTTTACTTTACAATTACTGTTGAAGAGAGCTGGGACAAGGTATGTATGCATAGCATATAGTTTAGGAAACATTCTTGGGTGATATTTGCTTTTGAATACTACTTTTCTATATCTTGCACACTTTGCACGAATCAATTCTAAGGGCAAAATCCAAGTCAAGATAAGGTGGGGAAGTCATTACCCTTCCTTAGCCCACAAACCATCTCCAAGCACGCACAACCTAAGCCTAAGTAAAATTTGATAGACGTTGGCCTTAGGGACATCTCGAACTCATTAGGAGATTATCCTAAGGGGGAAAAGTGTTGGAATTTGACTCCTGCCAAATCAGTGTCTAGGAAGGGGATTGAGGGCCGAAAGCCCGAAGATTGGTGGTTACTTAATTAAGGAACGTCTTTGACGGATAACCTCCCACCAATCTTGCCCTGACCTGGCTGATTAGCTTGTGGTCAAAGTCTACATTCTACCTCCTGTGGACAATCAACCAGTTAGGAGTTGTCTAGGTCGAGGTTACCTTAGACTAGGCTTGGTTGTTTTCTTTCTTGACTATTGGTGAACTTGTTTGTGATTGTGATTGTGTATGCAAGTGTGGTAAAGAGACCCTAATTCATCTAGGTTAACTAGAAACACATCACCACCCAAGTTCGAAACAAGACCAGATTCGGTTATGGATCGACCGACATCTTTGTAGGATAGGTTTTATCCCATTAGAACATCACTTCCATCCTGCATCCAACTTCCATCAGTTGGTGAACACAACTTTGAGCTTAAGCCACAGTTCATCAATACACTCCCTAAGTTCCATAGCTTAGAGTCCGAAGATGCTTATTTCTTCATAAGAGAATTTGAGGAAGTATGCTTAATGATGAAAATCCCACACCTTGCAGATGATGCTATTAGGTTGAGATTTGTCCCATTTGCTCTTAAGGACCTAGCCAAGAAATGGCTCTACAGCTTAGCGGCCGGCTCTATCACATCTTGGGATGGTTTCATCAAGGTCTTCTTGAAGAAATTCTATCCAATCCACAAGACCGCTCTCGTTAGGAAGAACATCATGCAGTTCAAGCAAGAACCTAGTGAACCGTTTTGGAGGTACTTTGAACGCTTCAAAGACCTCCTTGTCCAATGTCCTCATCATGGAATAGAGAAATGGCGACAATGTCAAATTCTTTATGACGGTTTAGACTACTCGACCAAGACCCTCTTAGAAAGCATGTGCCAAGGGGGATTCTTGCAGAAAGATGAGCATGAAGGATGGAATTTATATGAGAATCTAGCTGAAAAGACCATCCAATGGGAACCTACTAGTGAAAGCTCTAGAAATCCTAACTCTATCTCCTCAAAAGGAGGTCTCCATTCGATTGAATCATCCATAACTAATGAGGCTAAGTTAACTAACCTAGCGAGAAGATTGGAAGCTCTAGAAACTAAGAAACCAAGTCCAGTCAATCAAGTCAGCCCGAACCAAGTTCCAACTCCGGGTTGTACTTACTGTCAGGCCATGAATCATGTGTTTGAGGAGTGTCCTATATTTCAAGCTCACCAACATTTTCTTGAACCGATGATGCGGCCTTCTCAAGGCCGAACAATGATTCTTACGCTCCAACGTACAATCCTGGCTGGAGAAATCACCCCAATTTCTCATGGAGCCAACAAAATAATGACCACCCCGGTCAAACCACTTCCATCATTCCAATTCTTCCAATCATCAACCCAACTTTTCCAATCACCCTCACAATTTCCCAACAATTTTTCAAATTATCAACAAAGTTTTCCCAACCAAGCTCCACCATCGTCCTTCCAGAATCCTCAACTCGAAAGGAGAATGACTGATTTTGAGAGAAACATGGAAAGGTACATGAAGAACCAAGATTCCCTCATGCAAATAATACAGAGGCTAGAGGGTCAAATGAGCCAGTTAGCCAACCCACAACATGAGAGGCAAAAGGATACCTTGCCCAGTCAACCAATTATGAATCCTAGGAATTCACGACAAGCTCATTTGGTTGAGGATCAATCACTGAATCAATGTAATGCTGTTCATACATTGAGGTCGGAAAAAAAAGTTGATAACCAAGTGTCAACACCACCTAATCCTAGTCAACACAATCACACTTCAGCATCTACCTCATCTAATCCCACCCCTCCTAAATTTGATGAATGCGAAAAAGATAAGTCAACCAGTCATGTGCACCAGCATATAGCACCATTTCCTAATAGGCTGAAAAACAAGTAAAATTCACACATGGATAAGATAATTGAGATCTTTAATCAAGTAAAGATAAATGTGCCACTTCTTGATGCCATCCAACAAGTCCCATCTTATGCTAAGTTTCTTAAGGACATGTGCACCAAGAAGAGAAAGACTAATGTACTTAAAAAGGTCTTCTTAGCCACTAACATTAGTGAGCTACTATCGGGTCCGATCCCTGTTAAGTACAAGGATCCAGGTAGTCCAACCATTGCCTGCACAATAGGACAAGCCGAGATTAGTCGTGCACTTCTTGACTTGGGGGCAAGTATCAACTTGCTTCCATTCTCAGTTTATCAACAACTCGGGTTGGGCGATCTTAGTCCAACTCGAGTCACTATCCAACTGGCTGACCGTTCAGTGAAAGATCCAAAATGAGAGATTAATGATGTCCTTATCCGGGTAGGGGAGTTTATTTATCCTGTCGATTTCATAGTTCTAGAGACACAACCTGTGTCCAACTCCAATCATAGGGCTCAAACTCCTGTTATCCTAGGGCGACCATTCCTTACTACTGCCAATGCCGTCATCAATTGTAGGAATGGGTCCATGAGGTTAACTTTTGGGGACATGACTAGAGAAGTCAATGTCTTCAACCTTGAAAAATAACCTCGTAAGATAAGGGATCAATCATTTGAGGTAAATTTTGTTGAAAATAATTGTGATAAAGAAAGTGAAGATATAGAAGATGAGTCGCTGTTTCTTAGTGAATTATTCAATGAAGGCGATTATCTTGATGAGAAGGCATATGTCGGAGATCCTAATGTTAAAGTACCCTTTGAAAAGGGGAAATTTAATTTGAATATCTTCACTTTCGATGAGCCAACCAATAATGTATCGCATGAGAATATAGTTCAAGAACCTCCGATTGACATACTCTTTGAAAAAAATTTCGAAGAAGAACTCATGTTTGGATGAATCAACTAGGGATCATTTGGTTAATTATACATTTCCAGGTGAAAGTGTTGATTTAAACTTTGAGGAGATCAATGGAACTGAGTTAGAATTCCTAGGCATTCATAATGAGGAAGTTCCAACTGAGAAGGGTGGTGGTGGTAAATTTTTGAATAATGATTGTGACAATATGAGGAAGAAACACCTAAAGAAGGTGAGACTGGGGAGGCAGGAAGCTAAAATGACAAAACACTTGGCCTCCCCACTGTGCCCTATAAAGAGGACCCATTGGAATGATGGGAAGAGAGCTAGAGGGATAAGACCGAAAAAGCTTTAGGTGTGAGTGAAATTTGATGTTGTACATATTTCTGTATAATATATGCACCTCTTTTACATTTCATTTCATGCAATCATACATTTCTTTCATACATTGGGGACAATGCATGAGATAAGTGTGGGGGAAGATTCTAACATGACTGGTATAAAATATATATATATATATATATAAAAGAAAAAAAAACTTTTTGAAAGGGTTAGAACAATATTTGATATATTTTTTGTAAGAAATTAAGCAATTTTAAGGAATAGGAGAATCATAATTAGGATTTCTTACGCTTGGTCAAAATAAGATAACTTGTTTGATTTTTAGGGTCAGGAAGAAAATTTGTGAAAGTAATTTAGTCTTGATATTTACCTTGATGACATATGCACACTAAATACACTTACACACTTAGGGTTTAAAAACAGAGACTCTTATGCCTTATAAAAAAATATATTATGAAAAAGAAAAAAACAAGTCTAATTATTGATTAGCTAGGTGTTTTGGCCTAAGCAAGCCTTAGTATTTATGCTAAAGATAATTAGATAAGCTTGAAAAAATGTGTATATAAATCTTCTGATTAAGCTGGGTATTTATGCCTCATGAAGTATAAGTATTCACGCCTAAAAGGGGTACATCTTATAAATAAAAACCTTAGTTTCGTGGCCTTATCTGCTCGAGTGTTTAAGTCCTTAGGGGTGTTTTCTCACCTGGTGCCCTAAAACTGTCCGGTTTGGGTGTCACCGACTGAATGCTCATTACATGGGCAGATTAGAAAGCCTAATGAATTGAGGAATAAATTTCACCAAAAATAAATAAATAAAAGGCATAGGAGTTAATGTTAAAGAACCCTTAGTCAACTTTACAGTCACGATGGTGCATACGACTCAGGGTAAATTAATAGACTAGATGAGAAGTACAATTTGACTCCTTACTTTAATTGATGACATATTTTGAATAGAGACTAAGTTTAGGAATGAAAAATTTGATATTCTTATAACTTATAGATTACTTAAACTCTCACAAATATACTTCAAATATTTTCTCCTTTAAAAATGCTTTTCGAAAATACTAACCTTTTCCTCTTTCTTCATGGATTTTGTGGGTGCAATCCACTGAAAAGCCTCACGAGACAAAACTCGTCCTCTAGGGATAACCTAGAGGTTTAACGGCTTGTTGCACATGCTCAGTGCAATCGAGTGACTTGCGAAAGTGGTCTAATAATTGATTAGAATTAGTCTGATGTTTTGCTCGAGGGCGAGTAAAGATAAGTGTGGGGGTGTGATTAGTCACATATATTGCATTTACATTGTCACCTTACCATACTTTTTAGCTAATAAATCCTATTAATAAGTCTTCTTTTTCTTTGTTAAATGTAGGCCAAGTGCTAAAATAAAGAAAGGAGAAACAAGCCCAAAAGCCTACCAAATTCTGATTTAATTCAGAAATAAATTCGAAATGAAGAAATCAGGACAAAATCTTGGCATATCAAGGTTGAGAAGAATCCTCCCTGAATCAAGCGGTTGAAGCCACATAATCAAAGCTGTTTCGTCAACTTTTGGAGCAGAAACAAGAAAACCAGAAGAAGATACGGGAAATACAACAAACCAGAGTTCTCCCCCAATTGGGTGTGGCCACCTGGCCACACCAGGGCCGCGGAAACGCAGCCCTAGCCGCGTTTCCGCGGCCAAGTGGAGTTTGTTGGGGGAGCGTTTGCTCCCCCAATCTTCCCGGGATTCTCCCCTTGTGGTTTTTCCCTATAAATACTGGTTTCAGCAAAGAAAATGGAGCGAAGACTAGGATTAGAATTTATGTTTATTTTCTTAGGATTTAGGCTCTTTGTTAGCTAGCACAAAAATTGTAATTTTGTTTTTTAATTTGTAGTCCAGTATCAAAACTTGTGAGAGAGAGGAATTGAGTGCTTGTACTTGAAGATTGAGGTGACATCAATACAAGAATCGAGACGCTTTTCCTTCCACTCGTATTACGGTATGGCTTGCATTGTTTATTTGATTTCTTCGTTGTTTTCCATGAGTAACTAAACGGTTTTCTGGGCTCGCTATTATAACTCTCTCTTGTTCTTCTTCTCTTTTGTTTTTAAAGAAAAAGACCCAATGAATCATTTGTATGCCTTACTTAAAGCCTTTCTTTTTGAAAGTGTTCATGAAGGCACATGAGGATGGGTTTGGATTGTTGAACTCTCACTTCTTTCATGAACATCTCTTGAATTGTTTTTACTTCATTCTTTCTTCTTCGCACTTGATGATTTAATATTCAAATTCTAACGATTTCTCGAAGAAAAGACTAAACTCTTCCAACCATCTTATGTGCTTTACTTCAAACAGTCTAAAAATCAACTTTAAGTTTTGCTTATGATCACTTTGAGGCACTTAATATTTTAATAGAAGAATGAACAATTGAGTAGTGAGATAGTGAGCTCAGATTTGCTTCTTTATTATAAAACAACAAAACAATTTTTCGAGCTTTTTAAATCACCTTCTCCAAAACCTTTTCTAAAAGTTGCAATTTCTCTTTTAATCATCTCTTTCTTTCCATCCTCTTTTTCATAAAAAAAAAAAAAAAAACGAACACAATTCTTTGTTTTTAAACGATTCACCGAAAAGCTTCCATCACATTCCTCCTCGTGGACACGACCCGTTAGCCATAAGCTACACGGTAAATTCTTAAACTCTTTGATTGTTCTTTCTTTTAGCAATCAATATATTTATACCCTGGTTTGCAACCTATGTACTACTCCACTAGACTTCTACTGTTAACATACTATACACAACCTGTCTCTTGATTGATATTACACTATTAATACTGTACATAACCTCCTGACTTGATCACTCTTGATTTTGTACGAATTCTCGATTTTTCTCTGCTCAGTTGTGCCCGTTTGCCTTCAGAAATTTCAGTATTTATAGGCAAAATGGAAGAGAGGAGAGCGTATGAAGATAGGGGAGCAAACACTCCCCAACTTTCTCAACTATGCTGCGAAAACGCGACTTTGGCTGCATTTCTGCAGCCTGGATGTGGCCAGATGGCCACATCCGTGGAGTGTAGCTTCATAATCTTTTGCCATCTCCTTTTATCAAAATGATTTTTCAGTTTGATCTTTGAATTTGACGATACCTCTGTTGATCTTCAGCTAACCAATTGGATTTATAGAAATTTAAATTTTAACCGATTTTCATTTGGTGTGATCTTCTGATTTGCTTTGATCTTCAGCTCATCTCTTGAATATTTGTCTTAATCCTTGATTTTAATTTAAATTCATTTAAATCAGAATTTAAATGGGTTTTTGGGCTCATTTCTTTTTCATCTCCTTTAGTAAAGGCATGCACATCATTTTGACAAAAATGACATTAAGTAGCAGAGTTTATTATGAAATAAATATGAGAATATGAGAATAAATATGCAATATCAGTGGCCAATCAGAAGTGACAGATCAGAATGCAAGAGATCTATCTTAGCTCTCTTGACTTGTGATGTCCCTCCATGTGTAACAATCAAATGTGACCAAATCTCATGGGCGGATTTATAATAAATAACCCTAGCTATATCATCATCATTCAATGCTTGAAGTAAGACATAGTGTGCCTTAGCATTAGCATCAAACTCCTTGGTGGTAATATCGGATCAAGTGTCATCATCACCATAAGGTACACTGAATAGTTTGTTCACCACTTTGCAACTTGACTTCCTAGAGACTACAAATATACGGTCATCTTAATAAGGCCATCAAACTTGGGAGGTGACTTGATGCTATCGGCCATGAATGCAAGTATGTGAAGTAAAATTATGATTAGCAAATGAGAATCTCTCTTAGGTAGTTAAACCAAAATTCTCAAGGTTCTGATACCTATTGAAATCACCTAGAGGGGGATTAATAGGTGATAATGCTAATCTAATGCGGAATGCAACAATTTAAACAAATAAACAAATGGTCAACTCAAAATAAGAAATGAAGCTCAGAAGATTGGAGAAAAAAATCAGTTGAGAAAATTGCACTTGAGAACTTAAAACTTGCTGAGAATGATTTGAAATTGAGAGATCTTGAAACTTGAAACTTGAAAGTAAAAACTTGATTTTTCTTTAAAAACTTTTAATTTCAAAATCTTGAATGTAAAACTTGTTAAAAACTTCTCAATGACCTATATATAAGCATATCATTAAAGATCTAAGCCAGTCGTTAAAACACTGATAAAATCTTAATAAAGTGAAATATACTCGTTTGAGAATAGACAAAATAGTTTGAATAGAGAAAATCTTATTTTATTTGAAATTTAGCCTAAATAGCACAGTGGAGCTGCAGACAATCCTATTGGGCTGTTGACAGTCCAGTGTACAACAGCCATATTCTTAATCATTGAGGAGCTCACCTGTTGACAGCCTAATAAGCCTGTCGACAGTTGACTGATACATAATGTATCAGCTGTTGATAGTTGAAGTGGATTGTCGACAGTCAGCTCCGAAGCACAGAGAACCTCTGTCTCTGTAAAATCTGTTGACATCCCCTTCTCAGGGCCTGCCGACAATACTATTGAGTTGTCGAAAGCTCTATTGAGCTATTGAAAGTCAGGGACAAAAATCATAGTATATTTAAATAATTTTGAAATAATTTTTGTATAAAACTTGTATATGGTAACTTGTGCAAGTGTGTGCGAATCTTGAGTATCAATTCAACACCAAAACTTAAACACTCAATTTCTTACAAAGGGTTATACTTTCTCCAGGTCTTTATCAAGAAGGCTTCTCCAAATTTTCCTGTTTTGATCATCAGAACTTGAATCTCTTCCTTGAATCAACTTGATCACTTCATAACCTTCTTTTAGAGGAAAAAAGAACCTAATTCTTTTCTCTTGAACCTTATAAGCTTAAACACTAGAACTTTATTAATACCTAATGACTTCATGTGGTTTGTAATCATCAAAACAAAATCAGAGATTGTCCCCTTAGACTAACAACGAGAGTAATTGGATATTGTAATCTTCTATTATAATAGTGGATATTTGCTGCTACTTGTCTCGTGGTTTTTCTTATAAGGGTTTTTCCATATAAATTTTGATCTCTTTTGTTGATTATTCTTGATTGATCATTCTCTATATTTAATTAACTATATTTTTCTTATTAGAATCTAAATTAAAACTCTAAATTATAAGTAGATATTTTAAGTAGCCTGGAATCGACGAGAAAAGTGATATTTTAAGAAATGTTAGAATCACACACAAAGTGAGTTCATAATAGCCTTTATGTGAAAGAGGACCGCGGTGAGAGTGGAATTGTGAGAAAAAGAGGGTTGGGGATGACATGGATGGCTCTAGAGCACCACAAATGTGAATGAAATTCTCTGTTTTTTTTTTCAAGTTTATTAGAAAAGGAAGAACAAGTGCTCTAAAAGAGGATGTTTTCTTAGTTTTATGTAATATATGCTAAAATATGACTTTTTGAGGATCAATAAAAGAGAAAAGGTATTTATAATAGGGAGTGTCATCACTTCTTTATTAAGAAGAATATACAATGATTTTACCATACAAACTCTAAAAGAATGTAAATCTCAAGACGAAAATCAAAATTATCAAAGTAAAACTAAATATGAGATCAATATGATTAATATTCATTGTTTTTGTGGTGGGGGGGGGGGGGGGGGGGGGGGGG
>JAVJIF010005820.1:0-103743 GCA_038442645.1 Agave tequilana | reverse complement strand
CACTATGATCGCCTGGTTCTCCTCTAATTCTAGTCCGGTCTCTGATAAAATTTTGATTTCAATTAAGTTGTTAACTTTATCAAGTTGATTTGTGTTTGCTTCATCAACTACCGTTCAGATCTCAATCATCCACTTTGATCAGTTGTGGTGGTAAGGTGAGTTTATTTTTCATGGTTGGTTGTGTTATGGATTGCGACTGTTGACCATATTGCCCCCACATAACCGACTGTGGCTATTATAAATTGAACGGTTGACCACAGTGTCTCGTGTATCCGGTTGTGCTTGCTAAACATTGAAGGTTTTGACCACAATCTCTGGTACACTAGTCGTCACCGTAAAAATAAAGATTTTGACATGACTTCGGGTGTGCCCAGTCGTGGTAATGACAGAGAGCTACATGAACATAAGAGTGACATAAAGAAAGTGACCATGAGATTCAGCAGAGTTTCAATGGTGTGGCCTTACATACCAACTAATTTGAATTCTGATGGAGTTCCAGTGACCGTAGAACGTGCTCGAATTTTGATGGTGTTCCAGTGTCATTATGAGTGCTGGTCAAATTCCAATAGTTCGGTCATGAAGATGAGTCTTGAATAGGGAGTTGTGATCATGAACACAAGTCATGTTTTTGGATCTATCCCCTACCTGAGAAGAGTTTTTTATTATCCTAAAAAAAATCTTTATGTCTGATCTTCATCCTGAAAAATGGTGAGAGTTGTGTGGGTGTATTTTCCTTTCTATTTCTCTCTTTTTATAGTGGGTCATGAGCTATGAGTTGTTGAAATGTTATAGGAGCAATCCCATGGGACCTGGATTCAGAAGCATAGCTTCTGATCTCCACCTATGGAGGTAAACTCATTTATGTACTTACTTCAATCTTTATCAGCAGCCAAAGAAAGAAAAATATAATCAAGAAATGAAATATGAAGGTACTTTGAATATGTTTATTTTTAGAATTAAAATTTATGTTAAAAATAGAGAAATATAAGATCAACACTAACCTGTTTGATGCAATATGTCACAGCAAGAACAGCCAAGGACATCAATCCAACCGACAGTTTGTAAAAACCTTAATGTCAAAGCTTTTTCCAATGCGAGGATACAACTCCATTCCTGTGGGTGAAAAATTAAATGACAACGTGAATAATTCAACAAAAATAGTTTTGTGCTTGAAAGTTACCATGTAATAAAAACCGAATTATATTTTAGTCATGGTTCTTTTCATTTAATATGTTCATCAGATGGTATTTTTCCTAGTCATATTAGCTGGACTTCTTATTGAGTACCTATGGCTCAAGAATTTAAGCAAGTTCTGGGAAAGCTAATCAGAGATAGCCTGAAACCTATGTTAACTTGAACATTGGCTTAAGGATTTCAGAGATACCATACTGGGATAGTGATGGGGACATCTAGTAGGATTTATTTGATTTAGTTGTTAGCTTATCTTATCTTATTGTACCTTATTTTAGTTGTTATTATTGTTGGTTGGTATTATCCCACATCGGTTATGGTGGGAGTTATTTTTTTGTAGGCCTATATAAGGCTGAGATTACTATTGTTTTCGGGAGTTTTGGAAGGAATGAAAATTGCTTTTAAGCTTTGTACCCTGTGTGCTTTGGTGAGAAACCCTAGGGAGAGAATCCCGCCTGGTTCCCCGTCATTTTGGTATCAGAGCTTAAATTCCTGATTTCTTTCCAAAACCTTAAAAAAAAAATTAAAACCCTACATTGTTTTTTTCGCCTCTCTCCTCTTCTGAGCGCCGCCAACAAAAAAAAAAAAATAGAAAAAGGAAAGGGATCCTGCTCCTCAAGCCTTCGCATCCATCACAGTTCGCCGGATCCGGAGCAATCTGCTCGCCGTCTGCTGCTGCTCGTCGGCCATCGAGATCCACACCCCCTCGGCGATAACAACCACCCCAGATCTCCTTCCGAGATCACCATAGAAGGCTCCCCACTCCATCTTCATCGTCAATCAACGCTGGCCCGCCATCGACCTCGATCGGGTGTTGTTGTCGTTCTCTCCACAAGACCCACACGCCCTCCGGCGACGTCGACTGAAACCAAACAACACTTGACTTCAGCCAAGATCTCCTCCTGAGATCCATACCATCATCCAACTCCGCAGCACGATCAACATCCTCCAGCAGCATCGGACCATCAGGATCCTCCCCTCCTTCTTCGCGAGCAAGCGAGCATCGAACCCAAGCACAGAGAAAGGAAGACGGGTTCGAGATCCGCCTACCGCTATCAATCTCTTCTTCATCCTAATCATCGTCAAGAACTTTCCCCGGACTTCCATCAGATCGAATTTTCCGTCGAGATCAGATCGCCCGATCATCATCTCCCTCTTCGACAGAGATCTCGACGACTTCATCCACCTGAAACGCTCCCGTGAGCACTCGTCCGCCCTGTTCGACGCCGCCATCCACTCCAAACCACGCCTCGAGCAGATCCCCTTCCGCCCTGTTCGACGCCGCCCTGTCTCCCACTTTCTCAAAGGCGACTCCTGTGAGGTTCCCTCCTTTTTCCTGTGTGACGCATCATTTACAACAGAGCCATCACCGACTCTCCCCTATCTACAAGATCCGACTTCCATCACAACCAGAGATCTTATCATATCAGAGAATCACAACCAGAGATCAGGAAGCTGCCGTTCCAACAGCTTGTTAGGGAATTGCCCAAGACTTCAAGACTGATTTCGACAGTGATTCCTTTACAGTTACAGAGAGGTTTGAAGTTTTGATTTGGAGTTTGATTTGGGATTAATTTCTTCTGGTTGGCGTCCTGTATCTCCTTTTCTTTTCCCTGCATCCAAGCGACGGCCGAGGCCCCGTCATCGAGGTCATCAGATCTCCTCCGCCTCTCCAAAGCTTCGTCGAACGTCTCAATTTCGTCTTCATCTTGAGCCCGTCGCCATCTCTTCTTGGCGTTTCCCAGATCGCCGCCGCCAATATTCTTCACCACTAAATCATCACCAGGATCCACTTCATCAACCTCATCTTCAACAGAGCTTCGAGAAGGTTTGGTGGAAACAAAATTTTTATCTTTTTAAGTGGAAACAGAGCTCATCAAGGATAGCAACAGGAAGCATTTATTTGAGTGCAAATTGGAATTCTGATTTGGGTGCAAGATGAAGCTGTGAATTGGGATTTTGATACAGATCTGAGTTTGAAATTCTGATTTTGGTCAATTGCGCGTGATTCGAGTTGGTGATTCAAATCCGATTCCAACTGATCCGCAGGCTACAGTGCTGATCTAGTAGCACCATTGAGTTGCAGAGTTCCGCATCGAGTTGGTGAACAGTAAACCTCCAGTTCTTGTAAATCCCCCCCACACAAAAAAACCCAAAGCTTGCCCGTTCGGAGTCCGTTTTGAACTCTGTTTGAAGCATTGGGTTCGTGACAGAGCCCCGGAACTACTAGATAGATTTTCGTAGCGTTCAAGCAGCAGAGACGACCTCCACAATCCCTATTTGGTGCTGCTGTAAGTCCTGCAACAGTCCGATTTGGGTCCAGTTCGAGCCTTTGAGATTTTTGGGTAATTTTTGAGCTTATGCACTGAAATTTTCCTTATGGGATTTTATTTTTGTGGTCAATATATTCATACTAATGGTGATCCAAAGGAAGTTGAATGGAAAATATATGCGGCTGTCCCGACTTTTCGTGGTTTTTATGACCGTTACGGTTATGAAGACTGGGAGAGCAATCTTGAAACTTTCTTCAATTATTTCTCTGACATCTGAGCAAAAGTGCCTCTATGCCCGAATGAAGTTGGTGGGAGAGCCATATTATTGGGTAGAGAACAATCATAAGTTATGTCGATATTGATTTCTCTTGCAAGACTTTCTTCGCGCTCGTTATGCTCCACCCATTTCTTCATCTGAGTCAGACTATAAAGAGCCTAAGTTGAGCAAGAGCCCGAGAGCCGGTCAATCGCAGATCTCTGCACTAAGATTCGGGTGGCCCTAGAAAAACTTACAGCAAGTCAGGCTGCAAAGAGGGACACAGATCCAGAGCCTTCAGCCCTTGTCGAGCCTGACGTTCTCGAGGAGTCAGGGTCAGAAGTTGTTACTGAGTTGGAGCACGAGCCAGAACAAGATAATGCAGCTAAGATAGGGCCAGAGCCAGTGGTTGTTGATGAACCCGAACTAGAGCCAAAGATAGAATAGCATTTTCTCTTGTAAAGAACTCAGTAGATCTATCAGTGGAGCTTGCCATGGAGCTAATGACATCCACACCAACTATGAGGGTGTCAGTGTCCCAAAGATCACTTGACTTGTACGATCCTTTGCAGATCTTCTTACAGGAGACAGAGTCACAGGAGGTCAGACTATTCATGGTGCGAAGTACAGTTGATTCAGTTCTCATCCTGAAGGATGTGTCTCTTTCTGTTACCTGTGCATGCTTGAGTTGTCATCCTGTATAACAGATCTGTCACAGAAGTCAGTCTCACCCACACCGCCTTGGTTCAGCCTTGATGCATATGTGTTGGGTTCACGGCCACCACGATGGCCCGATTGAGAGTTGAGATCTACATTCGACATGGTCGAGTTTTCCCCAACCCCGGGGGAATGATGGGAACATCTAGTAGGATTTATTTGATTTAGTTGTTAGCTTATCTTATCTTACTGTAGCTTATTTTAGTTGTTATTATTGTTGGTTGGTATTATCCCACATCGGTTGTGGTGGGAGTTATTTTTTTGTAGGCCTATATAAGGCTGAGATTACTATTGTTTTCGGGAGTTTTGGAAGGAATGAAAATTGCTTTTAAGCTTTGTAGCCTGTGTGCTTTGGGTGAGAAACCCTAGGGAGAGAATCCCGCCTGGTTCCCCGTCAGATAGTTGGCATTCCGCTCCCACTCTGATCTCAAATTGTCTGCTTATTGAGCTTCCAAAATGTCAGCACAAGGTACAAAATTTAGGACTGTCCTAATGAAAGACTTGTTTGAACTTTTAACACAATCTAAACAGAAACAGGATTTTACATATTGATGGAATATGAGGGTTAGATTCTAACAAGTTGGCTCTTTGCTTCTTAAGATGTGTTCTTGCTTTGGAGCTTATATTGATCATGAAAAGAAAAAATACTAAGAAACATATGGCTTATCCAACCTCATATTACCTAAAACAGGGAAACAGATCTATTTCAGAACTTTGAGGATGGAAATGGTATGTCAGTTATTAGAATGATGGGTTGTTACCAGAACAGTACAAAGGGTTAATGATACCACTGGTTCACATGTACCAGATTGAACAATACTATGCAGGATACTTAGAACTGATTTTTATAAATGACTATGTCTTTGTTTCTCACGTAAATATAATTTCAACATTGTAATTTTCACTCATGGACCTAAAAGAAGAAGGCATCACCTTTGTACATACATAATCAAAGAAAATTATGCCATGTTATTCAACTAGATCAGTTCAGGGGATGTATAACAGGATTTCAATTTAATCTGTGGAGACAAAAACATGTATAGACAAATCCGTACACAAAAGGAAACTAAAGGAAGGCAACAAATGACTCCTCACCACATAGAACTTATCAACTTGAAGGCCAACTAAAAATTTGGAAATAAATGTGATGCACTACTTGTCAAACTTACCCAGTAGAAATCAATTATCACATTGCCAGATGATCCGGAATCAGTAGAAGATGGTGCCACATGACCCTTAAAAGCATAAAGGAACGCAATTAAGAGTGAAATACATATTGATGCTTAAAACAAAATCTAAGTTTAAAATGAAGAAAAAACTCACTTTTAAGTACAAGAATGCACAGAAAACTAGGCTCCCAACAAGAAGTGCTGATAAAATTTCTCCCAGATGGTCATATACAATTGCTGGATTAAAATTCCAAACCTGTATCGCAAAGAGTTTGAAAAACATCTGCTAAAATAACCAATAGGTGAAAACAACAAAAACAAAATCCAACTGAAATTTTATTGGTTACAATATAAAGCACAATGATTTGACAGTCGCATACAAGAAAGAAAACTGAGGAATTGACAGTTCATTCACCTTTTTGCAAAAACACTGAAAGTTATTCAACATATGAGAAGAAAGAAAGTGCAGCGACACAATAAAAGCAGAAAAATGCAGCATAATTTCCAAATCTATAACCAGTGGGGATAGAATTAGAATATTTTCCTCAAAAAAAAAAAAAAAAAAAGAATATTAGCCATCAAAGTATATGGGTAACCTGCACACAGAGAGAAACTGAGGAAGGGGAATCTTGACGCAGGAGCAGAGGCTACTACACGGTCTCATGGGAAAGTTGCTGTATGACTTTCTTGAAGGTTACAATTCACTAATCAGATACAAATGACTGGCAAACATGTACACTAAATCAGTGCCCCTGAGATCTAGTTCAGGTGGTAAAAGGGTAGGGGTCGGTTGTGGGAAGTCCTAGGTCGAGTCCATGTTATGGACTTCGTTGAATAAATAAACAAATCACTACCTCTTCACCTTGAAGGAAGTGATTTCCCACTGTCTCCACTGAGTTAAAAATAATTATCAAAGGCCAAATCAAACTTGAGGAGAAATATTCGGCAAAGTTTTAGGTTTATGTTTGATAATATCGTGTTTTTCCCCCTTCATCAGATATGTGCGCAAGGGCTTACTTGAAGGGAAACATGTTGAGCACAGCAATTTTAAAGTTCGTAAGTACCAGAAGAAGTGTGATTTTTATGTCTCACGTGCTGGTATCACTAGATTTTATATTGCAAACCCGGTTGTTAAACATGTTATTTAATGAAACACAGATCATCAGTAATTAGCCTAGCTAAATGAAAAATAGCATCTTGCTTTGTGAACAAATCCATGTCTATGAAACATGCACAGAAGAAATTGGAAGAAAAGTGTAAGATGATGACAGAGATGAACCAAAAAAGGGTTTACTTGACAAGTAGAAATTCCAACAACTAAAAATATGGGACAGCTTCTTACCACCAAAGGCTGACATAGGTTATTAGCGTCACTGCATAAGCTTGCAAACCATTTGCCTGCAAAATGATAGGGAATTGTATGAACATAATGCCTTTTTACATATTGAAAATTGCCAAAGCAAGTTCCTATACAAGAAAATAGATGGAAAATTTAATGTGTTTTGTTCTCGACTGATTATGCTTCAGCATTTTCATTAGGTTAGAGTGACACAAAGCCGAAACAGACAATTGTGATTGTGTAATATGGGCTCCCAACTTCTGGTCATTTGTTGGAACTTGCAAGCATGAAGGCAAGTGTAGTGTTTTGTTTCACAAGGGAGAGGGACAGTTCGGCAAGGAATTTTTGCTACTAAATTTTTTTTAACCAAAGCTTTATTCATGCTATGTCCCAACCCCCTCCCCCAAACAAACAAATAAGAAAAAGAAAAGTAACCCCCCATGTGTTAGCGGAAAGCACTTCTGAGGTTTCATTTGCTTAGAGTATCAGCATAGAGAACTGTTGAGATCCTCAGCACTATTATATTAATCAAAAACAAACAGATGCATGTAACATTACTCCTCAGCATTCTCGAAATAATTTTGTAGGCAAAACCTTATAAACGGGTATGTGTCCTGTAGGAGAGATTGGACCTTCAACTCTCTTTTCCGGCAATACAAGTTGAAGAAAAGCTTCAAATGCACCGAAACCAGCAATTATCTTCCAGGCCGTGGGGGATAATGGAGTTGGCCAGATATCTTTGAGACCTTGTAGTCCATGTTGCTTGAGATATCCAAAGTTTGCAATATAGACCCATCCGCATGAACCATAGAGTACCATCTGCAGACCATATGACAATATTAATGCTGGTGCTAGTTTAAACAATCATAAAAATAATGGGGAAAAGACACCTGCACAACAAAGCAACTGAAGAATCACCAAGTAAACACATAGAGAATGGAGAAGTGTCGAACAAGATCAAGGTTTAGCTTCGTAACTTATACTGCAGATAGCCATGCAATACTAATTACTAGACCAGACTACCATTCCCTGAGGGAAAACAAAGGGCACTAAACTTCCTTCTGAATTAATTTAGTACATTTATAACGTTTTAAGTAAAAAACAAGTAATGCTGCTGATAGACAGTAATGGACAAATGGATCTGAGATCAACCAAGCTGCAGCATAGCATTTTCTTTCTATTTTCAGGTCCCCCCCCCCCCCCCCCCCCCCCCCCCCCCCCCCCCCCCCCCCCCCCCCCCCCCCCCGAGGAAGATTTGCTTAATTCCTCAAAATTATGAGACCACAGATACACTATTCACTGATCATCTAACAGAAGCTTAAGCAAGAACATGCCCAAAAAAAAAACTTATAAGCTTGAGCATTTTAGTGACTGGTCCTCCCAAGAGCACCTCCAAAGAATTCAATTCCAGCATAACTAAACTAGACAGGAGGGGAAAAAAATCTGCATTCCTATAAGTTTGAGAAACGTTTTAGATCGATATCCACTCTCCTTACTCCATTACTACTGCAATTGAAATCAACTCAATGATAGAAATCGTCCAGACTCAAAAGTACCAAGTTGCCACTAATACTCTTCTAAAGCTTGATTGAGGAAGGGTCACAAAGAACAATCAACATCTAGTACACAACAGAAAGTAGGCAGTATATACTTTGCTAGTCGTATCCTATTATAAACTCCCATGTCATGCCGGGAAAAAAGAAAGAAAAAAAACATATTCTGATATTCACATTAATTTTTGTTCTTCTGCTGAAACTTTTATTAGAAGGAAAAAGAAAATTGAACTAAAAGAGTAAATAAAAGATGTTATTTGCTTCAGTATACTCGAGACTTTTCCCACTCTATTAAGAAAAACTCTGATGCTTCAATCAAAACCGACCGAACGAAGCGAGAGAGGTTTTCTCCGGTGACTCTTATAGAAAAAATGTTCATTTATCCGTCCATCCGTCCATCTGTCCGTCTTCTCCTATTTTCTTCAGTGCCATAGAGAGTAGCTCCACAATCACCGCCTCTTCTCCTTTGTCGTTGTCGGTCGCCCTCCCCTTCTTTCTTCTTGCTCCACCGCCTCCTTCTTCCAGCCCAGTCATCGCCCTCCCCCCTCCAATAACTTTCCCCCCTCCTCCCCTGCTGCCTCTCCCTCCAAAGTCCCTGCCCCAAATCGATCCCTCACCCCCCTAACGCTCTCAATTTGGGCACCTTCATGATTTCACTACCAACATCTCTCTTTCGAGAGAGAGCAGCTCCGCCGTCACCGCCTCTTCTCCTTCGTTGTCGTCGGTTGCCCTCCCCCTTCCTTCTTCTTACTCCGACGCCTCCTTCTTCCAGCCCAGTTGTCCCCTCCCCCTCCTTTCCCGCTTCCTTTCCCTCCAAATTCCCTGCCCCAAATCAATCCCTCACCCCCTAACGCTATCGATTTGGGCCCCTTCACGATTTCACTGCCAACATCTCTCTTTCGATATGTTTCTTTAGCTAAGGTGGATCCATTTCGATCGCAGGGGCTAATTTTTTGGTGAGCTGAATAATTAATTTCTTTTTGAGGGGTGATTAATTATTACTACTATTGTTGTTGTTGTTGGGTTTTTGATTTGATTAGATATGTGGAGGGATCCAGGGCTTCCCGCTGATTCTTTCTACGAGGTCCGGGTTGAGTGCAATGATGTCCCCAGTCCCCAAGACAAGATCAAGGTGGGCTATTTAATCTTTTTCTTTGTTTGTTTTGTGGAAACTTTTTTTGGTCTTCTTTAATTTTTTGTGTTTTTTTTTTGGAAATTTATCTTTATAGCTGATTCATTAGGAAGGTGGAGACTTTGGCTGCTTCATTCACTGTAATTCCATTTATGTAGGATTACAATTAATTAGAGATATAGACAATTGGATCATGTTGGTTATATTAATAAAGTTTGGTCCTGTTATAATCCTATTGTGATTTCTTATACGATAATGTGCCTTTGTTGATTGTGAAATTTAAAAAAAAAACTTCTACCTTTTAGTGGGAAAAATATCACAATATTATTGGATTTTGCATATTCATAGAAGTTTTAAAATTGTTTGTAGTTAGATGTATTCATTTATCAGTAGAGCCTTTTCTGATCGTTAATGCACAATGGAAAGACTGTTAGCTAACAAAGATGGAAGGATGCATTTAGTCCAGAAGGTCACTTGGATATAACAGCAACTCTTAGCTGAATTCACAAAGGAGTAAGTGTTGTTTTCTCCATCTTTCTGTCTTTCTATTTTAATTGTTTTTAGAAGAACTCTTGACCATGTTTCAATCTATTTATTGTTTTCATTGTGGCATATATATCATTGTTTCATTACTTAATAATGCCTGAAATCTTTCCTATCTGAAAAGTCAAAAACAATATATAGCTGGCGACTCTGTCTTTCTGTTTCAATACATTAGTCTCTCGTAAGGAGTTGTTAGTTCATAATTTCTTGTTCTTCGTATTTATTTCTATTCCAATATAACCAATCATGTGTACAAACATAGATAATTTTAAGATATATCTATTTTAGAAACCTTTCTAAAGTTTTCATCTGCTGTTGATGTAGCATCCAATTGTTCTTCAGAAAAAACCATCATACAACCATATATACTTGCATGTGTCAATACCTGATAATACTTAGATATATCAGTTTTACCTTTTAATATGCTTGTTGGTGGTTGATGGCATGACATGATGATGCATAAATTACAGGGTTTAGTTGTTTTAGACCCTGACTTGTCGAAGGACTACCTTGATCGGATCCAAAATCGAACAAAAGAGAGAAGATTTAGTTTTGATCAAGTGTATAGCTCTTACACATAAAATTTATTCCAATGTTATTTCACAAATTGCTGAAAATCTACCATATCTACTGCGTATGTTGCAGGTGTATTTACCATGTATGCATTATTGTATTAAAAAGTAGTGACGTATTCTGGTGTAGTCACTGACTCACTTGTATCTGACTCAAAGCTTAGGATCATGTGTGGATCCCATAGATGCAGGAGAATGTTTTCTTGGCAATCATGTCATTGAAATTTCATCAATGTGATGGTTACATATAAAGCAATTGGTAGACTCATTGCAATTTTTGTACTTACCAAACCAGCCATCCGGTAACCGTTTTAGGATTTTATTACACTTAGCATCAACTGATTTAAACACCTAGGCATCTAAAAAAAATCTTATGTTCATTTGTTTTGGTTGATAAGTTCTAAAAAATTTCCACTGGTGATTCTCAGGATGTTAATAGAAATATTTCTTCAACAATTGCTGGGGTCGTTCAAGGTCTTAATGCAATTGTGTTTGCATACGACTTGACTGGAAGGAACTTTTGTTTCACGTCATTGCTCTCTCCACCCTTGTTCCTTCTTATATTACTTAGATGCTTCTTTTAATGGAGAAGACGCCACTATTGAGCCCATAACTCCACATATTACTCAATCTATTACATGATTCATTTTCAAGTAGTCGTGATTATTAGGAGACAAGTCATGATGACTTGAAGGATAATAATGTCAATAATGGGGAGATTCTATTTTTTTAAACAAACTTTATGGATATTTTTTTTCTTTTATTTAGCCATGAGTAGTTGATTACATCTGGTATTATATCCTACATGTTCATTTAGCCAAAAAAATTTATCCTTTTTTTCCTCTCTCGCGCAGGAGAGTCGCGGAGGAAGAGAGAGACGCAGAGGAGGTCAGAGAAGGTGGGGAAGGGAGAGCGGAGGAGGGGGTCGAGGGAGGGCGGAGGATGCGGGGGGTCGGGGTAGGTTCATGGAGGGGTCGGGGGAGGGTCGCGGAGGAGGCGCGAAGGAGGAGGCGGTCGCCGGTCGGTCGGTTTCCACCGCTGATAGAGCAGTATACTAGTCTAAATCAATTATCATCAACACCCCCCCCCCCCCCCCCAAAAAACAAAAAAAACAAAAAAAAAAAAAAAAAAAAAAAAACAACACACACACACACACACACACACACACAAATTAGCTCCAGCCAATTTTTCTGAAGCCATCAAACTAATGAAAAAAAGTTCATCAATGTCAAACATTTTCAAATGTCTATTAACACCTCCGGTAACTAGGATTAATCAACATTAGGAGACATATACAGCAAGACATGTGACCTCTGCAACCTGGTATGCTGTAATCAGCTCTTAGTACAAATCAAAGTCAATATTCATCCATCAAGACATCTTTATAGATTGAAATTCACTGAAAACGAGAGTAACCAAAATGATTAAATAGATAAAAGAGCATCAATAACTCCAGATAACCTCCAGCTTCTCCACTTGCTAGAAGTTTAATTCTACGACATACCATTAATTTTCCAGTTCACATTCAACTTATATTTTATTTATTTTTAACTACTAATCCAGGCTTTCCATTCTATTTTTAACTCCTGCAGTACAGTTCCTTTCAAAACAACTTGGTACATAAAATGTTTAATAGATAAAATAAAAGTTTGGAGGATACGAGATCTAATTAGCCTCAGCTCCAATAAAATTATTACCCCATGAATTAGCCTCACTCAAACAAGACTTCATTCCTACTCATCAAAATAGAATGTTTCGTATTGCATGAATTCACAAAACCCCAAATCTAGGACAAAATAAACATATTTTAAAATTAAAAAAAAGCCTTAAAGAAAAAGAAACATTCTTTCTCCAACTTCGTGTGCCTACATTAGCTCCCATATCAAACAAATCCAATTTTGACGAGAGAATTATATAAAACTAAAGACACCCGCTAATATTTAGGTCAAAAAATTCAGTAAAATATACACAAAAAATGGGGCATCGGAAGAGGAACGAAGAGCTCACAGTAGAATCACAAACGGAGGGCAGAGCGTGAGGACTGAGATCATAGAAGCGTAGGTGATGAGAGCCGAGTGAACGGTCTTCGATGCATCCCCCATTTTCGCTCCTCCGCACTCTCTCTCAAAGATCGCTGCTTTTTGTTCTTCAGATGGAGCCAACTTGGTATTTTCATGATCCGATGACTGCACTTGTTTGAAAGGGTCAAGGACTCCAAGTCAATGCTAAGGTTGTGGCTCTCGCTTTCATGTGGGAAAAATCAACGATAAAATTAACCCAAAAAATGGGAGCCGAGAGAACAGTCTTCGATGCATCTCCCATTTTCAAAGATCGCTGCTTTTTTTTTCTTCTTCAGATGGAGCGCCAACAGGGGAGTCCTCTCGCCAACTGCTTAAACAAGACGAGGATCTCTTGGGCATGTGCACTGCACGTGGATGCTTTTCATTTTCTCATCACGGGAAAATGATGTATTATTATTTTAACTTTGGATATATGATTAGGTTTTTTAGCTTATGACCCCTCCATTTCATAGAATTTATCTAAAATTAACTTGGTGATTCTTCATTTCTCTCCTCAATTATGAGTACTTTATTTCCCTGAAGTAATTAAGAAGAGCCTTTCATAGTTATTTTGTTTCAAAAATAGAGTTAAGAGAATTCAGTACATTAGTAAACCTCAAGTGAATCTCACATGATAAGAGTAATTTAGAATGATTTTAAGAGTTATTTTTCAGGTCAATGTCCAAAAAACTTTAAAATTCAGTTCGAGAGATATGAACTAGTTGTTTATTATAACCGCAAATATTTAAGGGAAACTTTTCCCTTTTTCTATAACTTGTAACGGATAAACAATTCTCAAAATCTTATAAATATCTCAAGAATTCTAAAATACTTCAGGGCAATCAGAAAGTATGGCTAGAAATATTTTAGGATTCTCGAAGCATTTCAAGATTTTGAGCGAGAGTTGAGAGGCTTTTGGTTCTTCTGATAAGGAAAACAAATTAGTTTACTGGATGGTCCAGAGCATTTTCAAAATGGCTCTTTTTTGTCGAGAAGAAATATGGAACCCATAATCGCAACCCCCCACTATTATTTTGCCGGTTATCATTCAATCTTTACATAAATAACACCATATTTATAGCGCATCGAACTCATTCTTATTTATATTCGGAACAAAATCACATTTGTTCGATAAACTGTTGTGATTGTGTCTTGAATTGTTCAAAATTGTCCGGTAAAAATTGTCCATTAAAAAGACGTAAATTTATGCTCAGTGTCCATATGTAAATTGAAATTATAGTGAGGTGTTTTATATAGAATCTATGCATGTAGATATTTCCTACAATGAATGGTTGAGATGTCATGATCTGATGACTGCACTTGTTTGAAAGGGTCAAGGACTCCAAGGTAATGCTAGGGTTGCGGCTCTCGTTTTCATGTGGAAAAAATCAACCATAAAATTAACCCAAAAAAGGGCAATTATTTGAAAAAAATACACTTCTTAAAAATATTTTCAAAAAACAACTTTCTCCAAAAATGTTTTTAAAAACAGTTCTCTAACACGCCACGTTGGCGGCGGTTCGTTTTGCGTCGTCAGCATGGCGGCCTACGCTAGCGCGACAGTTTTTTTTTAGTCCGGGTTGGCACCCGGATGAACTTTATTCTTTTTTTTTTTTTCCTTCATCCAGGTTAGCAACCCCAAACAAAGCATGCCACATAGGTGCCACGTCGACGGCAGGGCGAAACGATCCGCCAGCATGGCAGCCTACGCTAGCGGCATTTGTTTTTTTGGTCCGGGTTGGCAACCCCGGATGAACTTTATTTATTTATTTTTCCTTCATCCAGGTTGGCAACCCCGAACAAAGAATATTTTTTTCTTTTTGCGTCGTCTGGGCAACCCCGAACAAAGATTTTTTTTTTTTACTTCGTCAACCTCGGACAAAGAATAGATTGATTATTATTTTTCCTTTCTTTTACTTCTACAGCTCCGACGACTGCCTTGAAAGCCTTAGAACTCGCTTCGCCTTCCTTGTCCACTCTGCCTTCCTTGTACGATACCCAGAAACCGCAGACCCTGATGCAGGCCACCATGAGGGGACTCGAGAAGGAGTTATGTAACGGTCTCAGTTTTCTAAAGTCCTCAATTAACATAACATTCATTTAAACCAGTAGATCATCATAATCATTTTCAATTCTTGAAAATTTCGGCAGCACATCCTTTGTAAATACTACTCTGAACTGATATACAATATAATCATAATACTTTCAGTTAACATCAGCCTACTTATTCTCAATTCAAACACATAACTGAACTCAAAAATCATCCACGCAATCATAAAGATATTCCGACTTAACATTGTCTACTTATGGAGAAAACATAATAACATAAGCTCGAGAGTACCCCCCTCGGCATCCATAGAAATTCAGTAATGAAATAATTTCAACTTATCATGATCATCACATTTTGCTTAATAATACATCCTTGTATAATACATGTCTCGATATCACAAACCAGTAAAACTATCTCTGATGCTAACTTGAAATGAATTTATTACAACAATTCTCTATATATATACAAGATACACTATCTATCCCACATCCAACACATACCATCTATAAGCATGGTTATTCTAAAAATACAACATGATTAGATTACACAAAAGAGATTAGATTGAGCCAAACGAACTCCACACAGCTTAAATCGAACTCCTACCTCAAAGCAACACGCAATATATCAGTCTGAGGGGGGTGAGTGTTTCCTCGAAAAAAATATTGATTGGGCGTTGTAAATCTTTATTTGAATGCAAAGAAAATTACTATGAATCAATAATTCGATTACAAAAGAGGAAAAAAATGATTGGATCTCTCCTTTATTTAAGGTTGGGTTCTTTGCATAGCGGTGGAAAGTGAATCTTATTTTCTATTAACCGGGTGAACGTCAAGCTCTTTTGAAAATCTTCTCTTTAGATCACGGATGGAGTAGCACAGCTCCATCCAATGAAATCTCAAAGAGACTTAGGCAAAAACTTGAACTCAACAAGTTGGAAGAAAAGTTTAACTCTTTATCAGTATTTCTCAGCTGAAAAATTTTGACCCCTCTTCAATAGCAAACTGAGCTATTTATAGGAGTTTTAGGGGTAAAACTGTCCCCTAAAAATCCTCTATAATGGGGTTAACTCCCCTCATTACGTGGGCAGTAACTGATCCAATAATGAGGGCAGTTACAACTAAGACACAGGGCTCCTCTGCAGTTGAAATGCGGGTTTGAGCTCTGTGTTTAGCCATTGAGATGCTGCTGGACGCGGGCTTCGAGCTCTGCTGAGACGCGGGCTTCGAGCTCTGCTGAGACGCGGGCTTCGAGCCCTGCGTCTCGACTTTGCAATGACACTGAGATGCGGGTTTCGAGCCCTGCGTCTCGGCTTTACAATGATGCTGAGTTGCGGGTTTCGAGCCCACGTCTTGACATTGTGTCAATGATCTTCATCAGCCTTGCGTCTGAAGTATGGACTCTACTATCTGATGATTGGTCTTCAGTGATTTTTAGACAGTTACAGAATCTCTTCCAAAGTTTTCAAAACTCCGCGGTTGACTGGGACAGGTTTTGAAACACTTTGAACGTTTTTTTAGAAGCAAGCTCTCAAGACTGGACTAGCAATCTTCTGAGATACCTTGAGCTCGATCTTGTCTGGGTCTTGGTCTTCATGAGTGTACTATTAAACTCTTTGAAGCTATCATAGATGATCGTCGTGAGTTTCTAGACATGCAGTTCAGACTTCCTCGGTGCTCTGAGCTGGTTGTTAGTGTACTGTTGAACCAGGGGAATAGTCATCTGCTTTCGCCAGTGTACTGTTGAACTGATTGCAGAAGTAAAGAATGAACACAGGTCTTGTAGACGTAAAGGTCATGTTTTCTTGGAGACGCGGATCTCGTCTGAAGTAGAGACGTGACTCTCATTTATTGGAGAGACGCGAACATCGAAGTGGAGATGCAGCTCTCACTTTATTGAAGTGACGCATACTTCGAAGTGGAGACGCGAACTTCTCTTTGCTGAATAGTCACGGCTCTGTTAAACGTGAGAGTCGCATTCTGGGTGCATTGCCACGTGTTTGGTGTAGCTTAAAGAGATGTTGTTATCTTAAAACGCGAGATCCGCATTCTGGGCACGTTGCCACGCATCTGGCAAAGATTGGTCTTGAGATACAGGGCACGTATCTTGGCCGATTACTGTGTCTATAAAAAGACAGTAGTCTTTCAAGAGTCATCATTAGACTTTTTTCTTCTTCGTTGAACTTTGCGTTCAGAGTTTTAGAACTTAGAAAAGCTTTGAGCTTTTTTCTCTTTTTTCTCATCTTCTCCAAAGAATTCACTGTCAAGATGGCCCCAAAGACCAAGCCTGTGGCTTTATCCTCGAGCGCTGTCGCTCCAGAGATTCAAATGGGAGGTTCCTCTATGTAGGAGGCCCCCATTTCAGGTAATAAGACCATCCGAATCTGTTTTCGTCATTAAAGAACTTAAAGAGTTATCTTAACTCTTAAGTTTCTTCTGAGTTGAACCGCCAACGCGAGGTCCACACCCGTATTTGATTTTCAGATTTGACTCTTCCACTGGAAGGCAAGACACGGGTTTGACGACTTCCGCGTCTTCACTTCATCGGCTTGGGTCTGTGTTTGTTTGTTGAACGCGGGCTTCATTGAGCCTTGCGTTTGATCCCAACACTTAGAAAATTTTTCTAAGTGAGGGAGTTCAGACGCAGACTTCATGTGAACCTCGTATCTCTAAGGTTTGACATGGGTTTCACTGAGTCTCAAGTCTGATTCTAACACTTAGAGAAATTTCAAGTTGTGGAGTTTCAAACGCAGACTTCATGTGAGCCTCGCGTCTTTGAGTTTAGACGCGAGTTTCACTGAGCTCCGCGTCTCAGTCATTAGACGTGGTTCTGAGGTGAACCTTGTGTCTGAGCTTCAACACTTAAATAATTTTTAGATTGCTGGCCATTGTGTTGTCTTTTTTACAGTGTGATACTCCTCGAATCCTCTGTCAAAAAGTCTCGAGATATAGGGATCGTACACGACGGAATCTAAGGATACTTTCAAGGCTGACACAGTCTTTGAAAGCTTTCACCATCAGGCCATGATCTTGATATCTGACTGGGCTCTATTGGTAGGCTTTCTCATGTTGTGGCTGAAACGTTGTGTGGTACCGACACTGCCGCACGAAGTGATTATCGCCGATGTGGTGTACCCGGCGGTTCTGTTAGCGCACGAGAAGTCGATATCTCTCCTTCAAGCAATGGTGGCCAGCATCCAGAGTGGCTTGCGGGCATTAACAAAATGTCTGTGTCAAGTGGAGGCTATTGTAGACTCCCAGGGCGGGCAAGTGGTGGACTCGGAGGGGAGGCCGAAAGTGAGGACTCCCAATCCTAGAGTCGAGCTTCCTTACTGTACCTGATGGCTTTGTACATCATGCATTGTCCATCGCTGATGACAGCGGTATCTCCCTCAGAGGGCTTCATCCTTTTTGTGCAGAGGTTGGAGAGTTCGAGCTGGTCGCAGTATTATATGTACCATGTTCAAAAAGCTATTCTGAGCAACTCGAACTATCAGCTCGATCAATGCTTCCCTGAGATCTTTGCTGCGTCATACGGGGACAAGTTGCCGACTTTACAGGCCCGGACGAGTTCACGCGGCTACTATTTGGAGTCTTCTGGTGGCTCATCAACATCCGGTCCGGATACTTGGTCTTTTGGTAAGGTGATTCATGTACGATCGAGCCTTACATACCCAGCCGTTTTGCTAGGCAGTTCGGTTACGATTAATTATATATTGACAACCCCAACACTGGCCTTCGTTTTAGTGGTAACCTGTTTGAAGGCACCCGGGCGTGGTATTACAGTGTAGCCGGGGGAACAGGGGTCATCTTCGGCTACCTCAAAAGACGCCTAATTGTTATACAAGCCTCGGCTTCTGCACATTGTACTTCATCGCCAGTAAGGTAGGGTACCCGGCTTTGGAATGAATACCTCTTGTATCAAGAGTATTAAGGCATCATATAAAGTCAAGTCGGGTTCTAAGAGCCGCAAGCGGGGGATGAGCGAGTACCAGGAGGCCGAGAGGGAGGCCGAGAAGGAGGCCAGGAAAGAGACTGACAGAACAGAGGCAGCTTCAGGATCAGAGTCTGGAGCAGGAGCTACAGAGAAACACCCCATTTGGAGGACTCGGCATACTGTGCCCAAGCGTCCTCGAGCCTCTACTTCCCAAGGTAAGCCCAGCCAAAAGAAGGCAAGAAAAGGATCTGAGGTTATAGCTTCAGCCCAGCTGCTCGAAATAATTCCTTCTGGCACTGAGGAGCATGAGGAGGAAGAAGAGGAAGAAGAGGCAGCCCCAGCTCTTCGTCCCCGAGGTTTGCGCAGCAGTGGCCCCTCAGTCTTGGAAGTAGGGGTGGCAATTGGGTCGGGGGTCGACCCGACCCGACCCGATTACTGCCCGACCCGTATAATAATCGGGTCGGGTCGACCCGACCGGATTATTATACGGATCAAAAATTCAGACCCAGACCTGACTCGGACTTAGTCGGGTTAACCCATCCGACCCGTTTGACCCGATTATTAAACCTTAAATATAATTTCTTTACAATATATTACCAAATTGTTAGGTGGTATAGTTGGTCATCACACTAAATTCACACAGTAGAGGTCATGGGTTTGAAACTGGGCTCACACATATTTTTTAACAATTTAATTTAGGCGAAGGGGAGGAGGCGTGGGCGGCGGTAGAGGAGATCGAGACGGAGGAGGTCGAGGAGAGAGAGAATAATTGGGTCTGGCGGGTCTAGCGGGTTCGAGTCGACCTGACCCATTTAATAATTGGGTCAGACGGGTCGACCCGATTACGATCCAGACCCGATTAGCCCAAACCCAGACCCGGTAACTCCAGGTCGGGTCGGGTCGGGTCGGGTCTGGCGGGTCGCAACCCCTCTACCACCCTTACTTGGAAGAGGCAGAGTCTGCAGGCCAGTCCATTGTGACCGAAGGGCCTCTGATTGCAGAATGGCCTGAAGAAGTGATGGAGAGGGATGAAGTTGAAATTCTATCTCAACCGGGAGTTTCAATTCGCCAGGCAACTTCTTCGGATCAAGAAAGAGTGGAGGTGCGTCAGCCGGGCTCTCCCAGTGTCTTGATGTCGGCCTCTCGGGTTGCGGAGTCCAGCCCTACCACTAGACTTCTCAGTGGCAAAGCTCCGGTCACTGAGGCTTATTGGTTCAAGTGTCATCTTCGTCATCTGAAGAGCACAGTGACTATTCGGGAGACAAAGTTGACTTCGGCGATCAACCCGCTCTTCCTGACACCAGCAAGTTTTCGTATATTTCAGAGGAAGGGATGCAGGTGTACGTTCCTACTACGGTTCCGCCATCGGGAAAGGTCACCACTACCGAGGGTACTTTTTCTATCCCTCTTAATTATTTTCCCATTGAATTGGACAAATGTTTTAACGTTACATCTGAATATCACCTACAAGAGTGGCTACCGGTGTTGAGGCTGCAACCTCCTTCCATATTGAGGAGATGATCAAGGAACTGGTCCAGCCAGTGGGTTTTGAAGTTTCTGCTACTGGAATAATCTCTGAGGGTATAACCACCGTGACCGGGGAACCCTCATCCTAGAGCAGCCTGCGAGGATCTACCGTCTTTGGATCCTCAGCTTAGTAAGAGAACAAAGATTTTCTGTATACTCCCATTCTCATCGTTATTGCTAATATCGATGTTATGATTGTAGAGAGTACCGGGCTGGCTCAAGTGTAAGAGCCCGTGGCAAGAACTGGCGTAGAGGACAGTGCACTTCAAACTTCAATAGCTGAACCAAGTACTGTGGAGTTTGTCCCTGCAGTTGTCGTCTCAGAGGCTACCACAGTAACAGTCCCGGAGGTGCCGGTCATGACCTCGGCGTTAACAGAACCTGCTATGGCCTCGTCTCTACACCAAGTGAGATGACTCTCGCCTCTATGTGCATTGTACGCACAATCATAGAAAGGGGGTTCGGGAGTGCACCAACAGAGCTAGCTCCAGTCATGGACATCATGGAAGAATTGGCACATTAGATGGTACAATAATTCTTCACCTCCATGAGGTCCTACATCGAATTTGTTCTTTCCGGGAGAAGTTCCTTCGAGTTTGCCCGAATGCTTCTTGAAAAGCAGATCGAGAACATCCGTCATACTGGAAGCTCAGAGCAAGTTAGGGTACATCTAACGCTAGTCGAACAGCTAGGGATATGCTTTAAGGAATTAAAGACCCTGGAGAAGGTTAGTCTAGTGGATGAGGCTCGACTGATGTTAAATAAGTTCCTCATTATCCAAGAATGCGAGCGGAAAGAGATGGAGGAGCAGATGGCTGAGGAGGCCCGTCACCTCAATGACTTCCAAGTCAGCTATCAAAGATTAGTTGACGACTCCAGAGAATCTGAGGTCATCACCAAGAACGCAGAGCAAGTTTTAGCCACTATTCTGGCAGTTATAGTCAAGGAGCAAGCCTTAATTCAGGTAAATGAGCAGAACCTTGTTGCTGCCAGGAAGAGGCTGGAAGAGCTAGAGACTGCCAAGAAGCGATCCAAGAAGATCTTACCGCACGTTCTTTCAAGTTGGATCTCTTCAAGCACAGTTGGGTAGGAAAAAATTCTTATCAGAGGAAGAATTGAGGGTTCAAGTTTGGGCAGAGGTTGAGAAGGCACGCCGGTAGGAGATGCAGCACCTCTGGGACCGGATTTACTCTTTGGCTGAGCAAGATTAGCCCTCCTCCTTTTGTATCTCTCTTTTTTTTTTATATTTCTGCTCTTTTTGTAACACTCCACTTATTAAATAAGAGAGCGTTTGTATCACTTTTATCATTTTGACAACAATAATAAAAGTGACACTTTTCCTGTCTTCCTATTTGTCTTGACTTTCTTTTTGCATTGAAAATCAGACAAGTGGAAGTGATTATCTTTGATTTGCTAAAAGTGTAATATTTTATCTTAGCAAGTCAAAGTTGAAAAGTTCTATTTAAGAAATTTAAAAAGGTTACTGTCAAAGGTGTGATATTAACTTGACAGGAGTCGAATAGATTTTATGGACTTACCATTCTATGGATGAGAATGACAAGTGAAGTTTTCATTTCGCAGAGGATTGTGATTGAATCTTCATCAGAGGTTTAGTATTAACATAATTAAGACTCAGCTGGGGATTAATAAGAATACTGTTAAAGATGTGATATTAACCTAACAGTGATTTTAAGTGGACCTGTCATTTCATTGATGAGAATAACAAGTAAGACTAGACCCGTCGAGGATCTAAGAATTTCTTTACCGTCAGAGGTGTGATATTAACTTAACAGGTTGGATTGAATCTTGTTAGAGGTGTGATATTAACTTGACATAGATGTGAGTGAGGTGTGATGTTAACTTAGCTCCATACGAATTTCAGTTTCATTTGGGGAAAACTAAAAATACCACTGTCATAGGTGTAGTGTTAAACTTGACAGTGGGGGTAATGCTAGAGGTGTAATTTTGAACTTAGCACTAGTCATCTCGACTTCGATATGAAAGTTCGAGGGAAAGTCATTGTTATAGGTGTATTGTTGAACTTAACAATGAACTGGATGCTAGAGATGTGATGTTAAACTTAGCATCGCTCGTCTCAGCTTCGATATGGAAGCCTGAGGAAAGTGACTGTCAGAGGTTTAATGTTGAACTTGGCAGGAACTTGATCACTATTAGAGGTGTGATATTAAACTTAATAATAGTTTGTCAGAGGTGTAGTGTTAACATGACAAGAGTTGATTTGCGATATGAACAATTTTGAGAACTTGCCATTCTATTGAGGAGAATTGATAAGTGAAGCTTGGAATGTCAGAGGTATAGTGTTCACTTGACAATTTTGAAGACTTGTGACTCTATGCAAGGGAGTTGACAAGTGAAAGTTCGTACTCGCTGAGGAGTATTGAAACTTTTCACTGTTAGAGGTGTGATGTTAACATAACATTGATTGAGCTTGTGGACCTACCACTCTATAGGAGGGAATTGGTAGGGTACTTTGGTGAAAAAAAGAATGAATGTAATATTAACGTGATAAACATTAACTTTCTAGGGGCATGAGAGGTTTGATGTTAGAGGTGTAATGTTAACATAATAAAGGAGAAATTCTGAGTGGGTATTTAGTGAAATTTTGTCGTCAGAGGTTTAATGTTAACTTGACTGACTCCACTGGGGATCGAGAAAAATAGCTTGTCAGAGGTTTACTATTAATGTGACAAGTCTGTGCTTATTTCACCGAGAAAAATGGGTACAAGTATTTTTTTGTGGTCCTACCATTTCGTGGGAGGGATTGGTAAAGGATTTTTGTAACCCCCTGATCCCTGGTGTACGTATCACAGTATCAGTACTCGATACGACGTACAAAATTGACTTGACCTCCTTGGTAGTCCGATTGAGCTGATTTCAGTTTCAAATATCATTTTTTAATATTTTAAAATTTTTAGATTTTTCTGAAATTCTTCTGGATTATTTTGGAAAATCTCCGTAGTCGGCGTCGACCGATAACCGATAATCGGCTTTACGATTTTTAATTCACAAACGAAATTGTATTTTGAGAATCCACTTTCACCATGTGTCTTAGAATCATATGATCTTTGCTAGGGTATTTTTGAGGATTTTTCTGAATTTATCAAAAATCGGGCTAAACCGGTGTCGCCCGGTATCGGCGATACACTCTAAGATTTTTAACTTGCAAATTGAAGAAGATTTCTAGAATCTGATTTCACTTTCTTCCTCCGCATAATATTTCCTATTTTTCAGAATTTTTGAGAGCCATTCGGAAATCGTTCAATTTTGACCCAATTAAAATATTAATTAAAATATTAATTTACTTCATTTCCTTTTCTTTTCTTTCTTTCTTTTTCTCCTCCAATCACCGCCTTCCTTCTCCCCCAAGCCAGGCCACCGCCTTAACCCACCGCCTCTTCTCTCTCTCTCTCTTTCCCTTAAAAATCTCCCTCTCTCTCTTTCTCTCTCTCAAATACTCCTCTCTCTCTCTCTTTCTTCCCTCTCCCTCACTCTCTCTCTTTCCCACTGTACCCTCACTCCCCCTCTCACTGTTCCAGGCCGGGGGTGGGTCTGACCCACGCCCGCAGCTAGGCCACCCCGGCCAAGCGACGCGGCAGCCACGTGGCCAGTGGCCGGCCGCCACCGCGCCCCCAACCGGCCGCCGTACCCTTCCTTCTTCTTCTTCTTCTTATTCTTCTTCTTCTTCTCCTTCTTCTTCTTCCTCTCTTCTCTCTCTCGTTCTCTGATCACCGCCGGCCGGGCGGAGCCGCCGCCGGCGGAGCAACGCCGGCGAGGCGGGGCTGGTCGCTGTAACGCCCCGATCCCAATAATACGGGGACGTCACTGCGACGCATATACGTAGGTTAGATGGTGCCCCCACGTATATACGCTAAGCATAAGTACAACAAGTATCAGAGTATAACACACAGCGTGATATAATCATAAGCCAACATACAAAATATAGGTACAAAGTCACACGAGTTATGATAAACAAAAACCACTAATACAAGAGTCCTTTATCACAACTCAAGTCCAAAAGGAATACAAGATACAACCAAAAATACAAAAATGCTCACGTATGGATGGAAATCCGTGAACCAAAAAGGAGTGCCGGGCAAGATAGATCTAGAGCTGGTCAGCCTGCTCTCCTAGATAAGCTAAGTCCTCAGTGGAAGGCTCCACTTCGTTCCAGGCCTCCGAATCTGAATATGCAAATCCAAAGGGTCAAGACATAATACAATGATAAGAGATAGCCAAGTGGCAGGGATCATGAATAGAGATAATGAAATAGTACTAAGTAACAATGTAAGACAAGAGATGTAAACTAAGAAAGATAAAGTCATATGCAATAAATCTACAATTAATGTCTTATTATTATTACTTGTCTTACTGTGATATCTAGCTATGTGACCCAGCGTCCCAGAGCACATAGATCCATATCCCAGTACGACAAGGTTGTTATTAGAAACAGCGGTTGTATCGACGAACTATGTTTACAGTGTGTCCCGTGCATGCCCGGGACCACGGCCCAGTATTGTTCCGTTGCTTGAAGACGGAACCTGCCGCTAGGCTAACAGGAAAGTCATGACATGTAAACAGGAAAGGGAGGAAGCACTCCCCTCGGTCCCCTGGAGTACCGCAGGTAAGACCGGAAAATATAGTGCACATCCTAATACCACTGTAAACACGAACACATATCGATATCCGCATATTTCCCCCGACCCATGTATAAGTTGGTGAATTTTATGAAATAGTCGTATATATCATGCTTGGTGTTTTAGGGATAGCATGAAGGATTGGTGATACTTCACATTTTAACATGTTATGGACTAATAATAAGTAACATGAGTCATGAAGCAATATAAGCTTAGCAATATGTAACAACATGGCATGAGACATAGTATAGTAAGGTACATCAGGTAGCAAGTCATGCAGTACAGGTATGATGTCTAAAACAAGTCTAATACAGTATACATGTATCGAGGTAAAATCAGAAATTAAAAAGAAAAGGAGTCTGAATCTGTCCCAGAATTTGGCCTGGCGGTCGACCTCCGGTCGACTGCCGGTCGACTGGGAAATGAACTGGCGGTCGAGTCCGGTCGACTGCCGGTCGACCGTACCGAGTGCGAGAGCTCCAGGTTTTGGCCGGTCGACTGCCAGTCGACTGGTCCAAGGCAATTTGTGAAGCCGGTCGAGTCAGCGGTCGACTGCCAGTCGACTGCCAGCTCAATGTCGTGCCTGCTGTGCACATCGGCAGAGTCCCGGTCGACTGCCGGTCGACCGGTCCTCTGGAAATTTCTGCTGTTAGAGCAGAAAATCAGGATTCTGTTGGGGTTGGTTTCTACAGTCAAAAGTTGGGATTTTTATGGCATTACAAGACCTGACCTACTACTACAAGCACACTAAAACAGAGAATAGTCAAAGTGATAGATAGATTCACATAGTTATGTTGGATTTGAGTGTCATGACCTAAAAATAGGATTTTTTTCCATACACATGAACATGGATCTCTACCCTAAGCATATGGAGTTGTAAATTTAAGTCTTGGTGAGTAAGAACTCACCTGGATGGTTCAGTTAGGAGCTGGATTCAAAAGAGGAAGAGGTTGGCTTCAATCACCACTTGTTGTTGATGGAGCTTGAGGTGAAGAACTTGTTCTTGGAGTGATGGTTGGAGTCCTTGAGGTTCCTTGATGAAGCCTTGAAGAATCCCTTGTGATCTAGAGGTGGAAGTGAAGGGATTGAGGAGCCCTAGAGCTAGGGTTTGAGCTTGAGGATGAAGATGAGGATTTTCTCTCTAGGGGATGAAAATGAGAAGAAAAGGGGGATCTTGCAAATGAAATGAATAAATAGTTTAGGAATTTTGTAAAGGAGTTGGGATTATAATGGAAGTGGAGGGCTTTCTTGCAAATGTGTGTGGGTGAGGTGTCCCCTCTCTTGCCACTTGGCTGGCTGTGGGTGAGAGAGAGAGTGAGTGGGGGTAGGTGAGGGTGAGTGGGAAATGAGGTGGCAAGATGAGGTGGAAATGTATTTTGCAATTTTTGGAAAAATGCTCAAAATTCAAGTATTTTGGATTGGTCTGGAAATTTTACCAAAAATCAAGAAAAATATTTGAAGACCAATGGTGAAATTCGTTTGAAGAAATACTGTGTAGATTTTTAATTAAAAATCCTGGAGTCAGAAACTTACCGACTCCGAAAGAATTTTCATAAATTTATAAAAATCTCAGAAAAAGAGTATAAGTAGGAATTATGATTCTAAGCAATAGTGTCTAAAGGACTTTCTAGAAATTCCTAACAGTTTGGAAGATAAAAATTCGGAAATCGGTCAGCGATACTGGCCGACACCGGTTTTGAAGAAATTCATTTTAATTTCAGAAAATTCCAGAAAATCACCTAAAATCTAAAATATTAGGAAATGAAGTTTGAAACGAAAATCGGTCAAATACGGATGGTAAAACGGAAGATACGGCCGAAAGGCTGAATACGTAACTAAGCACGTATTCCGGGAAAGGGGTATTACAATCTACCCACCTTACAAAAATTTCGTCCTCGAAATTTCCTAAGGTGAAAGATAACAGAAAAGCTATAGATAGACATGGATACAAGGAATGATAACGGAAAAGGCAAGGAGAAGGGAAGAGTCTTACCAAATCAAGATGTGAAAAGATGGGGATAATGCTCCCGGATAACGTCCTCCCGCTCCCACGTGGCCTCTCCTGGTGCATGCCTGCTCCAAGACACCAACACCAATGGAATAGCCCTGCTCTTCAGTGTCTTGACACTCCTGTCCAGAATGGCCAACGGCTGCTCTTGGTATGATAAATCAGGTTGCAACTCCAGCTCGGAATGATCCAGAACATGGCTGTCATCCCTGACATACCTCCTCAACTGAGACACGTGGAAGACATTATGCACCCCGTCCAAAGATGGCGGCAATGCTAATCTATAAGACACGTCTCCCACACGATCCAGGATCTCGAACGGGCCAATATACCTCGGACTCAGCTTCCCACGAGTACCAAACCGGATAATTCCCTTGGTAGGTGATATCTTCAAGAACACATGGTCTCCGGTCTGGAACTCCAATGGCCTCCTTAGAGTGTCAGCCCAACTCTTCTGTCTACTCTGAGCAGTCCTGAGATGATCTCTGATAACCCTGACCTTCTCTGTGGTCTGCACCAAAATCTCAGGTCCCAAAAGACTCCTCTCACCGACTTCATCCCAACAAATCGGTGATCGGCACTTCCTCCCATACAGTGCCTCAAAGGGTGCCATCTTAATACTGGCCTGATAGCTGTTGTTATATGAAAACTCAGCCAAGTGTAGATGGTCCTCCCAAGACCCTCCAAAGTCCAACATGCAAGCCCTCAACATATCTTCAAGGATCTGGATGGTCCTCTCAGATTGTCCGTCTGTCTGCGGATGATAGGAAGTACTGAACTTCAGACGAGTTCCCAGACTTGCTTGGAGACTCTCCCAGAAGTGAGATCTGAATCTGGTGTCTCTATCTGATACAATACTCACCGGAACTCCATGCAGACGAACCACCTCCTTCATATACTTATCCGCCAGAACCTCTGTCGACTGACCCACTCTGAATGGTATGAAGTGAGCTGACTTGGTGAGGCGATCAACGATCACCCACACCGCATTATTACCCTTAGGACTCCGAGGCAAAGCTGTCACGAAATCCATAGTGATGTGCTCCCACTTCCACTCGGGTATCGGCAAAGGTTGAAGAAGTCCAGCTGATCTCTGATGCTCGATCTTTACCTGCTGGCAAACCAAGCACCTGGCAACAAATTGGGCTATCTCCCTCTTCATGGCATTCCACCAGAAGTGCTTCTTCAGGTCCTGATACATCTTGTTCCCTCCTGGATGTATAGAATAAGCTGAACTGTGTGCTTCCTCCAAAATCTTCTGTCTGACTTCTCCTTGAGGAACACAAAGTCTGCCACCATAGCACAATGCACCATCCGGACGAATACAGATATCAGTCCTCAAACCAGCCTCCACCTGAGCTCTGAATGTCTGACATCTGGGTCCTCCTTCTGTGCCTCCTTGATCTCCTCTATCAATGATGACTGGATCTGAAGAGTCATGAGCTGTCCGGTCTTATCACCTCTCTGCACCAACATCAAATCTAATCTGATGAACTCCTGGATCAGCTCCCTCTGCTGAGTAAGGTGGACTAGCACTCGGTTCTCTGGCCTCCTGCTCAGTGCATCTGGAACGGTATTGACTTTGCCGGGATGATACTGCAAGTCAATATCGTAGTCCGCCATAAGCTCCAACCACCTCCTCTGCCTCATATTCAACTCCTTCTGCGAGTATATATACTTGAGGCTCTTGTGGTCTGTGTATATCAACACTTTGTCTCCCAGGAGGTAGTGTCTCCAGATCTTCAATGCAAATACCACAGCCGCCAACTCCAAGTCATGAGTTGGGTAATTCCTCTCATGAGGCTTCAACTGCCTAGATGCATATGCTATCACATGATCATGTTGCATAAGCACACATCCCAGGCCTTTACCCGATGCATCACAGAAAATGACCATCCCCCCTCTACCTGAAGGAGTCCTCAAGATCGGAGCTGTGATAAGCTTCTGCTTCAACTGCTCAAATGCCGCATCACAATCTTCTGTCCATATGAATCTCTCCCCTTTTCTGGTAAGCCTGGTCAACGGAGCTGCAAGTCTAGAGAAGTCCTGGACAAAGCGCCTGTAATATCCGGCTAGTCCAAGAAAGCTCTTTATCTCAGTCACCGTCTTCGGAACTGGCCAATTCTGCACTGCCTGGACCTTACTAGGATCAACTGAGATTCCTTCTGCTGAAACTATATGTCCAAGGAAAGCTATGCTGTCCAACCAGAACTCACACTTGCTCCTTTTGGCATGAAGCTGCTCCTGCTGAAGAGTCTGCAACACAGTCCTCAAGTGCTCTGCATGCTCCTTATAACTCTTGGAATAGATCAGGATGTCGTCTATAAATACAACCACAAACTGATCCAGGTAAGGAGAGAACACTCGGTTCATCAAGTCCATAAACACAGCAGGGGCATTGGTAACTCCGAAAGGCATCACTAGGAACTCGTAGTGGCCATATCGGGTCCTGAATGCCGTCTTCGGAACATCTTCCTTCTTCACCCTCAGCTGATGGTAACCCGACTGTAAATCCAACTTAGAAAATACACGGGCTCCATGAAGCTGATCAAACAAGTCATCAATCCTGGGCAAGGGATACTTGTTCTTGATGGTGACTTTGTTCAACTCCCTATAGTCAATGCAAAGTCTCTTACTACCATCCTTCTTATTCGCCAAGAGCACTGGAGCTCCCCATGGTGAAGTGCTTGGCCGAATCAATCCCTTGTCCGAATACTCCTGCAGCTGCTTCTTCAGGATCTCCAACTCCGTCGGTGCCATCCTGTATGGTGCCTTAGATATAGGAGCGGTCCCTGGAATTGTATCAATGGAGAACTCCACTACCCTCTCCGGTGGAAGACCTGAAATCTCAGCAAAGACTTCTGGAAATTCATCCCACACTGGCACCCCCTTCTGAACCTCCGAAGTGGTCATCTGAGTCTTCTTCTCAGCAGTCTTCACCTCTCCACTAAACTGGAACTCCGGCTGATGCGGGATCCTGAAAGTGATCTTCCTTCCTCTACAGTCAATCACCGCATGGTACTGACTGAGCCAGGTCATGCCTAAGATCACATCGTACCCTTTGGTGTCAAGTACGAGCATGTCTATGGCCAAGATCTTCCCACAAATCTCCACTGGACAGTCTGCACAAACCCTGGAAGACACAACTACCCCATTCCCAGTACTTATCTCCCACTTGTGGTCTAAGGCCTTAACAGGTATAGAATGTAAAGCCACAAAATGATCGGAGATATAACAGTGGGATGCACCTGAATCGAAGAGCGCGAGAACAGGTATAGAATGAACTCTGATGTTACCTGTAATCACCTCCTCCGAAGTCTCAGCCTCCTCTGCCGACAGGTTGTAGGCCTGACCTCTGCCACGCCCTGCTGCTGTCCTGGCTCCTCTCTGCACTGGGCGAACAACATGCGGTGGAGGAAGGGGAAGAGCTCTCCTCATCACTGGTCCCTGCTGCCTCGGTCCAACTGGTCCTGGTAGTGTCCTCTGCACATGTTGCCCCTGAGGTGCCGGCAAGGTCTGGGTAGCAAACCCTACCCTCCTGTGTGGACAGGTCTCCACTGCATGGTCTCGAGCTCCACACACCAAACACCATCCGTTTGCCCTCCGGCAATTTTGCAGGGTGTGTCCTGGCTTCTGGCAGAAGTTGCAAACAAGACCTGGTCGAGCCGTCTGATATGGAACTGCTCTGAACGGCTGTCTGGCCTGGATCTTCGCTGCCCTGGATGGTCCTCCTCTGCCCACCGGCACAAACGGCCTCTTCATGGCCTGGTTCTCCTGCTTCCTCTGCAACACCCGCTCTACCTCTCGAGCGGCGGTAAGAACCTCAGAGTAGGTCTCATCGGCTGAGACATCAAGAAGGCCTGTAGGTCCAACTGCAGGCCCTGCAGAAACCTGCTTGCCCTCTTCTCTTCATCTGTCACCATATAAGGAGCAAAGCGACTCAGCCTGAGAAACTCTGCAGCATACTCATCTACGGATCCATCCCCCTGCTGCAGCCTGATGAACTGCTCCTCCATGTCCTTCTGAGCAGTGGCGGGGAAGAAACGACTGTAGAAGCTCTTGGAGAAAGTATCCCAGGAGATAGGCTTCTTCAGTCTGGCCTCCTCGGCCAACCACCAAGTCCGGGCGATGTCTTTCAGCTGGATCCTTGCTACCTCCACTTGGCTCTCCTTGGGCACCCGGGCGGCGTTCAGCAAATCAGTGGTGTCCACCAACCACTGTTCAGCCTCCAGAGGTCTCTCGACTCCCGTGAATACGGCTGGTTGCAGCCGCCGGAAATCAGACACGTTCCCAGGCTTCTGCTCCTTCGGAGCTGCCAACTCCTGCCTGAGGAGCTCGGTCTGTTCACGCTGATTCTCCATCTGCTGCTGCTGGTTTCCCAGCATAGTCTGGATGATCCTCAGGACATCAGCACCCTCTCCTCCGACGGGTCCATTCGGGACTTGCCCGACATTGTTGCGACCCGAACGTCTCTCCATACCGAAAGGAATAAGATCTGGAATTGGAAACAAAGGAAAGGAGTTTAGGATACGAAGGAATTGACCAACGAAGGAAGCAAGAAGGACTTTATAACTTTGTACATTGTAGTTGGCATAAGCAAATCACTAGAATTTGCCACTTGGTTGTACTTTTAGGTTTGAGAGCCTAGGCTCTGATACCAACCTGTAACGCCCCGATCCCAATAATACGGGGACGTCACTGCGACGCATATACGTAGGTTAGATGGTGCCCCCACGTATATACGCTAAGCATAAGTACAACAAGTATCAGAGTATAACACACAGCGTGATATAATCATAAGCCAACATACAAAATATAGGTACAAAGTCACACGAGTTATGATAAACAAAAACCACTAATACAAGAGTCCTTTATCACAACTCAAGTCCAAAAGGAATACAAGATACAACCAAAAATACAAAAATGCTCACGTATGGATGGAAATCCGTGAACCAAAAAGGAGTGCCGGGCAAGATAGATCTAGAGCTGGTCAGCCTGCTCTCCTAGATAAGCTAAGTCCTCAGTGGAAGGCTCCACTTCGTTCCAGGCCTCCGAATCTGAATATGCAAATCCAAAGGGTCAAGACATAATACAATGATAAGAGATAGCCAAGTGGCAGGGATCATGAATAGAGATAATGAAATAGTACTAAGTAACAATGTAAGACAAGAGATGTAAACTAAGAAAGATAAAGTCATATGCAATAAATCTACAATTAATGTCTTATTATTATTACTTGTCTTACTGTGATATCTAGCTATGTGACCCAGCGACCCAGAGCACATAGATCCATATCCCAGTACGACAAGGTTGTTATTAGAAACAGCGTTGTATCGACGAACTATGTTTACAGTGTGTCCCGTGCATGCCCGGGACCACGGCCCAGTATTGTTCCGTTGCTTGAAGACGGAACCTGCCGCTAGGCTAACAGGAAAGTCATGACATGTAAACAGGAAAGGGAGGAAGCACTCCCCTCGGTCCCCTGGAGTACCGCAGGTAAGACCGGAAAATATAGTGCACATCCTAATACCACTGTAAACACGAACACATATCGATATCCGCATATTTCCCCGACCCATGTATAAGTTGGTGAATTTTATGAAATAGTCGTATATATCATGCTTGGTGTTTTAGGGATAGCATGAAGGATTGGTGATACTTCACATTTTAACATGTTATGGACTAATAATAAGTAACATGAGTCATGAAGCAATATAAGCTTAGCAATATGTAACAACATGGCATGAGACATAGTATAGTAAGGTACATCAGGTAGCAAGTCATGCAGTACAGGTATGATGTCTAAAACAAGTCTAATACAGTATACATGTATCGAGGTAAAATCAGAAATTAAAAAGAAAAGGAGTCTGAATCTGTCCCAGAATTTGGCCTGGCGGTCGACCTCCGGTCGACTGCCGGTCGACTGGGAAATGAACTGGCGGTCGAGTCCCGGTCGACTGCCGGTCGACCGTACCGAGTGCGAGAGCTCCAGGTTTGGCCGGTCGACTGCCAGTCGACTGGTCCAAGGCAATTTGTGAAGCCGGTCGAGTCAGCGGTCGACTGCCAGTCGACTGCCAGCTCAATGTCGTGCCTGCTGTGCACATCGGCAGAGTCCCGGTCGACTGCCGGTCGACCGGTCCTCTGGAAATTTCTGCTGTTAGAGCAGAAAATCAGGATTCTGTTGGGGTTGGTTTCTACAGTCAAAAGTTGGGATTTTTATGGCATTACAAGACCTGACCTACTACTACAAGCACACTAAAACAGAGAATAGTCAAAGTGATAGATAGATTCACATAGTTATGTTGGATTTGAGTGTCATGACCTAAAAATAGGATTTTTTTCCATACACATGAACATGGATCTCTACCCTAAGCATATGGAGTTGTAAATTTAAGTCTTGGTGAGTAAGAACTCACCTGGATGGTTCAGTTAGGAGCTGGATTCAAAAGAGGAAGAGGTTGGCTTCAATCACCACTTGTTGTTGATGGAGCTTGAGGTGAAGAACTTGTTCTTGGAGTGATGGTTGGAGTCCTTGAGGTTCCTTGATGAAGCCTTGAAGAATCCCTTGTGATCTAGAGGTGGAAGTGAAGGGATTGAGGAGCCCTAGAGCTAGGGTTTGAGCTTGAGGATGAAGATGAGGATTTTCTCTCTAGGGGATGAAAATGAGAAGAAAAGGGGGATCTTGCAAATGAAATGAATAAATAGTTTAGGAATTTTGTAAAGGAGTTGGGATTATAATGGAAGTGGAGGGCTTTCTTGCAAATGTGTGTGGGTGAGGTGTCCCCTCTCTTGCCACTTGGCTGGCTGTGGGTGAGAGAGAGAGTGAGTGGGGGTAGGTGAGGGTGAGTGGGAAATGAGGTGGCAAGATGAGGTGGAAATGTATTTTGCAATTTTTGGAAAAATGCTCAAAATTCAAGTATTTTGGATTGGTCTGGAAATTTTACCAAAAATCAAGAAAAATATTTGAAGACCAATGGTGAAATTCGTTTGAAGAAATACTGTGTAGATTTTAATTAAAAATCCTGGAGTCAGAAACTTACCGACTCCGAAAGAATTTTCATAAATTTATAAAAATCTCAGAAAAAGAGTATAAGTAGGAATTATGATTCTAAGCAATAGTGTCTAAAGGACTTTCTAGAAATTCCTAACAGTTTGGAAGATAAAAATTCGGAAATCGGTCAGCGATACTGGCCGACACCGGTTTTGAAGAAATTCATTTTAATTTCAGAAAATTCCAGAAAATCACCTAAAATCTAAAATATTAGGAAATGAAGTTTGAAACGAAAATCGGTCAAATACGGATGGTAAAACGGAAGATACGGCCGAAAGGCTGAATACGTAACTAAGCACGTATTCCGGGAAAGGGGTATTACAGTCGCCGCCAGCCCCTGCCTCCCTCTTTCCCTGTTCTCTCTCTCTCCCCTTCTCTCTCTCACTCTCACTCTCTCTCTCGCCCTGACCCACGCCGGGACCGCCACCGGCCGGGACCGCCACCAGAGGCCCCTCCCTCGCCACCGGCCAGCCTTGCTGGCCGGCTTGCGCGCGCGCGGCAGCAGCAACAGCTGCTGCTGCTGTAGGATGTTGGGTTCGGGTGTAAACCCGAACCCTATAACCCTATTGGGGGGTTGGTACCCATTAACCCAAAGTGCCCATTACCCATATAACTTAAGTTATGGATTTGGTATTGGATCCAAACCCGACCCGTTTGCCACCCATACCCGCATCCAAACCCAATAAAGGTAAAATTACAGAAAACTCCCTTCTACTTTTTATTAATTACATTTGAAATATTTTTATTACATATTTAATCCATTTCTATTACTTTTAGTGATCGGGCGATATCTGGAGCCTCCGGACTCCGATTTGGACGATTCTGGAACCGTTACGATCGCGGGAAAGAGAGCTACCTTCCCATGGCTAGTTTGTGAGTGTTTTTCTTTTATCAATTATATTTAGTTAGAGATCCTAAATTGATTGATTGCTTTCAGTCATAAATCTTGATTATGGATAAATCATTGTATATTCAGTACTAACTTGTAATGATTGGTCCTGATTTAATATAACTATCGGTGATTTAATAATAATAACAATACATACTGAGATATACAACTCTGACACAGTCATCATACCTGCACAGCCACTGACACTCGGGTCACTATTTCACCATATTCTTGGACCCTATTATTTCATGTATTGTATCACAGGTAGATAACTATCGTGACATGTATACGGATCCACAGGTACTCTATAACACTACACTGTCACTAGACATGAATGCTAGAGACCGTTATGTCATGCACTGGTATCATCATTACACGGATACTGTAGTTCACTGGACATGGTATTACATTATACACTGACCACTGTTAGTACATGTACTAGTGATACACAGATATGTTACACGGCTTATTGCTACACATATTCGTTCTACTGGTACATGGATATACCCATTCACGGAATACCGCATGTCATATTCTTGTTATCATCGTTACATGGATGCTCGGTACACAGTTATGTTATGTTTACACATCACTGTTACACATGCATGTATTGTTTCTATCTTCTTGTCATATGGATCCACTGTTTATATTGCCTGTATATTCAGGTTTTCCTGTTACATGATTATTTCCCGTTACTGATATTGAATTTCCTGTTACTGGATACATGAGCTGTTGATATGCGATGTGTAGAATCCCACATCTATTGTTCCCGTTTCCCGTTATCCTGTTTTATGCTATCAACTGAGCTCAGGTCCTGTTATCATGTTACATGTACCATGCACTGTACTTGTTCTTGTTACGTTGTGTTCTTTAAATGAAATATAAAGATAATTTGGGGATGGGGGAGACTTAACGATTGATTAGATCTTATCGGGTGGATGTACTGGATCCATATTGTTAGTCCCACTGCAGGGGATGGTAGTGCTGCCTACCAATTGTATAGCTCCATGAGCTCCCGTTACTTGATTCGTGCTCCCCTCTTAGCAGAGGGCCCTGGTCTCAGCAGCCAGGGGTCTGTTTAAGGCCGTGATCCCGGGTATGCACGGGATACACCTACCCGATAAGAGCTCCTCGACCATGGGTTTCCAATTGACACAATAAAACAGTATAAACAGTAGTGACGTCGGGAACACTTGTTATTTGGTCACTCTCTCGTTTGGATAATGGTACCCGTATGCTATGTCTGGATGGGTTCGACTGGAGTGCGGGCTCCAGTATGAACTGCCAGTGGTATGGGACACTGGAAGAGATTGATTAAAATACCAGGTGGTACTGATTGTTATTATTGTATAAATAACATGACTTGCCCGATACATGTATCATACTGTTTAGTTGCACTTGTTACTAGTCCTGATCATTTATCCCTTATCATGTTACCTGTATACTTTGTTACACTTCCTGATACATGTTATACTTTCTGTACATTACTCATGTACATCTATATGCTGCATTGCATATACTTTGCTTTATGTAGACCTTGCAATCAACATTACTGTATATGCACAACCCGGTAGTATGGTTCTGTTGCAGGCTGCACATCTACATGTTCCTTATTATATAAAACTGGATACTACTGTGACATGACTCGATGATAACCTGCTAGGTAGTGATGATATTAAAATATGACATGTTTATATTTCTATTGCTTATTATATGCCTACTATATGGTATCACTGTTACAGAATCAGGTATTATATATTATTATCGTGTCTATATTACTATCGTATATATTACTGTTTCCTTCATTTTACCACTCACTAGGTCGCTTTCTGACGACCTTGGGTTTGCGTGTCCAGGTTGGAAATTCGAGATATCACACTGTCAGATATGTCATTGGATTCACATAGGGGACTTGTCACCCATACGATTTATAGGTATCTTGATTCATTTGTCTTATTTCCTTATTTGTTCATGTTTCTTTATCTATCATGCTCACGATCTTTTCCGCAGGTATTCTTGTACTTACTTAATGCTGGAACTCTTGTGTATATGGAGGCTATTTTCTATACTGAGGCTTAACGTACGCGCGATGGTGTTTTCACCCTGCGTATGTACGTCGCCATAACGTCTCCGTATCCTTGAGATCGGGGCGTTACAATTTTGGAAGAGAAATAGAATAAATTGTCAGAGGTGTAATATTAACTTGACGAATCCTATTGGGAATTGAGAAAATGGCTTGCCTGAGTTTACTGTTAATGTGACAAGTCTGTGCTTATTTCGCCGAGAAAATAGACACAGGTATTTTTTGTGGTCCTACCATTCCATGGGGAATTGTTAAGAGATTTTGGAGGGGAAGACGGAACTAAGTCCCTTAGGATTTTTAGCAAACCCTCATCTATCAGCGGATTTAGTATGCCTTTACCAATTACCGTTTGAGTTGGGCTAGCCATGCTATTCCCGTCAGCATAATGAGTTGTCGAGGACCTATGTTGGACTTAAAAGCCAATATTTTCCTCTATCCTTAACCGTCAGAGACGTCGGATGTTCATAGATAAACTAGAGAAGAGTAATAGGCAAAAACTGAAGTTTCACACTCTGTCTTTTCTTCGATGTTTACATCATGCATCATGATTGTAGGCTGTCTAAAGATCATTAAAAGACAAGTCATCAAAAAGCAGAACTCCAGACGCAGGGCTAGTCTCAGCCCCACTGCAGCACCAAGGCGCGAGGGTCGAAACCCGCGTCTCGACGGCCTCACTGCAGCACCAAGGCGCGAGGGTCGACACCCGCGTCTCGACGGCCTCACTGCAGCACCAAGGCGCGAGGGTCGAAACCCGCGTCTCAGCCCATTGCAGCACCAAGGCGCGAGGGTCGAAACCCGCGTCTCGACGGTCTCACTGCAGCACCAAGACGCGAGGGCCGAAACCCGCGTCTCAGTATTACTGCAGCACCAAGACGCGTCTCAGTTATAACTGCCCTCGTTATGGGGCCAATCACTGCCCACATAATGAGGAAGTTAACCCCTATTATGGAGCATTTTTTAGGGGGCACGTTCACCCCTAAAACCTCTATAAATAGCCCCGCTTGCTATTGAGTAGGGGTCGGTTAGTCGGTGGGTGAGTTGATCAGATAATTCTGAGAGAAGAATTTTGACTCGTGAGCTGCTACAAGAAAGGAAAGAGAGTTCAACTCTTCAAGCAACTTGCTGTGTACAAGCAATTCTTTGCATACAATCTCTTTGAGATTCCTGGTCGATCAAGAGCTGTGTTACTCCATCGACCATCCAAAAAGAAGATTCCCAAGAGTTCTTGACGTTCACCCGGTCAACGAAAAATAAGATTCACTTTCCACCGCCACCTAAAGAACCCAGCATTAAACAAAGGGGAGATTCAAGTTTCAACATCTTCTCTCTCTTATAATCGGAGTGTAAATCCATTGTAATCTTTCATTTGATCAAGAAAATTTTATAAGGAACCTTATTTCTCCCGTCAAACAAGAGATGGCGACTCCGCTGGGACTACTTTCTCCACTGACGAGCAAGTGGTGGCGCAAGATGACGTCATCTACATAGGAAAAACGGTCGAATCACTCGTCGTGGAATTCGACCAATCAAAGTATGAAGAGTTCCTTTCTTCTGGTCCAAGAGCCCAAAGGCCCGTGCCTACCGCAGGGTCTCTACGGGGATTTGCCCTGAAGTCCGCTATGAGATTCTCTCAGACGCAGCTGCTGTGAAGGTTGTCGTTGCTAATCGCGTCATGCGTAACACTCGCGTCAATGTCTCTCAGGAGACTCGCGTGGTCAACCTTCCTGATGTCCAGCCAGTTCATTCTCTTCCTCAGCACCAGGTCGTCGGGGGTTCCCTTCAACCTCCACGACGTAACCGGAACGCTGAACGACGACAGAGACGGCGTGCGCGTCAACTACAAGTTGGAACAACTGACTGTCCAATAGAGATAGGACGCGAGGTCCAGACCAGCGTCTCCTCTGTACCACATCCGACACGTGAAGTCCGCGTTTGGCAGCCCAAATGTGAGGTTCACCAGGCTGGCTCTTCTGAAGCCCCACTCCCCAAACGCCAACGTGAAGCTCGCGTGCCTTGTCAAGCACAAGAGGCACGCGCCTCTAGGCACGGGACCCAGCAGCCCTGCAGCTCTCAAGCGTCTCTGTTCAGATGCAATAATCAGCAACACGAGAGCTGCGTCTCTTATCAGCAGAGACGCCAGACTCGCGTTTCGAAGCCACAACGCAAGAACCGCGTCTTAGAACCTTGCAACTCAGCTGCACGAAGCAAAGATGCCTCCCGCCCTCAGCATTGCAAGGCCAATCTCTTTGATCCCCCTCCCATGGATCTAAGGGATTATCTGACAAGGAAGAGAAGTGTTAATCGAATCACTTTGTCATGTTACTGCGAACGGCTTATCACAATTCTCTCCGAGTGCCGTTGCAGTTCAGGTACAAACCAGCAGTCTCTGGCTAGACAGCTGACCCTGATTCCCTGATCAGCTAAAAGAAATCGTTCCCACAGGAGGAGGATTTTCTCTGACGCAGAATATTCTGAGCTCACTGCAAACATGACGAGCAGGAGTAGGGGAAAGCAACCTGCGGTCAGCTCCGATGAGTCTGGCACTGAACCAGAAGGAGTGTACCGACACACTCGCACCCGGACTGGGGCAATTCCCCCGATTAACTACAATGCCCTGGCCCGGGGCATTGAGGTAAATGACTCGCATTCCGCTATTGCAGAGTCACAGGCTTCAAACTCTTCTATAGAGAAGGAGGCCTTCATATATATGACAAGCACTCCTGAGGAGACAGCTAGGCGCTTGGAGCAGCAAGCCCAGGTCCAGAAGGAACAATTCAAGATGATTCGTGCCCAGCAAGAATCTATCGATTCCCTCAAGCAGATACTGGCACAGTTACTTGAAGACAAGAGGAAATCAACCAACAAAGCCTCCTCTAAAAAGTCTAAAGGCAAACGAAAAGAGGGAGAAAGCTCATCTTCTGTACATATAGAGGAGAAAGAGCAGCCTACTTCTGGTTCGTCTAAATCCTCGTCACAAGGAAAGGACGACCGAGACCAGGGAAGGGTTCATTCTAAAAGAATGAATCAATTGGAGCAACGTCTTGAGGCCCTTACTAACCGGAAAGGCCTGCAAGAAGCGGGAGTGGTCCGGCCATATCCGACCGAGTGGGACCTTATTCCATACCCTCCCAATTTCAAGGCTCCGACCCTCCAAGCGTTTGATGGGAAAGGTTCACCAAACCAACATATCTACTACTTTAAGTCTCAAACAGGGAATGTGATAGATAACGATGCCATTCTAGCACGTTTGTTCATCGACACCCTAAAATGGCTTGCCTTTGAATGGTTCATGAAGCTCCTGGAAGGCTCTATTAAGAACTGGGGCGATTTGGAGAAGCTCTTCCTAACGCGCTTCTTTGAAGATGACTAAGAGGTCACCATGCTTACTCTTTTGGCCACCAAGCAGCGAAAGGGAGAATCCGTCAAGTTACTCGTAGAAAGATTTCAGAATGTAGCACTCCGATGTCCAAGCGATATGACCCAGGTCACCCTTGTGGAAACATGCCGCCACAATTTACAAACTTCACCCATCGCCCAAATAGGAGTTGCCGAAAGCCGCACCTGGAAACAATTGATCCAACAAAGTGAACAGGCTGAAGAAATTGTCGCCCGGGTTAGGGCAGAAGAAAACAAACCCAGACCTGAAAGGTCGACAAGGCGCGCGTCAGACGCATCCCTCCAAACAAAAAGGAAGGATAACTTGGCGACAGAGACCAAGTCCCCCGTCAAACCTCAACCGGTCAAGGGAAGTGGCTCTTCAAGCCAACCACGCACCAGCAAGCAGTATTCCTTCAAGGACGAACATGTCGACTCGCTCTTCAAGTTACTTAACAAGAGCAACAGACTGAAGCTTCCTGAAGCTAGGCGCCCTGAAGAAGTCGGTAAAACCGATAGTCCCATAGGATGCTGGGACACCCCACCAAGAGTTGTTATGTCTTCAAGGACATCCTTCAGGCTCTGATTGACGCAGAGGTATTAAAACTCTGTCCAGAGCAGAAGAAGGTGATAGCCAATATGACGTCATTTCTCCAGTTTGAAAGACAACCTCCAACACCCTCCGGAGTGTCCCTGTCCCAAGAGGAGAGCTGAGAATGGTCAACATAGACCCTCACCAGCAGCAAAAGAAGGGCCTTGTACCTGTTCCTACACCTCAGGGAGAGGTCATGTGGGTTCATCCCGATCTTGTGGACAGCCAGCAATGGACTACTGTGACCAGCAGAAAGTCCAAAGGTAAAGCTAAAGCTTCATCCTGTAATGTGGTATGTGCCTCTTCTCGGGAAGCGGAGACTGATGTTCCCTCGCTGACTGATTCAGAAGAGGAAATAATAGCTCTGGTCACAGAACCCAACCAACTTGTGGCGGAAACCCGCTCCGGTCAGTCATATCTGAAAAAATATGACGAAATGGCGGCAACTCCCCTGAAACCCGCTACAGAGTCAGTCAAGCCCTCCACAAAATAACCCATAGAGAGACAGAAAGAGCTTCGGTTTTCTAAAGTTCTCTCGAAAGATATCGCGGAAGGATCAACAACACCTTACCGCTTTGATGTCCTGACTCAACTGCCAATATCCCAGCCCGAATTACTCTTTATGAGCTCCTCAGGCTATCGAAGTCAACCAGAGAAGCTTTACAAGAGGCCCTAGCTAATGCTGAGGTTTTCATAACCCAAGTGCCGATTGGACCACAGGAGGAAGATGTAGAGGATTACCTCCATGCCTCCCAAAATGCTCCCTGCATCACCTTCATAGCAGATGATATGCAGGTTAAAGGGAAACATGATCGACCCCTGTACTTCACAGGGTACATCGGATCATCTGAAATAAGCCGCATTCAGGTAGATCCAGGGTCTACATTGAGCATTATGCCTCGCCGGGTCATGCAACATTTAGGGGTTCCTACCCATTGGTTGAGTGCCACCCAGACTACCATTTTTGGGTTCAATGCCAACGGTACCCGTCCAATGGGGAAGATCAAGCTCAAATGCCAGATCGGGGACTTGAGGTCGGAGGTGACATGTTACGTGATCGATGCTGACACCTCCTACAATTTGCTACTGGGACGACCATGGATTCATCGTAATTCTATCGTTCCCTCCACTCTCCACCAAGTCATGAAATACATTGATGGAAGTGGAAAGGTGCGAACGTTGATTGCCGAAAGGCATCCGTTCAAGGGAGTCGAGAATTATTTCACAGATTCTCTCCTATATCAGGATTCTGTGAAAACAGACGAAATCCCGCAACCAGAGGAGCCAGACTCTGGTAATGAAGCCGACACCGAGCTAGAAAAAGAAGAGTGCATGTGGGAACTAGATCCACTTGTAACGAGCATTAATAAGCTCGATGTTGATAACACCGCCTATGATGTAGGCTGATGGTATATTAATGAAAAATTAGATTTGACTTATTTCTCTGTGTTCGCTTCTGATTCAGTGCCGTCAGACACTAGTACCGAAGTGGATAATGACCTCTGGTCGGCAATGGATGCTTTGACATCATTGCATGCACCAGTGAAGTCGTCCTTCGAAACGCACCAAGATGCCGCGATGCACAAGAATCAGTATTCATGATTCCAACAAGACGAAAGGCCAAAAACCAATTCTTTTCGGGCAAATTAAGTCCGAACCAATGTCCCGTGAAGAATCAAAAAGCGAGAAGGAACCCCTCAGTTCGGTCATTATGAGCCAAATGCACTCAGAATGATGGAAAGCATGGGGTATGATCTGACAAACGGCCCAGGGTTGAATTTCGGCAAAGGAAGGAGAACACTACTCCGATCTTTTGTACCAAAAGGGAAATCCCCTGATTATTATCATCAGACTCGCAGGGGGTTGGGCTATGTGTGAACTCAGATCCCATTAGCCTTTAGCTCTGGAGAGTCATTATGCCATGATAACTCTTCAAGCACGACATCGTGGGAGTCAGATGTTAGTGTCGGCAACATCTTCAGAGAACTTTCAGTGAATATGGTTTCAACAAGCCACCTGGAAGACGGAGATGAAGAAATGATCTAATCCGATACAGATCCTTGGATCAAACACTTAAGTGCTCTTTGGGATACTCGCTTTGAACAGCGCGAGCCACCCACAGAAGATAAGGTTGCTCAGATCAATCTAGGAGATGAGGCTAATCCTAAGCCCATCTTTATAAGCGAAGGCCTGTCACCTTCTGAGAAAAAGGATCTAATATCTCTTGTACAAGAATATATATGTTGGCCCAAAAGGTTACACTCTCCAATTGTTTAGAGTTTTGATGATAACAAAACAAATAAGAGCTATTTGGTACTAATAAGTTTGTTCAAGATAAGTTTCAGGTTAGTCCCATGTTTGGAGGCCATTGCTTAGCTTTTGCAAGAAATTCTAGGTTCATGGAGTAAAGAAGGCTTATGGCACATCAAGGAAGGAACATAGAAGAGAAGGCTCTAGCTAGGCTTTGCATGGCTCAAGACTTCAAGATTGCTCAAGAAGACTTCATTAGATTTGTTTTTAGTTTTGTAGTTTTGTTAAAGAATAGTGAATAGGTTTGAAGCTCTATATTCCAACACACACGTTTTTGCGCACATCTCTTGTCTAAAAATATTTTCTATAATATGTGCAAAATATTTTTATATACAATCTTTTGCCTACAAACTCAATTTTATATTTTAAATATATCTCTATTCAAAACTATTTTGTTAAATTTAAATATCTCCTCAAAATTCTGTTTCAGTTTTAATTTTTGGCCTGAGCCGGTCGACCGGCCGGACGACCGACACTATGTCCGGTTATATCGGTCGACCGATCCAGTCGACCGAACTTCTGGCAGTTTGGTGCGTATCCGTGTGCACGTTTTGCGGTCGACCGGGCTGTCGACCGAAGCCCTTCAATCGACCGACCGGTCGACTGACTGTAGTGCAGTTGCTCTCTGTTTCTGCCCAGTTGACCGGGCGGTCGACCGGAAGCCCGCAACGGTTATTTTATTTGAGCCCCGGTCGACCGACCGTTCGATCGAGAGAGTCGTTTCAACAGTAACGGCTACTTTTTAAACTTGCTTTATTTTTGTCTTTTTCTTTCCTAAAAGTGTTTAAATGATATTTTTGAACCTAATACTTTCTAATTAGCATTAAGTGGATTTATTCCTTAATCCCTAGCCCTCTCCTATAAATAGGGGTGATTAGGGAGAGATTTCTTTACTACAAAAGTTTACAAAAGTTTCAAAAGTCTAAGGCATTCAAAAGAGATTTTGTTCTTGGTTTTGTGCTGAAAATCTCTCTTATTTTCTGAAGTGTTTTTCAAAACTCTCTGATTTCATTTTCTTTTTTCACTTACATACTAAAGCTTCAATCCTACTCATTGTTCTACAATAACTTTTGTAAGGGAAGAGAATTTTTCAAGAGAGAGTTTGTGGTCTTTTGATCACTAAGAGATACTTGTACTTGAGATTGTGGAGTTGGGTACTCCGATGTATTTGTAACATCTTTGTGAAGTTATAGTGGTTAGAAATCCTTCTGGGGAAGGCGGGGACGTAGAGCTGGGTGCTCGAACCTCGGAAAAATTCTCGGTGTTTGCGTTTGGTTTACTTGCTCTTGCTTCTTGCTTTACTTTCATTGCTTCTATTACTTGCTCTCTATTTTCATTGCAATACTCTCTTGTTTCATATTTATCTTGTCAATCACTAGCTCATACAACAAGATTGCATTGTGCACCTCCAACTCATATCTAGAGGAATCACGAGGAAGGAGTTCAGAGCCCTTTGTGGGGAATTCGGCTTCTAGTCTTGTTTTGGGCGATTGTTGCATCATTATTTTTAAATTGTGCATTGATTAGCATTATCACCTATTCACCCTCCCTCTAGGTGATTTCAATATAGACGTCTTCGCCTGAAATTATGAGGACATGCCTGGACTTGACCCTCGAGTGGCTATGCATCGCCTCAATATTAATACGGACGTAAAGCCCGTCAAACAACAACAGCGACGGTTCCGTCCAGAAGTAATAGAGGCAATTCAATCAGAAGTCAGAAAACTTATAAACTCTGGCTTCATTAGGGAAGAACAACATCCTGATTGGATAGCCAACATCGTCCCTGTTGCCAAAAAGAACAGAAAGATCCAGATTTGCATTGATTTTCGCGATCTGAACAAGGCCTGTCCCAAGGACGAATTCCCACTTCCAATCACAAATGTCATGATTGACAATACGTGTGGATTCGAGCGAATGTCCTTCATGGATGAATTTTCAGGGTATAATCAAATCAAAATGTATCCTGATGATGAAAAAACATACCTCTTTCAGGACACCACTGGGGGTATACTGCTACACCGTCATGCCCTTCGGACTAAAGAATACGGGGGCGACATATCAAAGGGCTATGAATGTCATTTTTCATGAACACATGCGCAAAACGGTGGAATGCTATGTTGACGACATCGCAGTAAAAAGTCGCGCTAAAGGTGATCATATAACTGATTTAAAGGTTGTCTTTGACATCATGCGGGCCCATCAATTGAAGATGAACCCCACCAAATCCTTCCTGGGGGTAGCCAGTGGCAAATTCCTAGGATTCGTCGTAACCTCCACAGAGATTCATTTGGATCCGGAAAAGGTTCACGCTATCCAGGAAATGCAACCTCCGAGGAACCTCAAGGAGCTCAGGGGATTGCAAGGACGATTGGCGTACATCCGAAGGTTCATCTCAAATCTCTCTAGAAAATACCAACCCTTTACCAAATTAATGAAGAAGGGCGTTTCGTTCATTTGGGACAACGCTTGCCAGCAAGCATTTGAGGAAATTAAACAGTACCTCACACAACCACCAGTCCTTGCAGCTCCGGTGTCCGGAAAACCTTTCCTGATATACGTCCAAGCAATGGATCATTCTTTAGGAGCTTTATTAACCCAGAACGATGATCAAAGACGAGAGCAAGCGATCTACTATTTGAGTAGAACAATGATCGGGGCCGAACAACGATACAACCCGATCGAGAAGGAATGTTTGGCATTGATGTTCACTGTTCAGAAAATGCGACACTATTTGGTAGGCCAAACTATAAACGTCATATCAAAAGTCAACCCCTTGAGGTTACTCATGACAAAGCCTTCATCGTTAAACAGCCGACTGGCAAAATGAGCCATATTGCTATACCAATATGAAATGCACTTTTTACCACAAAAGGCCGTAAAGGGACAAGCAGTGGCGGATTTCCTGGCGGAACATCCAGATCCGAGGGCAACCAAACTTTACGAGGATCTCCCAGATGAGATCGCTGAAGTCTGCCTGACCCAGACAGCTTTTGAAAGACAAGTGTGGCAACTTTTCTTTGACGGTGCATCGAGAATAGGCCCAAAAGGACATATAGTAGCAGGAGTAGGGGTAGTACTCGTCTCCCCACAGAACTATGTGATTCCTCGAGCCGTCTCATTAACCGAGCCTTGCTCCAACAATGTAGCGGAGTACAATACCCTCTTGATTGGGATGCAACTCGCCGATGAGATTGGCGTTAAAAATCTCGAGGCATATGGTGACTCTAAACTTATCGTCAACCAAGTTCGCGGGGAGTACGAAGTCAGACATGAAGATTTAGTACCCTATTACAACGCAACTGTCCACATGGCCGAGAGATTCATAAACTTTTACATCGACCATGTACCACGCAAACAAAATGCGCATGCAGATGCACTGGCGTCCCTCGCTGCCTCCTTAGCTCTTCCAGCTGGGGCAGTGGAGAAAATATTTGTCCACAGCCACGACCTGTATTGCCCGAGAATTGTCCCGAGGACTACCAGGAGCCAACAGGAGATTGTCAAGTCAAAGAAGCTCTCGAGTTGTCAACCGATTCGGAGCCTAGAGACTGACGATTCCTTACATTGATTATGTCTTGTATGGTATCCTGCCTGAGGACTCCAAAGAAGCGGCCGCCATTAGAAGGAAAGCTCCCAAATTCTACTATAATGCGATCACACGAACATTGTATCGTTGATCGCATGACGAGATCTTGCTTCGCTGCCTATCGCAGAAAGAGGCACAGGAGGTTTTGAAAGAAGCCCATGACGGTATGTGTGAAGCTCACCAACCTGGCCCAAAACTTAGGGATCGACTCCAAAGGTTGGGATATTATTGGCCTAAGATGATCCCTGACGCCATCACTTACGCCAAAAGATGTCACGCCTGCCAAGTGCATGGTGATTTCATCCATCAAGCCCCAGGGTACCTTCACTCTACGACTTCTACTTGGCCATTTGAGATGTGGGGCATGGATGTAGTTGGCCCTATCAGCCCACCATCATCAAAAGGACATCGGTTTATTTTAGCCATAACCGACTACTTCTCCAAATGGGCTGAGGCCATTCCTTTGAAAGAGGTAAAGTCATCTGATGTGATCAAGTTCGTCAAACATCATGTCATTTACCGTTTTGGTGTACCTCGGCAAATCGTCCATGACAATGGACCCCAGTTCATCAGTCAGGTTTTTCAGAGGTTCTGCGCTAAGTACAGAATCCAGAGTGTGTCCTCAACGGCATACTACCCCGCCGCTAATAGTCTCGCAGAAGCTTTCAACAAAACCATCGGCAAACTTCTCAAGAAATTCGTCTCGAAAAGTCAGCGTGACTGGGACGATAAATTAGGCGAATGCTTATGGGCCTATCGCACAACTGTTCGAACCCCAACTAAAGCTATGCCGTTTTCTTTGGTATATGGGTGTGAAGCCGTGCTTCCACTAGAAATCCAAATCCCATCTCTACGCGTCGCCTTGACAGCAGAGATGAGAAATGAGGAGAAGCGTCAACAGCGACTCCAAAAATTGGAGGCCTTAGATGATAAACGTCTGCAGGCCCAACAACAAATCGAGCTCTACAAAGCCCGGATTACCAGAGCCCTCAACAAGAAAGTTAAAGTGCGAACTTTCAAGAAAGGTGACCTTGTCTTAGCCATCAGAAGACCTATGGTGATGACACATAAGACAAAAGGAAAATTCCAACCCAAATGGGAAGGACCATTTGTAGTAGAGTCAGTCTACTCAAATGGATCATATCGTCTCATAATTTCAAATGGCGATACACTCATGATGCCGATCAATGGCAGGTTCCTGAAGAAGTACTATCCTTAATAGTACTCTTCCGCTGATCAAGTTAAAATTACACCTCTGATCAAAGCTCCAGATCCAAGAAAAGTTTCTTTCCTTCATTAGGTCACACCACGGTAGATCGGTGACAAACTAATCGGGCACTGACTGTACCATGATGCATGATGTAAATATTGATAAAGAAACGAAAGGCAAAACTTGGGTTCTAATATTCTTGTTTTCATTAACGTCCGAAGCCTCCGACGGCTAAGGACAGAGGAAAATGTTGGCTTCTAAGCCCAACATAAGTCTTCGATAACTCACCATGCTGAGGGGAATAGCATGGCTAGCCCAACTCAAACGGTGGTTGGTAAAGGCACATCAAATCCGTTGATAGCTGGGGGTTTGTTAAAAATCCTAAGTGGGCTAGTTCCACTCTCTCCTCTAAAATCCATTACCAATTCTCATACACAAAATGGTAGGTCTACAAAATACAATCATTGCTACGTTAACACTATACCTCTGGTAATGAAAATTTTCAGTACCCCCTATCGAGTACAAACCTTACTTGTCAACCTTATATGGAGTAACAAGCCTTCAAATTTGTCAGGTTAACACTATACCTCTGGCACTTCAAACTTCACTTGTCATTCTCATCAGTAGAATGGCAGGTCCTCAAATTGCTCTTATCATGAGTCAATTGCTGTCAAGTTAATACCACACCTCTGACAAATTATTGTTAAGTTTAACATTACACTTCTAACAGTAATCAAGTTGCTGCCAAGTTGAATATTATACCTCAGACAGTCATTCTCCCTCAGACTTCCATATCGAAGCTGAAATGAATGATGTTAAGTTTAACACTACACCTCTAGCGTCCAGATCATTGCTAAGTTTAACAATACACTCATGGTTATGACTTTCTCTCGGACTTCCTTGTCAAATTCGAGATGACCAATGCCAAGTTCAAAATTATACCTCTAGCATTATCCTCACTGTCAAGTTAAACATCACACCTATGACAGTGACACGTTCAGTCTTCCCAAATGAAGCTGGATTACTCTTGAGTTAAGTTAATCTTACACCTCTGACTCACACCCTTATCGAGTTAACATCACACTATTGACAAGACTATATTCAACCCGTTAAGTTAATATCACACCTCTGACGGAAAAAGTCTTCCTAGATTCTCCATGAGTCTAGTCTCACTTGTTTTCCTCATCAACAGAATAACAAGTCTACTTAAAAATATTGTTATGTTAACATTACACCGTTAACAGTGTTTTCACTAAATCTCCAGCTGGGTCCTAGTCAAGTTAATTCCAAACCTCTGATGAAAACTCATCCTTCCTGAGGGTACAAATTCTACTTGTCATTCTCATTTATAGATTGGCAGGTCCATAAGAATTATCTCAATTCTGTTAAGTTAATATCACACCTCTGACAGCATTGTTGGGTTCCGGAAATCGGATTTTTCTACAAACTTTGACTTGTTAAGATTATTATCATATTTTTGACAAGTCAAAGATCCTTTACTTCTATTCATCTGATTTTTAATACAAAAAAGGAATTCAAGACAATAGAAGAAGACAAGGAAAAAGTGTCGCTTTTATTTATATATGAAAGTGATACAAAATGCTCTCTTATACAATAAGATTGAGTGTTACAATACAGGAGTACAAAGAAGTCCCTCTCTCAGTGAAAGGTTGCACTCACTCCCTGAAGCATTCTTACCACTCCAAATACAAGATGTTTGGAAGAGCGCCAAAGAAGGGCTGAGCACTATTGTAACGATCGGATGCTGATTACATCATAATGCATGATGTAAACATCGAAGGAGTCCATCGTTGACCAAGAACAATGGCGTTTCTTGAGGTCGAAATGTCGCAGAGTCTTCTGATTCTGCCCGACCAACTGGTGTGGGCCATGATTCTTCGTTGATGAACATCTCTACCACCAGAAAGTCATCTAATGAATATGGATTTTTCGTCGATGTCACTTCTGGGTAAAGATTGTTGAGGATTCGAGACCTTACAGGTGACGTCCTCTTTCCAGTGACCTGCAAAAGGACCATACCCACCACCATATCCACCGCCATACCCACTGTGACCATGGCGGACCTGGAAGCATGACTGGTGCATCGTGTCCAATAAGGTCTCGGCGGATGTCAAATCCTCGTCTCCCATAAACAGGAACTATGACTTCTCCTCCAATGGTCGACCGTCAACAAGTTCGCTGGCTGATATATTCTTCCAAGGGCCCAGCGAATATGTGAAAGGATGATTGAGGCTACCTGCGAGAAGTAAAAAACCCGAAGGTTAGAATCCTGAAACAGAAAGAACAGACGTGGCTATGATTGTAGTCTTCAGACGCGGGGATGACCCACTCAGCAAGTCAAAACTCTGTTATGACAGAAACAGACGCAATCAAAGTTGTGGATTTTGAGGACACGCAGACTTGAACGCGACCTAATTTAAGACCTGCGTCTAAAGTATAAAGACGCGAAGAGAACCAGACGCGAAAATTGTCATATCCTTGTTTGAGAAACAAGGGTTGCTACATTCAAGTCTGAAGCCTCCGGCCTGAGTTAAAGTTCTTCTAAGTCAATAGCCTCGAACGCGAGTTCTGTATGTAAAGCTCGCAGTCCAGGTGTAAAGTCCATTACACTCGCGTCCAAGGGATTTTGAGTCAGAGTTCAGACTCAATCAACTCACACTTCATCAGGAAGTCTAAAAGGCGCAACTTCCAAATAATGGGCGCATCAGTCAGACTTCAAGAGAAGGTCAAGGAGATGAATCTCTTCAAGGGACAGTAAAACTGAAACTCAGTCAGGCTGAGTATTTCATGGCGGACAAGTAATTCCTACCCTCAGAATAACCCTTTAAAGGTTGAACTTTCTGCATCAAGGCGCGGACATAAAAGGTACTCAAAGAGACGCTTTTTGATCTTGAAATCACTTGACAGTGATAATCTTCTGGAGAAATTAAAGTAAAGCATGAAAGCTTTGGGTCGTCGTCGTCCATGGGGGCAAATCCCATTGAAGGAAGAAGATGAAGTCCTTGGAGGAAGAAGATGAATTCCCTCAGAGCACCTGCTCTCGAGGGAAAACAGTCTAAGTAATGGACTGTTAAAGGGTGAGGCCTATTTATAGGCAACCCATAAAGCCTGTAATTAATGGCGCACTGATCAGAGCCATCGGCCTTAATTCCCGCACGAATGTCAAAGCTCAATGAAAGGCTGACGCGTGGATTGCCGCTTCGGGAAGCAGCGAAGACGCAAGCCTCCAACCGTCAACGCCGACTTGGCATTAATGTCTAAACCCAATGAAGGGTTGCCGCGTGGATGGCTGCTTCGGGAAACATCGGAGAACACGAGTCCCCAATCGTCAAAGCCGATTTGACATTTAAGGATCTAACAAAATCTTTATGATAAGCTGCATGTAACGCTTGGGAGGTTACATCAAACGCGGGCCCAAGGATCGCGTCCTGAAACCCGCGTCCCCCTGTGAACTCGAAAGCAGCGTCCTTCTCATTCTTGTTAAGAGATCTGTAACCGCGTCCCTTGAAGTGGTTCAGAGCCGCGTCCCTTCAGCAAATGGGGCCCTGTGTTCAACAAACAGGTACGGACTCAAGCAGATAAAAGATGCAGAGGCCATCAAACCTGCGTCTTGTCTATCAACTCAAGAACCGCGCCTGAAGATCAAACACGGGCATGAGCCCGCGTTGGCGGTTCACATTCAAAAGGGATTTAAGAGTTAAAAGAACTCTGTAAGCCCCTTTAATGGCGGAAACCAGGTCCGATGGTTTTTAATACCTGAAATAGGGGTTTCCTGTATGGAGGAATCGCCCATTTGGGTCTCAGGAACGATGGGCTTGGAAGGCGAAGCAGCGTGCTTAGCCTTTGGTGCCATTGCGACCGAGGATTCGGTGTTGGGGATGAAAGAAACGAGAAGAACAAAAAGCTTCGAAATTTTTTTACCCTAAGAGGTTCAAACGAAGAAGAAGAGTCTAATGATGACTCTTGAAAGACTGTTGCCTTTTATAGGCACAATGATTCGCAGAGATACGCGGCGCTTGGCTCGACGCCTAATCTCAGCCTGACGCGTGGAAAGCGTATTAAATGCAGCGCGAAGTTCGCTTGCCAAAAAGAAGATGTCCCCTCAATTCTACAGGACACGTGGTCACGCACACACAGCACGGATTCACATTCAACAACTGCGTCTTCATCCCAAAAGACGCGTCCCTCCAAAGGTCGCATCTTTTCAACTAGGCCAAAGTCGCGTCTACTTCACAGAGCGAAAGCCGCGTCTTCATCCCAAAAGGCGCGTCCCTCCGAAGATCGCACCTCTTCAACTAGCCCAAAGTCGCGTCTACATCATGAAGCAACACCCACGTCTTCGTCCCAAAAGACGCATCCCTATAGAAGGCGCGTCTTTAAAACAGTTTAACCTCTGCGTCCGTAGGACTTACATTCAGTCCTTACTTCTGTAATTCAGTTCAACAGTACACTGACACAAGCATATGACTGTTCACCCCTGGTGTAAAATACATCAACGACAAACCCAGAGCATCGGAGAGGTTTAGACTGGGTATCTAGACACTCGCCACGATCATTTTTGACGGCTTCAAAGAGTTCAACAGTACACTCACGAAGGCCATACTTCAAACAAGATCAAGCTCGGAGCATTGTCAGTCCAATCATGAGAAGGGTGAATTTAGCTAGAATCCAAAGTATTTCGAAATCCGTCCCAGCCAACCGCAGAATATCGAAAACTTTGGAGGGGGTTCTGTAGGCTGTCTAAAGATCATTAAAAGACAAGTCATCAAAAAGCAGAACTCCAAACGCAGGGCTAGTCTCAGCCCCACTGCAGCACCAAGGCGCGAGGGTCGAAACCCGCGTCTCGACGGTCTCACTGCAGCACCAAGGCGCGAGGGCCGAAACCCGCTTGCTAATGAGAAGGGGTCGGTTAGTCGGTGGGTGAGTTGATCAGATAATTCTGAGAGAAGAATTTGACTCGTGAGCTGCCACAAGAAAGGAAAGAGAGTTCAACTCTTCAAGTAACTTGCTGCGTACAAGCCAATCTTTGCATACAATCTCTTTGAGATTCCTGGTCGATCAAGAGCTGTGTCACTCCATCGACCATCCAAAGAGAAGATCCCCAAGAGTTCTTGACGTTCACCCGGTCAACGGAAAACAAGATTCACTTTCCACCGCCACCTGAAGAACCCAGCATTAAACAAAGGGGAGATTCAAGTCTCAACATCTTCCCTCTCTTGTAATCGGAGTGTAAATCCATTGTAATCTTTCATTTAATTCAAGGAAATTTTACAAGGAACCTTATTTCTCCCGTCAAACAATGATGTAACCAGTGTTCAGTAGGCTCGACAATGATCGACCATAATGTGATCCATTAAAGAAAGAAGCTTTTCTTTGGCGCTCTTTCAAACATCTTGGATTTGAAAGTTTTGATCAGAGGTGTAATGTTAACCTGATTATGAGAAGAATCTTGTTAAGGATAGTACTTCTTTAAGAATCTGCCGTTGATCGGCATCATGAGTGTATCGCCATTTGGGGTTATAAGGCGGTATTCTCCATTCGAGTAGACTGACTTTACTACAAATGGTCCTTCCCATTTGGCCTGGAATTTTCCTTTGGTTTTATGCGTCATCACTATGGTCTTCTGACAGCTAAGACAAGATCACCTTTCTTGAAAATTCGCTCTTTGACTTTCTTATTGAAGGCTCTAGTAATTCGAGCTTGATAAAGCTCGATTTGTTGTTGAGCTTGCAGGCGTTTATCGTCTAAAGCTTCTAGTTCCTTAAGTCACAGTCGATGTTTCTCCTCATTTGTCATCTCCGTTGTCAAGGCAACGCATAGAGATGAGATTTGAATTTCTAGTAGGAGTACGGCTTCACACACGTTTACCAAAGAGAACGGTGTAGCTTTCGTCGGGGTTCTTACTGTTGTGCGAGATAAGCCCATAAGTATTCACCTAACTTATCGTCCCAGTCGCGTTGGCTCTTCGAGACAAATTTTTTGAGAAGTTTGACAATGGTCTTGTTGAAAGCTTCTGCAAGGCCGTTAGCGGCTGGATAGTATGTTGTTGAAGACACACCCTATATCCTGAACTTATTGTAGAATCTTTGAAATGCTTGGATTACGAACTGAGACCCATTATCATGGACAATCCGTCGTGGCACGCCAAAGTGGTAGACCACGTGATGTTTAATGAACTTGATCACGTCAGATGTCTTTAACTCCCTCAAGGGGATAGCTTCAGCCCATTTGGAGAAGTAATCGGTTATGGCTAAGATAAATCAGTGTCCTTTGAATGAAGGTGGGCTGATAGGACCAGCCACATCCATTCCCCACATTTCAAATGGCCAGGAAGAAGTTGTAGGGCGATAATTGACTCTAGGATTTTTAATTAACAAACGGAGTTGAATTTTAAGAATTTACTTTCATATTATTCCTCAAGATTATATTTTCTATTTTAGTGTAATTTTGAAAATTTTTCTAAATTAGTCAAAAATCCGGCCAATCCGGTGTCGACCGGTATCATCGATGGATTCCGAAATTTTTTAATTTGCAAACCAAACTGAATTTCTTGAATCCGATTTCACACTGCCCCTCAGTGTAATATATTGAAGCCATTCTGAACTAGTCAAATTTTTACCTAATTAAATAATATTAAATAAATTCTTTTTTTTTATTTTTAATTTTCTTCTTTTCTTTATCCTTCTACACTACTCTCTCTCGCCGACTTCCTCTCCACCGCCATATCTCTCTCTTTTCTCTTTTAATAAAAATTCCTTCTACACTGTTCTCTCCATCTTTTTCAAACGGTATTGTTAACGCGCGTGCTGAAAATGGAATTCGCCTGGGAGTTATGGAAAGCCCAGAATGAATATGCGTGTTCGACAATAAGCAGGGTCAGTGCAAGCTTGTGGTGCTAAGAGCCTAAGAGCTCTTCGTCAAAAAGTATTTTGAGTTTTGAGGGACATTAGGCAAGGCAATTCAACCTTGCGAGCACTGGAGTCGTTTCCAGTGGTCTACACTTCTCCTGGATTGCTATTCAATATAACAGTTCATGCCTGAGGAGCACAGGTCGATGCTGCATGAGGAGAGAGTCGAGAGAAATTGTAAAGGCCCAAATAGTCTTCTCCACTGTCAGGGAAAAAAAAGCGGGGGGAAAACTCATCAATGTCGAACTCTTTACTGGTAGATCCTTAAAAATTGGAGTTGACCCTTTCAACAATTCATCATCTACTTTGTGTACATCTCTGTGCAGTGATGGTATCACTGTAGACTTCATCACATTTGCTCTCTCAATCAACTACACAAATATGTTCCTTGGTCCATTTGCAAGAAACAAGAGAAAAAATGGAAGACCAAGTTTACCATCATCGTCGCCGTCGTCAAGCCTTGTCGCATGATTCATAATTAAAAAATATATATATATACCTATTTTGATTAACTGTTTTTTGATAAGCAGGAAACGAAAACTAGAACAAGATGAAAATATAGAATATTAAAAGAGAATGATGTGAATGAAAAATGCTACTCTGTAGATGATTAATATTGTTAATGCTTATGTACCACAAGTAAAAATATATAAAATGAGAGTTTTTTGAAGCACAAAGAATGGTTGATATTGGAAATTCTGAGAGGAAAAAGTAAATTTTTATAAATGAGATCGAGATCGAAATGGTTACGATAAGATAATAACGCATGTGAAAGAGCACGAGGAGTTAGATACAAAATGAAAATAAATGGGATGCTTCAGGGAAAAAAACGAGGACATTAAATCTTTTTTTTTAAAAAGAATGAAATAATAATTGCATAGAATAGAATGGTAATATTGGACATCCCAACTATAGAATGTTAATGTTAAACTGATTAATTGAATAAAGAATCATGATTCTTTTTCGTTTTTCATTTTCTCAAATGCTTTTATAATGCAATAATATTAGACTTATACCTGTTCATTACACCAGCTCAAAAAATGCATTGGGAAATAACTTTTTTATATTTTTATTTAATTTTCTTAGAATTTTTTTCTGAATTTAGATTAAAAAATAAGAGGGAGTAGAATGGAACATGAATCAAACACCAGATGGTGGTAAATTGGCAGGCCTACATATGATGAAATTTTTCTAAATATAAGCAACAGATAGTGAGATTGAATCTAAATAATCCACTCACAGTCATCTAGGCTGACGCACAACCATGCACCATATATTTGACGATTTCTTCAATGCAGCAGCAGCAAGAATCTCAACTAGGAAAACCATTTCCTGAAGGCCCTTTTCAAATTTAACTAGAGTTCCAGCTCAAATCGATGATCGATTTGTCATTTTCACACCATACATTATGGTTTGAAGAAACGAGCTAGCATTAACATAGCACAGATTACATGTATGATTACACGTGAAGCTGCAGGGGTTGAGCATGTTCCAAGCATGCCGAGTCTGACCATGAGGGTAACTCGATAAATGTTTTATTGGAGCGAGCTTCAAGACCTCAATCCAAAGAGCTCAGTAGATCCCAGGAAGGATTCTGTAGGGAACCTTGTTGCAATACAGCTTCCAGTACTTCTTGTACCTGTAACAGCACCGAACAGCACAAATGATGAGAAGAAATCTCAGCAGTTCCTTGGCATTAATACATCGAGCAAATAGATTAACTTGTGTGCCTATGTGGAAAATTTAGTCTCTACGAAGCTCTGCAAAGTTTGTTTATTTCACATGAATTGTTTGAGGTATGTTGCAGCAGATCGGTAAAACTAGGAACATACGAGGTAAAGGAACAAGTATATATGAGAAATGCAGATCCAGAGTAAGGGCAACAGGATGGAGAACATAGGAGAACTTCAGCAGACTGTAGGAATCATGTGCCTGTTTAAGTCTACTAGAAAAACCTAGTTGGTCATGGTTGTCAAGATCTTAAGGAAGCATTATACTTCTAGGAATATGCTATTCGACACATGCTGTTCTTCCATGTTGGGCACTTCAATCGGTCAAGTGTCGTGTGGGTGAGGCCCGTGATACAGCAATGCATGCTTGTGAGCTGAAGGTGAAATTCGAGAGAGGTGAAGTCACATTCAAGACTTTTAATCGTGTCCAAGGTATGTTTCTTTCTTATAATCATAGGAACTATTAATGATACTGTGCACTAAACAGCAACATTATTTCCTAAAGGATGAGAAAACCACTAAAGCAATCAAAATAAATGGATGACCTAGCAAATTCAGGACACTTCATCTGTGTAGCAGATATATCATTGAATTTTCAAATCAAAGAATTTTATAAATACAAATTTATCAAGGGCTTACTTCGATGAACAACGATCGTCATCTCTCTTTGCTCGGTCAACAAGGAGAATGGTCAGGAACACCACGTAGAAATAGGGCAGGAACTGGAAGAGTTCAGTAAGCAAATAAATAAGAAACATCCTACAGAACTTATCTTGAAGATAACATGTACCAGAATGTGGCATGCTTACATGATTAAATAGGGCTGGCACGCTCCAGAAGAATGCAGCAGATATTTCTGGTGCATAGTGGAAGTGACGAGCCAAACCCCACCTGCCAAAACCTTAAAATCAGTAGAGTTCGGGCCAGAAAGCCCCTGCTATACTGTCCAGATAACATAATTGCCCCTTTGTCGTGGACAATATAACGTCAGGAGGAAAAATATTCTTATTTAATCAGGTTAAAAATGAATTAGCATTCAACTACCAAAGTCCAGGATTCCCATAATTAAAGCTCTAATATATTGAAAAGGGAATCCCTTATAGCTCACCATCCAGAAGTTAGGAGGAGGCTGGTTTTTGTTTCTCCTTTCAAGGTAGTATAGGAGGCCACTATCTGCAAGCATTTAACAAGTAGAAAATAGAGTAAAGAGAGAAAAAAATTGGTGAAAACTGTTAGATCGTGCCAAGGCTTTGGACCTTCGATGGAGGTTTTCCCCAGATCAAACACTTCCCATTTGTTCTGCGGAATTCTTGTCGTTGCCTGTCACAATCATAGTTGATGTATATGCACAGAAGCCCTGCTAGAAGTATTGAAATAGCAAGCTGCAATGTAAAATATAAATATTATTATTAAACCATAGTGTCTGATAATCCACTAGCTGCATCTGCACACACAGACACATGCACGCAGATACACTCGTACAAGCATGTCCACACGTAAACAAAACAAGAATTCAGTCATGCACCTATAGACAAAATGACAGTACATACATTTTCTTCCTATTATTCGTAAAAAGTTTGAAATAGATATCAGTTTACCTCAGTACCCAGGTGTACCGGGTGGTTGACAAGATACATCCCAGGAGAAGTATAGATTGATGGGACCCACACCAAACATCCCCAACAAATATAGAATCCAGCTGATGAAAAACCATAATGGAAACAAAATCATCAAAATCAAGAATTAATGGGATTAGAGATTCATGCCAAAGGACAAACAAATCAATCTAATTATCTAAAGCTAACAACCGGAAAATTAGATGCAATTAGTTCACGAATTTGTATTTCTAGAATCTCGATAACTTTAGTAGCTGGAGGACCACGTAAAGTTTATTAAGATTTAATTCTGGTAAGAAAATCTCTAAGATAAAAAGGGTAACAGACTTCTGCCTCTACTTTTGATGATTGAGACTTGTAAGCATGATATCCTACCACTGACATGATATATTCAGGTGTCAGAACATTTTACTTCAACTTAGAGACATAACTGGTGGTGGAAATTATATAATCTCTATCTATGGTTTCAATTATCGGCCGATTCCGATATATATTGGCAATGTCATATCAAATTGTGAGGTATCTCATACGATATTAGCCATATAATATCGGTCAATATTGGGTCCGATATTGCTAATATTTATGACCGATATTGACGACATTGATATTAAAAATCATTGGACAGTATCGATACCGTACCGAGATTTTAAACCATGCTTCTAACAAATTTTCTTTGCTATAACATGTCAAAATGACACTTCATGTTCATCAAATGTAACTGTGTAAGTCCAATCTGGTAAAGGAAGCAGAGAGACACCTCAGCTATTTGCTTCAACATCCAAATTGAACCCATTTTGTTAATTTTTAAGCTATGTAATTTCTATAATGAAATATTGAGATAGAGTGAATCAATAATATTCAGTGCCTTGGACCCCATTATCACAAAGCAAGCTTTGAAACAAGCTATACATGACCTAATCCACAGGACCTAATCCAATCCTCGGGTCCTAATTCCTTTTTCGATGTGTTTAAGGATTACTAGAGGTGTAGGCTTAGTTTCTAGAAACTTGTAAATTTACTTCTCTTACTTTCTGTTATTTCCACATCATGAAATGTAAGGCTAATATGCAATAAGCACTATTTGTGGGCGTGTGTGTAATTAATTGATAAGAATATGTTTTTTGATAAATGGAAGAAAGTCTAGATGTGTGGTGAGAGGATAACTTGGTGATTAAAAAGTACTAACATATTTTTCTTAAGAAGGAAATTGGTGTGGAAGCAAAGGTCTAGAGTCAGAAGGTAACAATAAGGTGATGATAATACTAGTTGGCTTTTCTTTTGTACAAAAAACTGCTAGATCTGAATATTAACAGAATTTTTTGTGTTCAGATTAATTATGTAATTGTAGTAAAAGGATTGTTAAGGATGAAATTTATAAATTCTATAAAGATCTTATGGGCAGTAATTGTGAACAAAGATTCAAGATAGATTGGGTCATTTTGTGGTAGACTTGAGTATCCTAGATTAGGAGTCCTCGAAGAGGAAACTAAACAGGCAGAATTTGGTTTACCTGCGGCAGAGGTCTTGATGGTGTTCCTATTGTGTTTATCAAGAGTTCTGGGATGTTACTAAAGATGAATTGTGTTGGCTCTGTAAGGAGTTTATTCAGGTACAGCTGATTTGGGTAGATCAAATTAATACTAATATAGTTTAAATTCTCAAGGTTGAAGGTGCTTACTTTCTAGACCAATTAATTCTTTTAGGATGCTTATGTAAGTGTTGGCAAGCACGCAAAGATAAACGATCACAGATATAGTTGATAGAATCCACTCTGCTATAAAAAAAAATGTTTATTTTTAGATCATGTAGCTATGCTCAGGTCATTTCTTGTCTTTGAAAAAGATGGGTTTTTTTTTTGTTTAAATTAGATTCTGAGAAAGCATATAATGAAGTTGATCGGATAATCTCTTAAAGGCATTGAAGTATAGGATTTTTCTGATAAATGAATATCTTGGCTTGCTATGGGTGTAACTACAGGTAAATCTGATGTTTAGATAATGGGAGTGAGGATAGGAAATGTACTTTACAAGAGGGGTCTTAGGCAAGAGGATACCATGTCTTCTCTTTTGTTTCTTTAGTTGTTGATATATTCACTGCAGTACTTTTTAAAGGTAGGGAAGCTGGAGTTGTTAGAGGGTTGCGGTCTTTGACAATGGTATTATAACTCTTTAGTACGTTGATTGCACTGTATTATTCTTTGTTGCTAATTTTGCTATCTGAATGAAATTTAAAGGTCTTTTTTTCCTTCTGAGAAGAGAATCAGGATGGGCCTGCTAGTTTCTTTGATTGCAGAATAGGTTCTTCTCCTCTAACTAGGATTACTGCAAGCGTTGATAGGATTGTGTATTGGTGGTATCTTATGGTTGACAATTTGAGAATTAATGGATTTCCAGAAATCTAGTTTGTTTGGTGAGGTAAATTGGTGCCATTAACTCTAGGGTGACTACTTTGTCCTCTAATTTGCTGTCATTGTTGTTTGCCTGAGTGCCTAGTTGCAAAACCAGATCGATTAAGAAAAGTTATTTTCTGGTCAGGAAGTTCCTGGGTTAGTGGAATTAAATGTCTTAGAAATCAGAATGTAGTGTACAAAAATAAAAAGAAGGGTGAGTGGGGTTTTGAATTTGAGAGATGAGATGCATTGTTTAAATGGCAATGGATTGCTTTGGCGTCTAACGAAAATAGATGTCTGGATTTGATAGGAATAGATCTTTTCTTTTCTAATTAAAGAAAGACAAACGGATTGGAAGGTAATACTATTGGAGGTTCCTCTTTTCCGAAAAGGAGCTTTGAAAGGTTGGCATAGTTTAAATTGTGGGATGAGCAAGAGCGTTGATAGATTTGTGAATAAGAGTGAAGGTGACTATTAGAATGTATAAGGTATTCTTGTATTTTCTTATTTATTCCTAATCTATATAAAGAGCGGAAACCCTATCTAGGGTTATACCATCTATTCTCTACAACCTAACATGGTATGGAGTGATCCCTTTTTCATCATCACATGCACCTCCATCATCATCCATAAACTTCCAAACACTACCTATCATCTAAAAAGTCTTAACCACCACCCATTTACACTATCTTCTTCTTTTTATTTTTTTCTTTCTTAGATCTTATGTATATGAATCCAGATCTGCAAAAAAAAAGGGGCACTGTTCATGAACAGTAACAGTAAATTTTTTTTATAAAATCTAAAAACCTAGCCGACATCATATAAAACCCTAAAAGCCTTCACCAACTCCACCTACAACTCTATCCTATGTTGTCACCATCACATGTACCCTCTGAAATTCTAGTCGCCGCCATCTAAAACTTCAAAACCTTCAACTACAAGTATGTTCTTCCATGCGCCACCTTTGTAGCAACCGAAAAGAAAAAACATGTCAACTACTGCCAACTGATTCTAACCTCTATCATCTACTACCAAGGCTTTTGTTGCTTCCTACTATCTCTGCAACGTCAAGTGTTCCTTCTACTATTTTATTGTCTTTACTATTATCTGCAACTCCTTTACTATTGAATTTAAGAATCTCTCAAAATCTCTATTTTTACTGAGTTAATTCCTAAAAATCTCCTATCAAATTTGAGAAACTCTAAAATCCTAATTGTATTCAAGGAGATTTTTCATGCAGTCTTTATGCATAACTTTATGATTGGCAATTTTAGCATCGGCACTAATGATTCAGCTGTGTGGCATCAGATTAGAAATTTAATATTTGTTTTAACTTGTTTCTCAAATTTTCTTTTTTGTTTAGAAAAGTTTTGTTTAGGAAATATTATCTAATCTTTGTAACAAGCTGGGCATGATTGATATCCATGTTCTAGCTGGGGGAGTATTAAAGTGTATAAGCGTATTCTTGTATTTTTTTTTTTATTCCTCATCTATATAAAAGCGGCAACCCCAATCTAGATTATGTCATCTATTCTCTAAAACCTAACAATGACTATACTGCTCATCCTAAATTATTTAAAGTATCTTTAAAGATTATTCACATAGCATTTTCTCAACAGAATACTAGAAATGGGGCAGAATGTTGTAATACATGGATTATGTGACCGCAAAATCATATGTGGCCTACCAACATATCATATATAGATTCTGCGGGAAGAATATGTGTCTTCTTGCAGTTTATTATGTGGCTGTATGCTGCATAGTCTGTATAATAGCAGCACGATCCTTAATGCTGACACATAGAGGTGCCTGTTCCATTTAATGGGTAATATGTAGCTATGTCATCTACATAGTAAGTATTTAATTAATACTAGCTGTTTGTTTAAGACTCAAGTTAGTTATTAGCATTAGTTTCTTATGTTTGATGCTAGTTAAAAAATTTAAGATTTATATTGTTAATTGTTTAAGATGTTATCAATTACCTTAAGAGTTACTTGTTATAGACTCATTCACAAATATCAGACATGTTAATTGATAATTATTACAATATTTAGAAACTTTCTACTTTTATTGATACTATAAAAATTTAAAAATAAAAAATTGTTTTCCCGTGTAATGGCACACAATCTGATTACGCACGGCATAATACGATTATGCATTATTTGGAAAAGAGTCTCTCTTTTTAAAACTATTCAAATCCCCAAAGAAACAAAACCTACATTTAGAAGTGAAAAAACAGATGGTTGTCTACCTCTGTCATGAGCAATATCCATAGTGCACCAATATCCAGCTTCCCACCAAAAGAACTTAGTAATATATACCAGCATCAGTACAGTATTTACAAGCATAGAATCAGCCACTTGCCCGTTCATTTCATACTGCAATGATAGATAACTTTAGTAAAAGGATATACTATGATAACTAGCATATTTAAATAAAACCAATTCCTTGAGAACATTATTAAAGTCAAACATAAACTCCTGTTTGGGTCTATCTTGCAAGCAGTTACATGTGGACACTAGTGTGCAATATATGAGTGAAATTTGCCCAATTGATGTCTTAAATGCTACACCTTAAGTTTCAGTGTCACCTACAGTACCATACAGTAGCATTTCTAAATATTTGGTAAGAATGGTGTCAGATTGTAGAGTTTGCTTTGTAGTTGTCTGACATCAATTTAGGAATTTGCTTCGAAATTGCGTACATGCTACCATGCATATCCTTTTAAAGGCTAAAAATAAAAGAATACATGTTTTAATCACCAAGAATGTAGCAACAACAAGTATAGCTTAGAAAATATTTGAATAACAGTTGTATACTAAGTGTGTTTTGATGGTACACTGATGGCGCAATTGAAAATGTTACATGATGAGACTTTAGAAGTATAAGCAATGGGAAAGATAATCAAGAAATCTTCTCTCGCGTGTAACAATAGAAAGGAGGCGGCAGACACCCTAGCCACCGCCTCCCTCTCCCCTCCCTCCATCTCTTTACTATGCTTTCCTCCTCCAAAATTCTAAACAAATCCCGACTTGGCGTCCTTGACAATGTTGATTGCCACCAGATCAAAGACATCTCATAGCCGGGGCTCCCAAGGCTTTGTCCCAGCACCAAGGAATCCAATCCTCCTTCCTTTCACCACTACAACTCCTCATATCCTCTTATCCTTCCCCCTCCGATCATTGCCTCCCTTATCCTTATCCTTCTCCTTCAAAATCTCAAGTAAAAATCTAAAACTTTTCAAGTAAATATTCTTATAAATTCTCACAACAGAACTCTCTCATCCTCTTTATCTTTTACATTATCTTCTTTTTTGTGTTCTGGGTGAATTCCAATGAACTTTACCCATAACATTATTCGTAGATAACTCCCACTTTGATCGCCTGGTTCTCCTCTAATTCTAGTCCAGTCACTGATAAAATTTTGATTTCAATTAAGTTGTTAACCCTTTATCAAGTCGGATTTGTGTTTGCTTCATCACCTTCTATTCAGATCTCATTCACCCAGTTTAATCAGTTGTGGTAAGGTAAGGTGAGTTTATGTTTTCATGGTTGGTTGTGTTATGGATTGCGACTGTTGACCATATTGTCCCCACATAACCGACTGTGGCTATTATAAATTGAATGGTTGAACATAGTGTCTCGTGTATCCGGTTGTGCTTGTTAAACATTGAAGGTTTTGACTACAATCTCTGGTGCACTAGTCATGACCGTAAAAATAAAGATTTTGACATGATGTTCAGGTGCGGCCAGTCGTGGTAATGATAGAGAGCTACATGAACATAAAGAGTGACATAAAGAAAGTGACCGTTGAGATTCAACAGAGTTTTGATGGTGATGGCCTTACATACCACTAATGGTTGAATTCTGATGGAGTTCCAGTGACCGTAGAAAGTGCTCGAATTTTGATGGTGTTCCAGTGTCATTAAAAGTGCTGGTCAAATTCCAATAGCCTGTTCCGATCATGAAGATGAGTCCTGAATAGGGAGTTGTGATCATGAACACAAGTCATGTTTTTGGACCTGTCCCCTAGCGGAGAAGAGTTTTTCTTCTCCTAATAAAATCTTTATGTCTGATCTTCATCCTGAAAAATGGTGTGAGTTGTGTGGGTGTATTTTCCTTTCTATTTCTCTCTTCTATGTTGGGTCATGAGCTATGAGTTATTGAAATGTTGTAGGAGCAATCCCAAGGGACCTGGATTCAAAGCATAACTTCTGATCTCCGCCTATGGAGGTAGACTCATTTATGTACTGACTTCAGTCTTTATCAGCAGCCAAAGAAAGAAAAATATAATCAAGAAATGAAATATGAAGGTACTTTGAATATGTTTATTTTTAGAATTAAAATTTATGTAAAAATAGAGAATAAGATCAACACTAACCTGTTTGATACAATATGTCACAGCAAGAACAGCCCAGGACATCAATCCAAACCGACAGTTTGTAAAAACCTTAATGTCAAAGCTTTTTCCAATGCGAGGATACAACTCCATTCCCTGTGGGTGAAAAAAAAAATTAAATGACAGTACATAATTCAACAAAAATAGTTTTGTGATTGAAAGTTTACCATGTAAAAAAGCCGAATTATATTTTAGACAAGGTTCATTTCATTTAATAAGTCCATCAGATGGTATTTTTCCTAGTCATATATAGCTGGACTTCTTATTGAGTACCTATGGCTCTAGAAATTAAAGCAAGTTCTGGGAAAGCTCATCACAGATGGCCAGCAACCTATGTTAACTTGAACATTCGCTTAAAGATTTCAGAGATACCATACTGGAACAGTTGGCATTCCGCTCCAAATCTGATCTCAAATTGTCTGCTTATTGAGCTTTCAAAATGTCAGCACAAGGTACAAAATTTAGGACTGTCCTAATGAAAGATTTGTTTGAACTTTTAACACAATCTAAACAGAAACAGGATTTTACATATTGAAGGAACATGAGGGTTAGATTCTAACAAGTTGAGTCTTTGCTTCTTAAGATGTGTTCTTGCTTTGGAGCTTATATTGATCATGAAAAGATAAAATACTAAGAAACATATTGGCTTATCCAACCTCATATTACCTAAGACAGGGAAACAGATCTATTTCAGAACTTTGAGGATGGAAATGGTATGTCAGTTATTAGAATGAAGGTTGCTACCAGAACAGTACGAAGGGTTAATGATACCACTGGTTCACATGTACCAGGTTGAACAATACTACGCAGGATACTTGGAACTGATTTTTAAATGACTATGTCTTTGTTTCTCATGTAAATATAATTTCAACATTGTAATTTTCACTCATGGACCTAAAAGAAGAAGGCATCACCTTTGTACATACATAATCAAAGAAATTATGCCATGTTATTCAACTAGATCAGCTCAGGGAATGGTATAACAGAATTTAAATTTAAACTGTGGAGACAAAAACATGCATAGACAAATCCGTACACAAAAAGGAAATGTAAAGGAAGGCAACAAATGACTCCTCACCACATAGAACTTATCAACTTAAAGGCTAACTAAAAATTTGGAAATAAATGTGATGCACTACTTGTCAAACTTACCCAGTAGAAATCAATTATCACATTGCCAGATGATCCGGAATCAGTAGAAGATGGTGCCACATGACCCTCAAAAGCATAAAAGGAATGCAATTTAATAGTGAAATACATATTGATGCTAAAACCAAAATCTAAGTTTAAATGAAGAAAAAACTCACTTTTAAGTACAAGAATACACAGAAAACTAGGCTCCCAACAACAAGTGCTGATAAAATTTCTCCCAGATGGTCATATACAATTGCTGGATTAAATATTCCAAACCTGTATCGCAAAGAGTTTGAAAAAACATCTGCTAAAATAGCCAATAGGTGAAAACAACAAAAACAAAATCTAACTGAAATTTTATTGATTACACTATAAAGCACAGTGATTTGACAGTCGCGTACAAGAAAGAAAACTGAGGAATTGACAGTTCATTCACCTTTTTCCAAGAACACTGAAAATTATCAGCACATATGAGAAGCAATGAAGTTGCAACGACACAGTATAACCAGAAAATGCAGCATAATTTCCAAATTGGAAATAAATAATATAACCAGTGGGGATAGAATTAGAATATTTTCCTCAAAAAAAAAAATATTAGCCATCAAAGAATATGGGTAACTGGACACAGAGAAACTGAGAAAAGGGAATGTTGATGCAGGAGCAGAGGCTACTCGGTCCATCATGGGAAAGTTTTTGTTGTATGACTTTCTTGAAGGTTGCAATTCACTAATCAGATACAGAATGACTGGCAAACATGTACACTAAATCAGTGCCCCTGAGACCTAGCTTAGGTGGTAAAAGGGTTAGGGGGTCGGTTGGGTGAAGTCCTAGGTCGAGTCCATGTAATGGACTTTGTTGAATAAATAAACAAATCACTACCACTTCACCTTGAAGGAAGTGATTTCCCAGTGTCTCCACTGAGTTAAAAATAATTATCAAAGGCCAAATCAAACTTGATGAGAAATATTGGCAAAGTTTTAGGTTTATGTTTGATAATATCGTGTTTTTTATTTCCCTTCATCAGATATGCGCACGAGGGCTTACTTGAAGAGAAACATGTTGAACACAGCAACATTTAAATGTTCATAAGTACCAGAAGAAGTGTAATTTTATGTCTCACGTGCTGGTATCACTAGATTTTATATTGCAAACCCGGTTTGTAAGCACGTTATTATAATGAAACACAAATCATCAGTAATTGGCCTAGCTGAATGAAAAATAGCATCTTGTTTTGTGAACAAATCCATGTCTATGAAACATGCATTGAAGAAAATTTGAAGAAAAGGTGAAAATAATGAACAGAGATGAACCAAAAAAAGGTTTACTTGACAAGTAGAAATTCCAACAACTAAAAATATTGGGACAGCTCTTACCACCAAAGGCTGAAATAGGTTATTAGCGTCACTGCATAAGCTTGCAAACCATTTGCCTGTAAAAATGATAGGGAATTGTATGAACATAATGCCTTTTTACATCTTGAAATTGCCAGAGCAAGTTCCTATACAAGAAATAGATGGAAATTTTAATATGTGTTTCGTTCTCAACTGATTATGCTTCAGGCATTTTCATTAGGTTAGAGTGACAGAAAGCCGAAACAGACAATTGTGATCGTGTAATACGGGCTCCCAACTTCTGGTCATTTGTTGCAACTTGCAAGCATGAAGGCAAGTGTTTGTTTTCACAAGGGAGAGGGACAGTTTCGGCAAGGAGTTTTTGCTACTATTTTTTTTAACCAAAGCTTTATTCATGCTATGTCCCAACCCCCCCAAACCAAAAAAAAAAAAAGAAACAGATAAGGAAAAAAACAGAAAAAAGAAAAAGAAAAGTAACCCCCATGTGTTAGCGGCCCTGTTTTAAATATCACCCGAGTCGGCCGAGATATCGTCCGATATCTCCTCTTTTCCTGCTGCCGATACGATATGGGGAAATCGTTCGCCATATCGTTTGCAGCAAAAAATGGCCGATATTTGAAATATCGGCCGATAAGTTGCCCGATATCGGCCAATAAATCGCCCGATATATCGCCCGACATGGAATAGTTTATTTATTGCACGACTGTGTGCAAATGTACATTATTTTTACTGTCTTACATGCATATTACATTATTTTTATTAGGTAGATGATATCTATGACACTAAACAAACTTTTAGTTATTAATATTTCATTATATATAGTATCTGATATGAACGCCTGATATGCGCGCGTATCCCCGATATCTGATATCCGATATGAAAAACCCCTATCCGATACGATCCCGATATCCGATATTTAGACCTTGGTTAGCGGAAAGCACTTCTGAGGTTTCATTTGCTTAGAGTATTAGCATAGAGAACTGTTAAGATCCTCACCACTATTATATTAATCAAAAACAAAAAAAGATGCATGTAACATTACCCCTTAGCATTCTCAAAATAATTTTGTAGGCAAACCTTATAAACGGGTATGTGTCCTGTAGGAGAGATTGGACCTTCAACTCTTTTTCCGGGCAATACAAGTTGAAGAAAAGCTTCAAATGCACCGAAACTAGCAATTATCTTCCAGGCCGTGGGGGATAATGGAGTTGGCCAGATATCTTTGAGACCTTGTAGTCCATGTTGCTTGAGATATCCAAAAGTTTGCAATATAGACCCATCAGCATGAACCATAGAGTACCAGCTGCAGACCCATATGACAATATTTAATGCTTGGTGCTAGTTAAAACAATCATACAAAATAATGGGGAAAAGACATCTACACAACTGAAGCAACTGAAGAATTACCAAGTAAACAAATAGAGAATGGAGAAGTGTGGAACAAGATCAAGGTTTAGCTTCATAACTTATACTGCAGATACCATGCAATACTAATTACTAGACCAGACTACCATTCCCCAAGGGAAAACATAGGGCACTATAACTTCTTTCTGAATTAACTTTAGTACATTTACAATGTTTAAGTAAAAAACAAGTAATGCTGCTGATAGACAGTAATGGACAACATGGATCTGAGATCAACCAAGCTGCAGCATAGCATTTTCTTTCTTATTTTCAGCCCCCCCCCCCCACCCCCCCCCCCCCCCCCCCCCACCCCCCGCGAGGAAGATTTGCTTAATTCCTAAAAATTATGATAACACAGATAAACTATTCACTGATCATCTAACAGAAGCCTAACTGCCTAAGCAAGAACATGCCCAAAAAAACTTATAAGCTTGAGCAATTTAGTGACTGGTCCTCCAAGAGCACGCACCTCCAAAGAATTCAATTCCAGCATAACTAAACTAAACAGAAAAAAAAAATCTGCATTCCTATACCTTTGAGAAAGGTTTTAGATCTCCTTACTCCATTACTACTACAATTGAAATCAACTCAATGATAGAAATCGTTCAGACTCAAAAGTTCCAAGTTGCCACTAATACTCTTCTAAAGCTTGAACAAGGAAGAGTCACAAAGAACAATCAACATCCGGTACACAACGGAAAGTAGGCAGTATATACTTTGCTAGTCGATTATAAACTCCCATTTCATGCCAGAAAAAAAGAAAGGAAAAAAAAAATTCTGATATTCACATTAATTTTTGTTCTTCTGGTGAAATTTTTATTAGAAGGAAAAAGAAAATTGAACTAAAAGAGTAAATAAAGGATGTTATTTGCTTCAGTATACTCGAGACTTTTCCCACCCTATTAGGAAAAGATCCGATGCTTTAATCTAAATCAATTATCATCACACCACCACCCCCCCCCCCCCCCCCCCCCCTCCTCCCCCCCAACAAAAAAAAACACCAACACGCACACACACGCTTGGCTCCAGCCAATTTCCCTCAAGCCACCAAACTAATGAAAAAAAAAAGTTCATCAATGTCAAACATTTTCAAATGTCTATTAACACCTCCAGTAACTAGGATTCATCAATATTAGGAGACATATACAGCAATACATGTGACCTCTGCAACCTAGTATGCTGTAATAAGCCCTTATTTCAAATCAAAGTCAATATCCATCCATCAAGACATCTTTATAGATTGAAATTCACTGAAAACCAGATAAACCAACTGATTAAATAGATAAAACAGCATCAATAACTCCAGATAATCTCCAGCTTCTCCACTTGCTAAAAGTTCAATTCTACGACATACCATTAATTTTCCAGTTCACATTCAACTTTATTCTATTTTTTTTAACTACTGCTCCAGGCTTTCCACTCCATTTTTAACTCCTGCAGTACATTTCCTTTCAAAAAAACTTGGTATATAAAATGTTTAATGGATAAAATAAAAGTCTGGAGGATACGAGATCTACTTAGCCTCAGCTCCAATAAAATTATTAACCCATGAATTAGTCTCACTCAAACAAGACTTCATTCCTACTCATCAAAATAGAATATTTCGTATTGCATGAATTCACAAAACCCCAAATCTAGGACAAAATAAACATATTTTAAAATTAAAAAAAATCCTTAAAGGAAAAGAAACATTCTTTCTCCAACTTCTTGTGCCTACATTAGCTCCCATATCAAATAAATCCAATTTTGACGAGAGAATTATATAAAACTAAAGAGACCCGCTAATATCTAGGTCAAAAAATTCAGAAAAAGATACACAAAAAAGGGGGCATTGGAAGAGGAACGAAGAGCTCACAGTAGAATCACAAACGGAGGGCAGAGCGTGAGGAGTGAGATCATAGAAGCGTAGGTGACGAGAGCCGAGTGAACGGTCTTCGATGCATCCCCCATTTTCGCTCCTCCTCACTCTCTCTCAAAGATCGCTGCTTTTGTTCTTCTTCAGATGGAGCCAACAGGGGAGTCCTCTCGCAAAATGCTTAAAGAAGACGAGGACCTCTTGGACATGTGCACTGCACGGGGATGCTTTTCATTTTCTCATCACGGGAAAATGATGTATTATTATTTTAAAACTCTTTTAGCTTATGAGCCCTCCATTTCATAGAATTTATCTAACAATTACTTGGTGATTCTTCATTTCTCTCCTCAATTATGAATAGTTTATTTCAGTAATTAAGAAGAGCCTTTCATGGTTATTTTGTTTCAAAAATAGAGTTAAAAGAATTCAGAAGTACATTAGTAAACCTCATGTGAATCTTACATGATGAGAGTAAGTTAGAATGACTTTAAGAGTTGTTTTCCAAGTCAATGCCAAAAAACTTTAAAGTTCAGTTCGAGAGATATGAACTAGTTGTTTATTATAATCACAAATATTTAAGGGAAACTTTTCCGTCTGAAAAGACTTCTAAACCTTGTAACGGATAAACAATTCTTGAAATCTTATAGATATCTCATGAATTATAAAATACTTCAGTGCAATAAAAAATCAGAAGTATGGTTAGAAGTATTTCAAGATTCTCGAAGCACTTCAAGATTTTGAACGAGAGTTAAGAGGCTTTTGCTGCTTCTTGTAAGGAAAACAAATTAGTTTACTGGATGATCTAGAGCATTTTCAAGATGGCTTTTTTTTGTCGAGAAGAAAAAAAGAATCCCATAATCGCAACTGTCCACTATTATTTTGTCGATTATTATTCAATTTTTAGGTAAATAACACAATATTTATAGCGCATCAAACTCATTCTTATTTGTATTCGGACATGATCACATTTGTTCGATAAACTGTTGTGATTGTGTCCTGAACTGTCCAATAAAAATTGTCCATTAAAAAGATGTAGATTTATGCTCAGTGTCAAGATGTAAATTGAAATTAATTGAGGTGTTTTATGTAGATTCTATGCATGTAGATATTTCCTACAATGAATGGTTGAGATGTCATGATCCGATGACTACTCTTGTTTGAAAGCGTCAAAGTACTTACGTAATCAGAGTCACCATGGGAGTCTAGTGGGTAATGACTCCAAGTCAATGCTAAGGTTGTGGCTCTCGTTTTCATGTGGAAAAAGCTCTCGTTTTCATGTGGAAAAAATCAACCATAAAGTTAACTCCAAAAAAGGACAATTTTTGAGAAAAAATTTTTAAAATATTTTCAAAAACCAACTTCCTCTAAAAATGTTTCTAAAAACAGACTCCTGACACGCCATGTAGGTGCCACATCGGCAGCAGGTCATTTCGCTCTGCCAGCATAGCGGCCTACACTAATGGCAGTTGATTTTTTCGGTTTAGATTGGTAATCCTGGATGAACTTTTTTTTTTGCTTTTTTCCTTCATCCAGGTTGGCAATCCCGGACAAAGATTTTTTTTTTTTTTTTTTTTTTGCTTCGTCCGGGTTGCCAACCCAGACAAAGATTTTTTTTTCCCCTTTTTTACTTCGTCTGGGATTGGCAACCCCGGAGGAAGAATAGATTGATTATTATTTTTCTTTGACTTCCTTGTCCGCTACACCTTCCTTGTACCAGCCCCAAAACCTGCAGACCCTGAAGCAGGTCGTGATGAAGAGACTCGAGGACCGCCTGGACCCGGAATTCTTCTGCCCAATCGCGACCGCCTAGACCCGAAATTCGTCTTCTCCCACCACCGCGCGCCTAGATCCAGCGTCTCAAATCCGGACTCAGACTCCGAGGATGAGATCTGCCTCATTGGAGACTCCATTAGGTCGAGCGAGCTTCGATGATCGCCATGGAGGACTTGAGGACGATCGCAGAGACGATGATCTCAGCGGGGTACAACAAAGAGTGTGTCAAGATTTACATTGTGTTGAGGAAATGATCGTGGATGAGGGTTTGTATAGTCTATTTTTTGAGACTGTGACCTTCTCTCAAATCCAGAAGCTTTATTGGGAGGTGCCCGATCTCAAGATCTGATCATGGCTGGCTAGTGCCGGCATCACCATCCAGACTCTGCTAGCATGTGAGTGAATCATGTGCGACCATGTGTTCGAGGGATCCGATTCGATAAGGGAGTCCTGCTTCGCCAACATCATGAAGGAGGTGGTGGTACAGCTACTGACGTTCTCTGAAGTTGTCGTGAAATCAAAGCGGTCGCCGGAGAAACTGTTTCGGATATTCGATTTGCACAACACAATATTAGATCTCTGGATCGATATCGAATCGGTGTTCTCCTTCGAGTCCACGTCGGAAGTTACGTCTCAGGCGTTGACCACATTCCTGAAGCTCGACGAGTCAGCTAGATCCACAAAAGGAAAAAAATGAATATTCTGAAAAACACCTAGAAGGGGTGAATAGGTGTAAGGCTAATCTAATGACAAATTGTAACGGTCCTGGGTTTAATTACCTCAAAATTTCATAATCAACAACCTTATTGCTCGTTAATCAGAATATACTAAAGAAACTTCGACAGCATCTCCTCTGAAATATAGACTACATCTCAATATAATAATTTAGATTTCGGCTAACATCAACCTACTTATAAATCTCATTTTCTTCATATAGTTCATCCCAAGGTCCATTAAATAACATATACATAAGAGTACTTTTCTGATATAATATTCTAACTCACAGTGATTAATAACATCAGAGTTTATAAAAAGAATCACATTCTACAATAAGTACATACGTCATCTCAGGAGAATATCCTTGCAGCTCTAAGTCGGACCATCGCCTTGCCGTGACCTGAAAATATCAATCTGTGGTGGGGTGAGTTCAGCTCAGTGAGTGAAGTCATTCAAAATAGAGTTTGTATTATACTATCATTGTACTTCAAGTATTATGCAATTGAGCAATGTCGAAAATCAGTTTCAATACTTTCTACTTATGGTTGATACTACAGCTTATGAATCATAAACTCTTTCTATTATCTGATACTTTCTATATGTATTCTTCTGGGTGCACGTGACAAATATTTCATTAACATACAATATCAATGATTTTGGTAATACTTGACCTACTCGTTAGTCTCTTTAATCACCTCTCCGGTTTTCAGTTTGTAACATGTTCGTATTTCATATATAGTCATGGTCACAGCACAACTCTTGGAGAGCCTAATCCTACTCACTAGATTAGGTACAGCTCAATATTGCACCTACCCCAATATATATATGTGACATCACACACTACTCATGATAGTATCCAATTATAACTATGTGTTCATACATGAAGAAATACGAGACACTCACATCCATATACTGGATGTCACAACAATCTATTACCCGATATCATAAACAACTATATGCATACACTAGATGCCATACATATTAACATCCTTAATTCGGATATCATAAACAATTATATCCATATACCGGATGTAATAATCAATCATATGCATATACTAGGTATCATACCTATTAACATCCATAATTCAGATATCATAAACAATCATATCCATATACCGGATATCATAATCAATCATATGCATATACTAGGTACCATACCTATTAAAATCCATAATTCAGATATCATAAACAATCATATCCATATACCGGATATCATAATCAATCATATGCATATACTAGGTACCACACCTATTAACATCCATAATTCGGATATCATAAACAATCATATCCATATACCGGATATCAATATTCTCCTTCGATCACCTCCGGTTCAACCCGGACCTTCCTCCGAAATAATAAATAATAATAATACTCCCCTTCAGTCACCTCCGGTTAAACCCGGTCCCTTCCTCTGAAATAATAAATAACTACAATACTCTCATTCGGTCACCTCCAGTTAACCCGGTCCCTTCCTCCATTACAATAAATAACAGCAATACTCCCCTTCGGTCACCTCCGGTTAAACTCGGTCCCTTCCTCTAATACAATACATGACATCATATACATACTTATGCACATTTCTTATTACAAAGGCATTCACATACTTATGTTGGTCCAAAGGTCATTATCCCGATATTTTGATGATAACAAACCATATTTAGTTATGTGTTTAACAATCTTGTTTAAAAGAATTTCAGGTTTAAAACAAGTTGATTTGACGGCTCCACAATCAAGACTCACAATTTGGACGCCGCTAAAGATTTGCATTCCCAAGCCTAGCACGGTAGAAAAGCTTCGGGATCAAAACATTGAAGAAAAGAATTCAAGATTTGTAATTTACTTTTATTTTTAGATATTTTGTCAGAACCTAGATGATAGAGGTAGAATATTTGGGATTGTCACTCATACACACTTAGTATTGCTTCATGGCGTCAAAAGAATTTTAAAAAGGATTTCTAACTTAGTTTTTAGAAATACCATGTTTTGGAAAAACCAGTTTTAGAAAAACATTTTAAAAAGGATTTTTACCAAAAATGATCTAACATGTTTGAGTGTTGATCTATGATCATACTCTTAGTTTTATTAGGTCTAGAACCTTATTTACAAATCCTTAAGCCAAAATGCTTTAAACCAAAAAATTTTCCTTTTCTTTCTTTCCAGACTCTGTTTAAACAGATCTGACAGAGTCCGGTCGACCGACCCAGTCGACCGACGTGCACGGCTGTGCATGTGTGCACGTCGGCCGACCGCTCGGGTCGACCGGGCACTTGTCAGTGCTCTCTGTTTATTTCGGTCGACCGAGTCGGCCGACCGTTTTCCCCCAACGGTCAGAAATATGACCGTTGTCGGTCGACCGATCCGGTCGACCGACCCGGTCGACCGGTAGTTGCAAGAAAGTCTGACAGACTCCAACAACTCTATTTTCTGACAGATTTTGTTGGGATCTCACCCAAACGAATCCTTTAAGCTGTGTAGTTGATTTTTCATCCACTATAAATAGTGGGTCATTTCAACATGATAAGACACAAGATTTATATGATTTGACAAGAGTTTTTAAGTAAGAAAATATTTCCAAGCTAAATCCTTAGTTTTCTTTTAGAAAAGATTTTCTCTCCAAAGCCAAAAATTCCCTACACCTTTTGAAGCAATCCTCTACTTCTCTCTAGTCTTTTGCACTACACAATCCCAAATATTCATCTTCATCATATTGGTTATAGGATTGTGCAAGTGAGCTTTTTGATCAAGTGTGATCACGTTTTTCTTCAATTGAGAAGTTGTAGAGGCATCGGCCTCAATCGAGCGGGTGTGCTTCATAGTGTTGCAGCGACACCGAGAGATAGGACAAGTGTGTCCTTGTATTGGAGATCCAGTGGGATCAACAATAGTGGAAATCCTTCAAGTGTGAAGGCGGGGACGTAGAGCGTGGCTCGAACCTCGGAAACATATCCTCGTGTTTGCGTTTGCTCAAATTTCTCTAAACTCAATCTCTTTATTACTTGCTTTACTTATTGCTTTATATCTTGCAAACATTTTAATTTGAGCTTATTATTTTAAGTAGATTTAAATTTCACATTATTGCCATATTTCATATAGTCATCACCTATTCACCCCCCCTCTAGGTGATTTCAATTGGTATCAGAGCCTAACCCTACTATTTGGTTTAACCACCTTAGGGAGATCCTTGTATTTGGCTATATCATTTTGTTGCATTCTTCATTTGTTGTGCATCATATTCACTATCCATGGCTTCAATTGATTTTTCTAGCATCAAGTCCCCACCCAAATTTGATGGCTTAAACTTCCCTATTTGGAAGGTCAAGATGAACCTTTTCCTTAAGTCCCTAGGAGTTAGGGTTGCTAGGGCCATAACCAAAGAATTTATAGAACATCTCACCGATGAGAGATCATGGTCCGAGGACATCACTAAGGACTATGAGGCCAATGCTAGGGCTCAATATGCATTAACACAAGCCTTAAATGAAGATGACATATCACGCATCATAAATTATAAATCGGCATTTGAGGTTTGGAATGTTTTGATTGTGACTCATGAGGGAACGTCCCAAGTCAAAAGATCCAAGATTGACTTGCTTCGTTCTCAATATGAGAACTTTTATATGCTTGAGAATGAATGCATTGATGACATGCTCACTCGTTTCACCAAAATAACAAATGCTTTATCTTCTTTAGGTGACACGATCGACAATGACCAAAAGATTCGGAAGGTCATTCGAGTTCTTCCCAAAACTTGGGAAGTCAAGGTAACCACCCTCAAGGAGCTCAACGATCGGGAGGAGATGGACTTCTCCTGCTTCATCGGAAATCTCAAAACGCATGAGATGGAGATGAAAGTTAGAGAAGAAAGGGAGGCGTCAAAGAAGAAAGCCCTCGCCTTCAAAGCCACTCCAACCAACCATGACGAGGAAGACTCATCGGAAGACTACGATGAGGACTTTGCCATGCTCATCCGGAAGGTGGGCAAGATGTTCTACAAGAAAGGGAGGCAAAGCAATTTTCGAAGAGGAAACCTCAAGGAAGATTCGAAAGGAAAAGAGAGGAGCCGGGTCCTTGCTTCCATTGCAAGAAGATCGGACATCTCATCGCCGATTGCCCCGCTCTCCAAGCTACCACCTCCAAGAACGGCCCAAAGAAGAAGAAGGCTATGGTGGCCACGTGGGACGATACGGAGTCAGAATCCGAAGAGGAGAACGACGCCGCACACATGTGCTTCATGGCACATGGAGATGATGCTTCTAAGGTAACTCTCGACAACTCCATAGAAGATGATGAATTGACTATGGATGAGTTAGCTCAATTTTTTGAAGAACTCCAACATAGATATGAGATTTCACAATCTCATAATAAGAAATTAAAAAGAGAAAATGAGTTATTGAAAAATAAATATGATATTATTGAAAAAGAGAAAAATGATTTGTCTAATGCTTTTAAGAAAATAAAGATTGATTTTGAAAACTATAAACTAGCTTGTAAAGGAAAAACTTCTATTTCTTCATGTAATAAAAATGATTTTGTTGAAATTCAAAAACGGGTTGATGTTTTAGATTTAACTCTTAAAAAATGTGCATTTGACTTAAATAAATTTGCATCTAGATTTCCCAAAGGAGTAACCCAAGGGAAACACACTCACCATCAACATGCACGGAAACATGCACACACACACAAGCATGCATTCATGTATGATAGTGGTAGGATTTATGTTTGCACACATTGTAGCCGCAAAGGCCATTTAGAAAAATTTTGTTATGCTAAGCTAAACATACCAAGTAAACATGTTTGGGTTCGCCCAAGTACTAACCATAAAGGACCTAAAAAGATGGGTATCAAAAGACACACCAAATTTAGTTGATACAGGTGGGTCTTCTTCCTTCAAGACTTAGAGGGAGACGGTGCCCGGGTGGTGGATGCAACAATGCCTAACGAACATATCGTCGCTTGCATCGCTATCATGGAGGCACCTATTTTGGAGAAAGCACTCGGTTTTGGTAATTTCTCCATTTAAAAGTTTTATTTTGTTTATATCTATATGCATAGGATTGCTAGTTTACCATGTTGTTGTATTGATAAATGTTAGAGTTAACTTGCTCTTCCATCATGTTTATATATATATTTTGTGCTATCTTGTTTTATGTCATATTTCTTTTGTATGTCCACATGTCTAGTTTTGATCATATACTCTTTTTGTCAAAACTAAAATAAATATTTAAAAATTCATATTTAAAGCAAATACATTAGAGATGGCAATTGCGCACCTCAACTCATATTTAGAGGAATCTCGAGGATGAAGTTCAGAACCCTTCACCGGGTATTCGGCTTCAACATCTCTAAATCTTTGCTTTATATGGAATATAAAAAGTAAAAATTTTTGTGTAAAATTTTGTTGATAATTATAGAGTTTAAAACCATGTTTTTAAAATATGGTATGTTGAAAATATTCTGCCTATTATTTGTTAGACAAGTTTTTAAAAATTTTTTAGGATCTTTTTCTGCTGACAGGTTTTTGGGCAGGACCGGCCGACCGGATCTGAGTTCCGGCCGACCGACCATGCCTGGAAGAATGATTTCATTCTTCTATGTTGCCGGCCGACCGGTGCGGTCGACCGTTTGGTCTGTCAGTGGTCTCGGGTATTTTCGGTCGACCGGACCGGTCGACCGGGAGTCGAGAATCTGCCACCTACCCACCTTGTTTAAAGCCTGATCTCTCATTTCTCTCTCACTTCTCTCAGCTGATCCCTCTTCTCCCTCTCTCTAAAACCCTATTTTCTTCATCTCACTCAAATCCACCTCAAATCCAAGCTTCATACTCTCAAATCTTTGCTGGATCATCCCTTTCAGGCCCGATCTACGTTCAAACTCAAGGATTTTTGATTTTGGGTTCTTGATCTCTCTTCAATCAAGGTAAAAATCCATTTTTTCCTCTAGATCTTGCTTTCTTTCCTTTGTTCATCTTAAGTTTTGTCAAGATCTTTTGTTTCCCTAGTCTAGATCAAGCCCTACTTTTATTCGTGACCTAGATCTTATTTTTAACCTAAAATTTAATCTTGCCTAAGAGATCTAGAGCTGAAAAGGGAAAATCTGTTGCCCCTTCTTCTTCCTCCACTAGGACTAAACCTCCTTTTGTCTCCAATCTAGCAGAACAACGGTTTATCCTTCTTTCGAGGAGGACTATTATTTTTGGGAGATGTGTTGTCCTCCAAGACTTTGAGCACCTCAATATCCCATAAATATTGAGGAATAATTCTTTAGACCAATTCATGGCTATTAGAGAACCGGTTTATACCTCACTGATACCCTATTTTTATACCAATCTTGCTTTTGAGGGTAATCGGGTTAGGTCCAGAGTTCTAGGGAGAGACATTGATATCCCTCTAGAACAATTTGTTGATTTGTTGCATCTCTCTTGTGGAGGAGTTGATGTATACTCTTTTGACCTACATGACTTTGAGTATCCGGCCGTTGAGTCTGCGCTCACCGCGTCAACTTTACTTCACGGGGATGACAACCCCGGCTTAGTAAGGAATGAGGAGGTGAATAAATTCACTCTCACCGCTCAAGTCCTTACCAAGTTTATTTTCTATAACATTTTACCCAAATCTGGGGAATACAGTCATGCTAGGGGTCTTGTACCTTTGATTGTCTATTGCCTTCTGAAAGGCATTAAGATTAATTTTTCCCGCTTCATTATTTCACACATGACTTCTGATCACGTCCTTGTCCCCACGAGGCACTTGCCTTATGGGATGCTCATTTCATATCTCCTGAAACAACTCAATTTTGATCTGTCCTCTGAGATACCCACCGAACCCTCCGTGAACCTGAACAACACTCTTTTGAAGAGGATGCAACCTAGGATGCGTCATCCCGCTCCTGAGCAGCCTCCTATTCCTCCTGCTCATGTTCCAGGGTCTGCCCCAGGGTCTTCATCTGTCCCAGGGATTTCCTCTGCTCCAGGGCCATCCATTCCTTCAGACCTTCAGGCCTTCATTTCGTCTGAGGTTCGTACTCAGTTTCAGGAGCATCAGTCTTGGGTGACCGCTGAGATCCAGCAACGACTGACCCAGATTTCTGAGGCGGATGCGGCATATCGCGCGGAGATAGACTCTCGCTATCAGGGCCTTCGCAATGATATGTCCTATTTTGTTGATTCCATGCGATACATGGATTCGCAATTTAGTGCACTCTTTGTGAAGTACAACATGCCTGGTCCAGACCCCACGCCATTTGCCCGATCGCTTCCTTCCTCCGGCCCTCCATTTCCAGTTAGGGCCCCTTCTGCTTCTTCAGCACCACAGCCAGGTGTTGCAGCTATTGATCCAGAGGAGGAGGCTTCTGATGATGATGAGGATGATGATGATGATGAGGATGTGGAGATGGCTGCAGGTGATGCTGAGGACGACGATGAGGAGGACGATGATGAGGACGACGACGATGAGGAGTGATTTTCTCTTTTGATGATGTCAAAAAGGGGGAGAGATATTCTTGAGAGACTTCCTTAGGCTTGTATTTTGTATCTTGTATTGTGTTATTTTGGACATGTATTTGTGTTTGTGTGGACATGTGTTTTCTATATGTTTTTATGTCTTGTATGAACATGTGAGTTATTTATAGCATGAGTTATTTTCTGGCATGGACATGTGTATTGTTGTTTATTATTTGTGCTATTTACCTATGCCTGAGTATCCTTTTATTATATGCATGTGTTGAGGGGGAGCTTCACTTGAAGTCTCCACCCAAAATATTTGTAATAACTATGTATGTTTTGTCATCATCAAAAAGGGGGAGATTGTTGGCCCAAAGGCCATTAGCCCGATATTTTGATGATAACAAACCATATTTAGTTATGTGTTTAACAATCTTGTTTAAAATAATTTCAGGTTTAAAACAAGTTGATTTGACGGCTCAACAATCAAGACTCACAATTTGGACGCCGCTAAGGATTTGCATTCCCAAGCCTAGCACGGTAGAAAAGCTTCGGGATCAAAACATTGAAGAAAAGAATTCAAGATTTGTAATTTACTTTTATTTTTAGATATTTTGTCAAAACCTAGATGATAGAGGTAGAATATTTGGGATTGTCACTCACACACACACACACACACACACACTTAGTATTGCTTCATGGCGTCAAAAGAATTTTAAAAAGGATTTCTAACTTAGTTTTTAGAAATACCATGTTTTGAAAAAACCAGTTTTAGAAAAACATTTTAAAAAGGATTTTTATCAAAAATGATCTAACATGTTTGAGTGTTGATCTATGATCATACTCTTAGTTTTATTAGGTCTAGAACCTTATTTACAAATCCATAAACCAAAATGCTTTAAACCAAAAAAATTTTCCTTTTCTTTCTAGACTCTGTTTAAACAGATCTGACAGAGTCCGGTCGACCGACCCAGTCGACCGACGTGCACGGCTGTGCATGTGTGCACGTCGGCCGACCGCTCGGGTCGACCGGGCACTTGTCAGTGCTCTCTGTTTATTTCGGTCGACCGAGTCGGCCGACCGTTTTTCCCCAACGGTCAGAAATATGACCGTTGTCGGTCGACCGACCCGGTCGACCGACCCGGTCGACTGGTAGTTACAAGAAAGTCTGACAGACTCCAACAGCTCTATTTCTGACAGATTTTGTTGGGATCTCACCCCAACGAATCCCTTAAGCTGTGTAGTTGGTTTTTCATCCACTATAAATAGTGGGTCATTTCAACATGATAAAACACAAGATTCATATGATTTGACAAGAGTTATTAAGCAAGAAAATATTTCCAAGCTAAATCCTTAGTTTTCTTTTAGAAAAGATTTTCTCTCCAAAGCCAAAAATTCCCTACACCTTTTGAAGCAATCCTCTACTTCTCTCTAGTCTTTTGCACTACACAATCCCAAATATTCATCTTCATCATATTGGTTATAGGATTGTGCAAGTGAGCTTTTTGATGTGATCAAGTTTTTCTTCAATTGAGAAGTTGTAGAGGCATCGGCCTCAATCGAGCGGGTGTGCTTCATAGTGTTGCAGCGACACCGAGAGATAAGACAAGTGTGTCCTTGTATTGAAGATCCAGTGGGATCAACAATAGTGGAAATCCTTCAAGTGTGAAGGCGGGGACGTAGAGCGTGGCTCGAACCTCGGAAATATATCCTCGTGTTTGCGTTTGCTCAAATTTCTCTAAACTCAATCTCTTTATTACTTGCTTTACTTATTGCTTTATATCTTGCAAGCATTTTAATTTGAGCTTATTGTTTTAAGTAGATTTAATTTCGCATTATTGCCATATTTCATATAGCCATCACCTATTCACCCCCCTCTAGGTGATTTCAACTTACCGATGTGTCACACAGTCAAGTTCATGCGATTTCATTTCTTAATTCATTAATTTCGAGAAATTCTTATCATATTTAAGGGGTACCAAACGCACACATAATACATTTAACTTAATGATCCCTAATCTTATACCGGTCAAGTTCTGATTCATAGTACCAGTATTTGCTTTTCCTAATCATAATACTTATTCAGCTTTTATCGTTTAGTTAACATCTGGGATCCATCATCATTTGTCTCTTTTACCCTAAGGCAGATTGCCTATTAGTTACAACTTGATTTAATTCAGTATTTTCTCATCATTTCTGATACAAGTGATAGTTACATGAAAATTCTGATATCAATGAATTATTACACTTTTGATATTATAAATATCCTTTATTTCAAGTAAGAACTGATTTTAGTACTTTTGTTTGGTACAGCCTAAATTTATCCTAGGTTCCACTAATACCGGTGTTAACACTACTGACTTTTATACAGCATGTTTTGTTATTACTTACTTCTATCTTCTAATTCCAAGCCACACAGTCAATTACTAGCCAAATCATCATCTGCGTTCGCATATGAATCAAACCACATACATATATACATGCGTACACATACACATATTACTTACCAATACTAGATTACTAATCTCATTGACACGACGCTCAATCTTTTGTCTGTATTACAAACTTTCAATTATTAAGGTAATTATCTAACTCTTACCGGTTAGATATAATCGGTATCACTATAAAGATGTGACTTACAAGCTTAATAGAGGATTTCGATGTTCTGCTAAATCAATTATAAGGATACCCGAAAATCTCCGATGTATAGGTAGGATACCAAAATACTAGTTCAATACTATCTGTAATTGTTTTATTGATATCAAGTTATCCATCATAATTGATATACTTATGTTAAGTTGTCAGATTTACTCAATACTGACTCTAACTGGTTTGACCAATTTAATTACTCACTTGATACTTATACACCATCATCGGTCACCCATTATCTGATAATCATCAGACTTGAACTTACTCAGTAGTCGCTAAAAGTACAATATCTACTTATAAGTTCTGGTTCAAAGGTTTTATTTTTCCACCTCTCATCAGGTTCGATAAATCTTAGTTATTTATCCATCAAATTGCTTTCAGTTGATACCGATTAACAACTTAATTGATATATAAACATGTAGGCCATCAGCTGACCCTTGCTGCCTCAAGTGTGCTAGTTGATACACAAATCACGTTACGAGCATATATATATATCATGAAACACAACAAATACGAAAATAATATTCGCAAGATCAATACTCAACATATTACATAATATTTAAGCATCCCGTGTACTTAGCTTAGCAATAAGCTTTTGATGTTCAATTTATTTATCAAGCATGTCTGGTAGTGTTAGGAATTCAGTTATTCCAATTCAATTCATTATCAATTTCTTTGATCAGTTCCATCATTATCGGTTCACGTTCACAGTTGCTAATTAGCCGAGATGTCCCGATCCCATCCGAGTTATCAATTACATATATCCCATTTAACAGAGTTTTCTATATCACGGTTACATCGAGTTACTCGAAGAAGATTTTCAATTCCATTTGCTTAGTTCAATTCTAATATCAACTTTAGATTCTGCTTATACCAGTATCAACATAACCGATTCTATAATTATCCAATAATGGTTGATGGGTCTCAAGTGATCTTTTATCTTAACTGATTTCTAATTATTACTTATTAATAAATAAACATTCATGATCTGTAATCGATTTCCCGTTGTCACTGTTTAATCCACTCACCGGGTATATCGGTGTTAACCAATTGCCATCCGATTTATATAATTCATAGCTACACATTTCATAACAGCTCGAATATCGTTTGCATATAATATCAATCTTCACTTAACTAACATCATTATTTTCTTACTAGTTAATATACATGATATCACAGTATTTAAAGGAATCGGGGGTAAACTTTACCCACTTAATAATTTTTAGGTTAAGTGGCACCAATATTCATCACAGACAAACATATGACATTAACCGATAATTTATACTTAACCATTTCTATCAGAACCTAGTACTAAATTATTCAGTTCTTATTTCTAATAAATACTCACAACATATATATAATACTCAGAAATTCACAAACACATAACTCATATGGTGTTTGTCAGTGTTCATCCAGACCAATACACTTACGGGCGCTTAATGGTCATGTCTATACGAGTTATAAATGGTAAGACATAACTTCATATCATACCCGTATTAGTTCACGCATAGATATATAACACGCCTGCAATTCATTATTCGGGATATCTTATTGGATTTAAGTTCTACAATAACCATTCACTTTTATAATATTTATGACAATCATCGTAATGACAACATCTTAGCTCCTCAATAATTTCTCAATACAAATTATTTCTAAATTAGGAAAAATAATATTTGAGTTAGGACTTCCACTCACCGACATTCGATAAATTCTTAAATGTCTAATACCACATACGGATATAGAGGATGTGTAGCTCTCGTTTTCACGATCACAACGGCTCAAGAATCGTTCGTCGGATGGCCAAGATATTGTTTGGAAACCAAAATCAATGCAAAAGGTTAGATACGGAATAACTGAAAATTTTTTTGGGGCTGTTTGTAATTTTTTAGGGCCCCAAAATAATTTTTCAATCTCACAGGCGCTAAAATGAAATTTTATCTTATTAGGTTGGGTTTGGGTGCATAACGGGTCGGGTTTGGGTTAAACCCGAAACCCAAACCCGTTTGGGTTTTTAACCCAAAACACAGCAGCAGGCGCAGCAGCAGCCGCCTGCTGCTGCCCCTCGTGGCGCCCGCCGTCACGCCTGCGCCCGCGCGGCCGCCTCGCCAGCCACCGGCCGCGCTTCGGCGTCGGCGCCGGCGGGGCCCAAAGAGAGAGAGAAAGAGAGAGATGGGTGGGGGGACTGGTGCTCCCCCCACCGCCGCCCTAGGCGCCGGCGTCGCCGGCGCTGGCCGGCCTCCGGCGTGCCGCCGGTCACACCACAGAGGGGGTGAGAGAGAGAGAGAGATAAAGGATGAGAGAAGATGAGAGTGAGAGAGAGAGAGAGAGAAGATAGGTGTTTTTATATCTTTTTCCCCCACCTACTCCCACCTACTCCCCTCACCCCGTACTTCCCATACTCCATCAATCAAATCTTATTTTATTTTTTTTATATTTTCATTTTTCTTTTCTTCATCTCCCCAATATATTAATACAATCATAATTAGGGTTAAATACTAATACCCGGTATTCATAATACGAGTATTTCATGCAGTATATGCACCCGTGCATTTTCAAATCCATTCCGGGATTTTCTACAATGAATTATTGAAATTCATTTAACACAAATTCGCAATTTGATAGTCATAAGAATTCTAGAAAAATATTATTAACCCAATAATATTACTTTAACCCAGAGTTTAATAATCCGGGTGTTACACAAATGATGCGAAATTAAAAACAAATCGCAACACACTTAGTGTAACCAAAGAGTGTAGCCGAATTTCCGGTGAAGGGCTTTGGACTATCTCCTCTAAATTCCTCTAAATAAAAGTTGAGGTGCTATGTAAAGCTCTCTTGGTTTAACACAAGTGAGGCACACAAATAATACCAAGCATATAAATGATATGAACAATATAAATCAATGTAAGGCACAATATAAGAGAGAGAGTTAGAGATAGTGGATCAATCGCAAACACCAAGATATGTTCCGAGGTTCGAGCCACTACTCTGTAGGTTCACCTAGAGGGGGGGTGAATAGGTGATGGCTAATCTAATGGTCACTTAATGCCAAATAATGTGGAAGTATAAACTATTATGACCTAAACTAAACTCTTACACTAAACACCACGTATAACACAAGAGTGTTACCGAATTCCCCGTGAAGGGCTCTGGACAAACTCCTCTAGATTCCCCTTAATAAGGGTTGAGGTGCCGCGTTGGCTCTCTTGGTTAAATACAAGTGTTAGCAAATAATCCCAAGCAAGTATAACAATTAAGCATACAATATATCAAGCATGTAAAGATAAGACAAGTAATAGCATGCAAGATATAAACAAGAGACAAAGAGAGAGAGAGAGAGAGAGTGAGCAATCGCAAACACAAGGGATTTGTTTCGAGGTTCGAGCACACTTGCTCTACATCCCCGCCTTCGACACATGAAGGATTTCCACTATAATCGATCCCAATGGATCACCCGGTGCCGCAACACCTACAAGCTCTCGGACTCTCTAGCCCGTACACACGCAAGCCCCACAAGCTCGCCGAGGCCGCACCTCAAACCAAGAGTTCGCACCCGAACTCGAAACAACCGCGAACGCACTCGTCCGCCTCCTCAAGAAACAAGAAAAGATCTCTTGGTGATCTAAACACTTTGATCACCAATAAACACTCTCACTACAACACTCCTATAGAATGAATAATCAATGGATAGCTCAAGTGTTTGTGTGAGAAAAACAAGGAAAGAGATGGTGGAGGAAAACTCAAAGAATCTCTTTTAACACTTTTGATAAAATCTTCCCTTTTGATAGGAAATATTTGCTCTCAAATTTGTGGAGAAAAACCTCTGAAAAGGATTGAAAAAACTGGCTCAAAAATACTCTCCAAATCTTGGTAAAAACAATGCCCAAACCCCCAAATTTATAGGCTCAGAAAAACTAGCCGTTGGGGTTCTGTCAGGCCTGTCGGTCGACCGTCCGGCCGACCGGCCAACGGTCATATTTCAGACCGTTTGAGCCATCGGTCGACCGGCCGGTCGACCAGCCAGGATACAGAGAGCAATCTCTCTGTCCGGTCGACCGCGCGGTCGGCCGGGGCCTTTCCAGAGAGCAGAGCTCTCTGGACGGTCGACCGGGTCGGTCGGCCGGCCATCCTGTAGAACTGGCGTGCACGTCTGTGCACGTCGGTCGACCGAGTCGGTCGACCGACTTCAGCCCTAGTCGACTTGGTCGGTCGACTAGTCGACTGGCTGAAGCCAGGTCAGGTCTGAACTAGGGATTAAAAACTTGGTCTTTTGGCTCACATAAAAATCCCATAAAATACTAAAAAATATACAAAAATAGTTTTACCAATATACTTTGATAAACAAACATGCTGGCACAAAATCAAGGCATGCTACAAATGTTTTGAACTATTTTTGTAACTTGGAAAATATGGCTCAAATGAAAACTAGTATTTTTCTAAAACTTGTTTTCCAAATTTCTTCATGATACAAAAACTGAAATCACCTAGAGGGGGGTGAATAGGTGATGGCTATATGAAATATGGCAATAATGCGAAATTTAAATCTACTTAAACAATAAGCTCAAATTAAAATGCTTGCAAGATATAAAGCAATAAGTAAAGCAAGTAATAAAGAGATTGAGTTTAGAGAAATTTGAGCAAACGCAAACACGAGGATATGTTTCCGAGGTTCGAGCCACGCTCTACGTCCCCGCCTTCACACTTGAAGGATTTCCACTATTGTTGATCCCACTGGATCTCCAATATAAGGACACACTTGTCCTCTCTCTCGGTGTCGCTGCAACACTATGAAGCTCACCCGCTCGATTGAGGCTGATGCCTCTACAACTTCTCAATTGAAGAAAAAACTTGATCACACTTGATCAAAAAAGCTCACTTGCACAATCCTATAACCAATATGAAGAAGATGAATACTTGGGATTGTGTAGTGCAAAAGACTAGAGAGAAGTAGAGGATTGCTTCAAGAAGGTGTAGGGAATTTTTGGCTTTGGAGAGAAAATCTTTTTTAAAAGAAAACTAAGGATTTAGCTTGGAAATATTTTCTTACTTAAAAACTCTTGTCAAATCATATAAATCTTATAAAAATTGTTGTCTTATCATGTTGAAATGACCCACTATTTATAGTGGATGAAAAACCAACTACACAGCTTAAAGGATTCGTTGGGGTGAGATCCCAACAAAAAATCTGTCAGAAAATAGAGCTGTTGGAGTCTGTCAGACTTTCTGACAACTACCGGTCGACCGGGACGGCCGACCGCCAACGGTCATATTTCTGCCCGTTGGGGGAAAACGGTCGGCCGACTCGGTCGACCAAAATAAACAGAGAGCACTGACAAGTGCCCGGTCGACCCGAGCGGTCGTCCGACGTGCACACATGCACAGCCGTGCACGTTGGTCGACCGGACTCTGTCAGATCTGTTAAAACAGAATCTGGAAAGAAGGAAAAGGAAATTTTTGGTTTAAAGCATTTTGGTTTAAGGATTTGTAAATAAGGTTCTAGACCTAATAAAACTAAGAGTATGATCATAGATCAACACTCAAACATGTTAGATCATTTTTGGTGAAAATCCTTTTTGATAAAATGTTTTTCCAAAAACGGTTTTTCCAAAACATGGTATTTCTAAAAACTAAGTTAGAAATTCTGATATAAAAATTCTTTTGAAGCCATGAAGCAATACTAAGTGTGTGTGAGTGACAATCCCAAATATTCTACCTCTATCATCTAGGTTTTGACAAAATATCTAAAAATAAAAGTAAATTACAAATCTTGAATTCTTTTCTTCAATATTTTGATCCCGAAGCTTTTCTACCGTGCTAGGCTTGGGAATGCAAATCTTTAGCGGCGTCCAAATTGTGAGTCTTGGTTGTGGAGCCGTCAAATCAACTTGTTTTAAACCTGAAATTCTTTTAAATAAGATTGTTAAACACATAACTAAATATGGTTTGTTATCATCAAAATATCGGGCTAATGGCCTTTGGGCCAACAAAAACAAGATATTTTGAATTCATTAAAGCATAGTGTGTATGGATATGATCCACTACACAAATAAGATATCTATGTTTTTGACATTAAGCTCTAAACTTGGTTTTGGATAAAAGACATGCATATAAGAAATTCCAAAAACCAAAAAGTATTTTTCCAAAGTAAAAATCTTTTGTAAAAACAAAACTATCAAGAGTGTGTGTGTATATGTACTTGAGTAATCCACCAACTATTCTATCCTTTACATTTTATCTAAAAAAACAAAAATCTTATACCTAGACACAAGTCTTCATCTTCTTGAAGTCTTCAATTGAAGCCTTCTCATCTTCTAGACTTGGTCCAAACACGATCCATAGAGCTAGACTCCTCTTGAGTACTTGATGTGGTCTTGATACACAAGCTCTTGAATCAAACCGTGCTAGCTCCAAAACTTGACTTCAAATCCTTTGTTGAAGTTATGCACCTACTAAGATCTTGATCATAAATCTGTCACTAATTAAACACAAGATCATTAGTAAACATAACTATATGAGTTGATCATCATCAAAACTAGAGTGATGGGCCTTTGGGCCAACAATCTCCCCCTTTTTGATGATGACAAAACTCATGAAGTTATATATGCATGGATTAAAGTAAAGCTTCAAAGAAGCTCCCCCTTAACTCATGCATCTCAAATAAACAAAATAAATATGCAATGAGGTACATAAACATGTATGCAGATGTAGGAGTAAACATGCTAATCAAGTATAAAACAAAATCACAAAATCTTTTTCTCCTATTTGCACAACAAAACATATATGTATAAACATAAATCCTTTAACCAAAAGCATGCATATATCTTAAATACTTCTCCCCCTTTTTGTCAATCATCAACAAAGAGGTTAAAGTAAAAACAAAATCATCAAAATTTTCTCCCCCTTTTTGTCTGAAACAAAGAACCAAAGAAGGGGTAAATCAAATCAATCAAGAAAGGTTATATGCGATATACATTCATGAAGAGGAAGACGCTAAGTTAGCTTCCCTACACATATGCATTACATGAAGAAGGGATGACAAGCCCCAATTCACATAACACATATTATGTAATGCATAAGAGGAGATGTGAAGCTCCCCCTACACACGTGTACCACATAAAGAAGAGTTGTCAAGCTCCTCAATATACAATACACTCAACATGAATCTATATGTAGAAGAGATGTTAAGCTCTCCTTGCATATAGGCAATACAAATCAAAATTTTAAATTTTTCTTATAAAACAAAATTTTGAATTTTCTCAATAAAACAAATCTTGAGAATTTTTCTTAAAATATTTATTTTCTTATCATAAACAATTTTGTGCTTTAAATATGTAAAACAATTTTAACTCAAGCACAAATAACTCATATATATGTATGAAAAATGAGTATATCAAATGAAATTGATACATACATATATGGAAAACAAAATATGAGTATATACAAAAGAAGTTCATATTGATACCAATTGAAAATATCCAATGATACCAATAAAAAAAATAAGCTTAAATGTATACATCATATAATCTACCACATGAAGAACTCGAACTAGTTAAATGAAAATGTTTGAAAACTAGTACGGAATCCTTCAATCAAGGAATAAAATAAAACTATTTTTCATGAAATATGTGTAAATCACATGAAAATGGCAATGAAGCTCAATATTCCTTTAAATAAGACAATGTGAAAATTATCATAAATTTTGAAAACATAAAAATCACCACAAAATTTTTATTAAAAAATTATATTTCAAGGTATATGTATGTTTTGACAACACAAGAAGTATACAAACATATCCCTAAACACAATTGAGTTCATATATATAGATTTGCATGAAAGGCAAATGACTCAAGAGGTATACCTGTATATCTTAAAGTTTGGCAAAATAAACATATATATGAAATGAAAGCACATGATCATAACACAAATCCAAAATGGGAATACAAGTTTAAAAAATGTAAGGATCATCAAAACTAGGCCATATTAGCACACCTAATGGGCATAAATAAGCAATCAAACCCAACCATATATAGATTTATTTGTGACCCATAATATGTACAAGTATAAATCCTAGTGTTGACAAAAAACTAACATTTAAACTAATATTCAATTCATGAAGCATCAAATCTTGAGAATACAAAAGAATTTATCCAATGGATTAAAAATAGGATCATGTGTATAACGTATAAACTAATTGAAGAATAAATAACTAGTATAAAATAGTTTTTGAACAACTAGTTAAAAATCCTTCAAATACATCAAATCATATGTTTTTCATAAAACATAACTAAGTACATAAAGGTTTAATCACTCATGGTCTATAAAGCTCAAAATGATCATGAAACTAAGTCATGAAATAATAAATGAAGATGTGAGTGTTAAAAGATCATGTAAATGCATTTTTATGAAAATAGTCATTTAAACTCAAAAAGATCATAAGTCACATTTTAATAATGAAAAAATCATTTTTCATTAAAACACTAATCTTCATGGTTTATGTATGATTTATCCAAAACTAACAATACACATACATATCCCAAACATAAAAGAGTCTATTAAAGGTATTTGCATGAAGGCAAGAGACTCAAAAAGGATATACATGTATATTTATTAGATTTGAATAAAAATGCATATACATGAAGTAAAAATACGAAAATTGGCAAAACAAGTGTAAATGAGGAAATCATCAAAAATAGCTTATACATGTGCATATAGTGGGTACAAATGAGCATGAATTGCACACATATATAAATCAAATATAACTCACTATTTGTACATGAATAATACAAGTTTGATAAAAAACTACATCTAAGCATGTTTTTACCACATGAAGCACATAAGAACAAAAAAAACATGAACATGCTATGAATATGATATATGTAAAAAGCATGTACATAAAAAGTAGGAGTTTAGAGATTGTTACCAACTCCAAAGCTCCAAACTTGGTGGTCTTTCCCACCAAAACCTCCTTGATAGCGGTGCTCCGAATATGTGTCCTTTTAGTTCAAGTGCACCCACCATCAAGGCACCAAATCTCTCACTTTTTGTGAGAGCCCTCACCTACATCAAATACATAAGGTGGGAATTTTGGTACCCATATTTTCTTGGGTCCTTTGGGGTTAGTCTTGTAAGGAACCCAAAAATTCTTATTATTAGCAAAATTAAAATGATGCAACTTGTCATAACAAAATTTTGCTAAATGGCCTTTGCGATCACAATGTGTACATGTGTACACCTTAGGATGCTTATGTGTAGGAGTGTGATCATGACGTGCAACATAAGCATATGCATGATGATGTTGTGCATGAATGTGTGGAGTTTGTTTCTTTGAAAACATTGACTCCAACCTAGTATGGTTAAATGCACAAGAGTTTAAAGTTGAACTCAAACAATCTATTTTATTTTTCAAATCTTTAATCTCATTAGTGGTGGCATATAAAGCATGATGAGATAAAGAATCATTTTTCTTTTTCTTTTTAGAAACAAAATCTTTTTCATTTTCAAAAACTTTTCTTTTCAAAGATTTATTTTCTTGAAAAATAACTTCTCTTTGTTTTTTCACCAAATCAATTTTATCCTTCAAAAAAGTATTCCCTTCACACAAATCATTTAATTTAGACATAAGGGAAACATTTTCATTTTTCAAAACATTATTTTCTTTTTCTAAGCATGCAATCTTAGTTCTAAATGAATCATTTTCTATATGCATGCAATCAAACTTCTTTTTCAAATTTTTATTCTCCTTTTTAATCATGTCATATTTCTCAAGAAGTATTTGACAAAATGAAGTAAGCTCATCATATGACATGTTATTATCCTCATCCTCGGATTCGGTAGTTACCTCAAGGGGGTTATCCCCTTGGACCATATAGCACTTGTTCGAGACGTCACTTCCAACATCCGAATCGCTCCCGGCATAGTATTGTTCATTTTCTCCAAGGGAGATGAGGGTGTTCCAAACTATAAAAGCCGAATCAACATTAGAAACCCTAGATAAATATTCATCATTTAGGGTTGACTTTAAAGCATGAAGGGCTTTTGCATTAGCCTCAAAATTCTTACCATCTAAACAATATGCATTATTAGTAGTGGTAAGATAAACATGAATGCCTAGGGCCTTGAGGTACTAAGACATCTTAACCTTCCAAATTTAGATGTTAAGAATGTCAAAGGTGGGTGGTGACATGAAGTCCATGGTGTGTGTACAAATATTGTGATTAGCCAAAAATGAGGATCTTTAACTCTAGGTTGTAAGACCCAAATCAGAGTACCAAGCTCTGATACCAATTGTAGGTTCACCTAGAGGGGGGTGAATAGGTGATGGCTAATCTAATGGTCACTTAATGCCAAATAATGCGGAAGTATAAACTATTATGACCTAAACTAAACTCTTACACTAAACACCACGTATAACACAAGAGTGTTGCCGAATTCCCCGTGAAGGGCTCTGGACAAACTCCTTTAGATTCCCCTTGATAAGGGTTGAGGTGCCGCGTTGGCTTTCTTGGTTAAATACAAGTGTTAGCAAACAATCCCAAGCAAGTATAACAATTAAGCACACAATATATCAAGCATGTAAAGATAAGACAAGTAATAGCATGCAAGATATAAACAAGAGACAAAGAGAGAGAGAGAGAGAGTGAGCAATCGCAAACACAAGGGATTTGTTTCGAGGTTCGAGCACACTTGCTCTACATCCCCGCCTTCAACACACGAAGGATTTCTACTATAATTGATCCCAATGGATCACCCGGTGCCGCAACACCTACAAGCTCTCGGACTCTCTAGCCCGTACACACGCAAGCCCCACAAGCTCGCCGAGGCCGCACCTCAAGCCAAGAGTTCGCACCCGAACTCGAAACAACCGCGAACGCACTCGTCCGCCTCCTCAAGAAACAAGAAAAGATCTCTTGGTGATCTAAACACTTTGATCACCAATAAACACTCTCACTACAACACTCCTATAGAATGAATAATCAATGGATAGCTCAAGTGTTTGTGTGAGAAAAATAAGGAAAGAGATGGTGGAGGAAAACTCAAAGAATCTCTTTTAACACTTTTGATAAAATCTTCCCTTTTGATAGGAAATATTTGCTCTCAAATTTGTGGAGAAAAACCTCTGAAAAGGATTGGAAAAACTGGCTCAAAAATACTCTCCAAATCTTGGTGAAAACAATGCCCAAACCCCTAAATTTATAGGCTCAGAAAATAGCCGTTGGGGTTCTGTCAGGCCTGTTGGTCGACCGTCCGGCCGACCGGCCAACGGTCATATTTCAGACCGTTTGAGCCATCGGTCGACCGGCCGGTCGACCGAGCCAGGATACAGAGAGCAATCTCTCTGTCTGGTCGACCGCGCGGTCGGCCGGGGCCTTTCCAGAGAGCAGAGCTCTCTGGACGGTCGACCGGGTCGGTCGGCCGGCCATCCTGTAGAACTGGCGTGCACGTCTGTGCACGTCGGTCGACCGACTTCAGCCCTAGTCGACTTGGTCGGTCGACTAGTCGACTGGCTGAAGCCAGGTCAGGTCTGAACTAGGGATTAAAAACTTGGTCTTTTGGCTCACATAAAAATCCCATACAATACTGAAAAATATACAAAAATAGTTTTACCAATATACTTTGATACAAAATCAAGGCATGTTACAAATGTTTTGAACTATTTTTGTAACTTGGAAAATATGGCTCAAATGAAAACTAGTATTTTTCTAAAACTTGTTTTCCAAATTTCTTCATGATACAAAAACAAGATATTTTGAATTCATTAAAACATAGTGTGTATGGATATGATCCACTACACAAATAAGATATCTATGTTTTTGACATTAAGCTCTAAACTTGGTTTTGGATAAAAGACATGCATATAAGAAATTCCAAAAATCAAAAAGTATTTTTCCAAAGTAAAAATCTTTTGTAAAAACAAAACTATCAAGAGTGTGTGTTTATATGTACTTGAGTAATTCACCAACTATTCTATCCTTTACATTTTATCTAAAAAAATAAAAATCTTATACCTAGACACAAGTCTTCATGTTCTTGAAGTCTTCACTTGAAGCCTTCTCATCTTCTAGACTTGGTCCAAACACGATCCATAGAGCTAGACTCCTCTTGAGTACTTGATGTGGTCTTGATGCACAAGCTCTTGAATCAAACCGTAGCTCCAAAACTTGACTTCAAATCCTTTGTTGAAGCTATGCTCCTACTAAGATCTTGATCATAAATCTGTCACTAATTAAACACAAGATCATTAGTAAACATAACTACATGAGTTGATCATCATCAAAACTAGAGTGATGGGCCTTTGGGCCAACATGCTCTACATCCCCGCTTTCACACAAAAAGATTTTCACTATATTTTCCACACAGGACTTCTCACACAGGGAATCTCCACTGAGGATTTGGTAATACAAACTAGGAGTACACAACTCCTCTCTCCAACAAACACAACTTCTTCACAAGAGGTAAGGCATAACAACTATCACCTCTACACTTAGAGGGACGGGCACTTAGCCAAACAACAATCACCTCTCACTAGAGGGATAAGGCTCAAAGCCAACACTTTAACCACAATCACCTCTACACTCAGAGGGATATCAACATAACCTCCACACTCACCTCTACACAAGAGGGAACTCAAATAAAAGAAGGTTTACAACTCTTGGTGGTCTCAACAACCACAAATCAATTTTCTCACTAAAACAAGATCCTAATAGATAAGATAGATAAATAACTCAAGTGTGAGAAAATAAAGTTTTTGAAACAAAGAAAAAACTTATGAAAATCTCCAAATAGATATTGAAATCAAGACCAAAAACCAATTCCCAAAAGACTCTCTTTTCTTTAAATATTCCAACACTTTAAAACAAATAAAGATAAATCTTTAAGCCCAAAAACTCTTTTAAAAACTTGCTGTTAAACACTTATAAAGGTGAGAAAAATTGCTCTCTAAAAACTTGTATAAACAACTCAAGAGAAGGCATATTTACAGCCTTCAAAAATTCTGCCTGTTGGCAGTCTAGAAAGGGCAGAAATGCCCTTCCGGTCGACCGCCCGGTCGAACCGGCCAACGATCATTTTTATGACCGTTGTGCCTCCGGTCGATCGCCTGGTTGACCGGGCCTGGATACAGAGAGCAGAAGCTCTCTGCCGGTCTTCCGGGGCTAGATCTAGATAGTAGAGCCCTCTGGACGGTCGACCTCCGGTCGACCAGCCCACCAGCCCAATAGCCTGTGCACGTTTGTGCATATCGGTCGAGTGGACCGGTCGACTGGCTTTTGCAGCGGTCGACCGTCCGGTCAACCGGCAGAAGGCCAGATCAAACTTTTTAAGGGATTAAAAACTTGTCTTTTATCTTCAATTAAATCTCATAAAATCACATAAATTTCACAAAAATAAGTTCTTATTAGATCTTTGAAATACAAATATGTGTAACTAAAATTCAACACATATTATAAACAATTTGAATCATTTTTGTGATATTGAAATTTGATTTAAACATAAAATCGGTATTTTTCAAAACTTAGATTTTTGAAATGGAAAACCGTTTTCTTCAAAACTCATATGGATACATAAACATGATATTGAAACAACTTTGAAGTATATTGTACATGGATAGAATCCAAGATATTATATCTATGTTTTTGACATGAAATCCAAAATCCGGTTAAACTGAAAATCAAAACCAATAAACTTTAAATTTGTGTGTATGTGAACTTGAGCATATCAACACTATCTAATCTTTATATAAGATCTAAATAATCTAAATTAAATAAACTAAGGTCTTCTTGTAGAACTCTTTCTCCAAGTCGACTTGATCCAAATGCGATTCAACGAGCTTGAATCCAACCGAGTACTAGATGCAATCTTGACGCTGAAGGTCTTGAATCAACATGTGAAAACTCCAAAACTCCTTTGTTGAAGCTAATCATCTACTAAAATCTTGATCAAATATCTGAAACTAAATATGACAAAATTATTAGTGAACTATAACTACATGAGTTAATCATCATCAAAACTAGAGTGATGGGCCTCTGGGCCAACATATTCTTCATCCAAGGTTGGCAACCCCAGATAAAGAAAAAAGCTAAAAAAAATTGAAATAGTTCATATAGGGTTGCCAACCCCGAACCAAAAAAATTTGACCTCCCGCCAGCAGAGCTAGTCATGCTTGCGGGGCAGAACGATCCCTTGCCGACATAGCGCCTATGTGACATGTCAAAGGTCGATATTTGAAAATATTTTGAGGGAGTTGATTTTTGAAATTATTTTTTAAAAATGTATTTTTTTTTTAAAAAATTGCCCTTGAAGAAATTGAGGATTGGGTCACCTATTGCCATGCCGCACTTCAAACTTTAAAGTGGGGGAAATGTGTCTAAATTGTAGACTTTCAATTATCACATGATAGCACTATCACCAAAATAACTGATGTCCTGTTTTTTTAAATCTTAATAAATTAACATAAATTTAGTGAGTTAAACTAACTGAAATGCTGTAATATCCCTAGTATACACCACTTTCACGTCCCGCTTCCAAAATACGATGAAACAAAGTAGCGACGAGAGTCGGCAACATATATACGTGAGGTGAATACCCCAAGTATACATGCTAAGCCTAAAGTAACCTGAACAAACTATATAATCACTATGATGACATGACAACACTGCGATATAACATATGAATAATCACACATGATAATAGATAAATAAAGGAATAGAATAAATAATGAGTCTAAAATATCGGGGAATCAAAGATAACGACAGAAATAAAAGAAAGAGAGAATACCAGTAATCGAATAGAGAGAACTCTAAGTTTCGCAAGATGTTGTGATCGTCTCCAAATACCCGATCACTAATAAATACACAGATCTGAACATGCAAATCCAGGTAGTCAGAACTCCTAGTGAATGTGTAAAAATAAAAGAGAAGATGCACATGCATATGAATGTTAACATATGATAATAATATAAACTAGAATAAAAATTGGCATGAAAAAATAAATAAACAGTATTGTGGATAGCTCACAGTAGAGTATGTGTCTAGTCAAGTATCCAATCAGGTGTCTATCACAATCTATATATAAGGCATATAGAATCAGTCAATACTAGAGTCAGATGTCCAATCAGGTCAGGTGTATCATCGGGTGTCCAACATACATACATGTATCCGACAAAGATAATCAGTTACAATATATTATTATTTATTATGTCAGCGAACACCAATTGCCACCTGTAATAGACGCATCACATACTATGCCAACTACACGTGTCAATCAAAGTCCTAGTTATTGAACTGATCGGTTGGAAACATTATCCATGCTTTAGGTGAATTTCGTACATACCCGGAACCACGGCGCAATCACTTGGCGCTGAACCAGATCCTACAGCTAGGTAGTCGATAACAATAACAATATGAACAATACGGAATGTCAGTCATCCCCCAGAACCCTGCAGTGGAATCATATATCGGCTGTGCAACTTGTATCGTATATCCACCCAAAATACAGACATTGTCTCCTCCATCAATTTTTTCAATTCTAGTGTAAGTTGTCTATTATATTATTTATTTATAATAATTATTTTTATATTATTTTGATTACTAGGACGATAAGGTGACAGAAATAATATCAATGTTGTAACAATAACAATGTGGACAATACCGTATAAATGGTAAAATAATGGAACAATGCATGCATTACGGTCTGACAATATTTTTTCAGTAACTTTCAATAACATGAATTAATATAATAACAAATCCAAATTTTGCTTAATAGTTAATCACATTTAAAACTGATCAGCATCTCATCCATCTGTACTAGAATACAATAGTAACTGATATATCAACTTATAGTCTCAATCATCATGAACATCAAGTATCACCCATGTCAAAGTATCTGATACAGTAAACCACCAGTTCAATGATCTAATAACCAGTTCTCTCATCATCCTATCAATCAACTCTGATCCTCTAAGTCATTAATAACTGAGATCAAACAATAACTGCTATCAAACTCTGAATATATACATTATCACCGATATCAATGAAATCATTCTCATAATAATTTTATCTCTATAATAGAATAACAACAATAAATAGGAATCAATCACAAAGAGTAGTCTACTGATATCCTCAAGTCAACTAAGTCAATAGATACCGAAATCACAAATAAAGAATGGAATGTTCTCAAATGACATGAAATCCAGAATGGTCTATATCTGATACTCAATATCAATAAAAGATTATCAATACTCGAACGAAATGATTAGTAAATAAATCCCAAATAATCACAACTAAATTCAGCAACATCAATTCCATCTAAATGTTGATCAAGATTCGATAAATAGAACATAAATCTCAGAATAACTCCAACTCTGAATAAGTTCATATACTGATCCAAGCATCAAGAATCTATACCCTTAATAAAGTAACATTATAACTAATATGTCCTCTATATTCAAATAAATACTCATCCAAATTATCACCAAATGAATAAATATCAAGTCTGATAAACACGCCACATAAAATATACATTCCAATCACAGTCACAAGCCAATCATCTCAAGATCAATCCCATAGACAGACTAATGTACACATAACAGATCCTAATCCGAAAAAGTAATCATCTACACATGAAAAGGTATAAGTGTAATATCTCGATATCAAATACAAGATCCATATACATCTAATATTCCAATACGAACTGGATCGGCCAATTAATAGATCAAAATCAGTCACTGTCTAAAATGTATTACAACTAGTCTTAAATCAAAAATGATAATCCTCTACACATGAAATGATGCTGATAAATGCTCATATCAATTAAATAAATAACTTAAGCACTCACTGATATCTCATGAAATGTACAGATAGTCATACTGGTAAAATATCTCAGATAGTCACATGTAATGATACAGGTAACATATAAATAATGCTGACAATGATAAATAAAGAAAATGATATAAGACCAAATACTCACATGAAATGACGTGATTTTGGATTTAAATTGTCGTCTGGTCTTCACTGCACAAACTGGTATGGATCTCTGAACCATCCCATTAGTCGATCTTCAAATTGCCAGTGCATCAGGTCCATAACGGGCACAATTCTGAATCTCCCGATACCGAGTTTGGATCACACGAACGAGTCCAGACCACAGTAACACGCAACCGACACACACACATAAACATAAATACACACTAACACTCCTAGACGTGCACATGCACTCTACACACACATGCATCCAGATACATACATGTACACCCACACATAAATATGCAAGTATACACATGCATGCACCTATATACATGCACACTTATACCCATACATGCAAACACATATATATATACACTCACCCAAAATGCTATACATATTTACACATATACCCCTACATCTAATACATAAAGCACATGAATTAATGCACACATCCATGCACAACATCCACTCAACTCACGCACACACTACACACAACGCACTCAAATACATGCATGCATATTAATACACTCCCAACATGCAAATATATATATAAAAATACACCGTTGTGTATATGAAAAGAGAGTTTGATTGAAATAAAACATAGTTACACATACCTATTCACAAAAAGGAGAGGAGTCCATGCAGTGAAGGGGATGTGCATGGCGGCCACGGTGGAGCTCCGGGGTTCGCCAGAGGTGATGGCAGAGGGCGCAAAGGATATCGACGGGCTCGCCGGAGTGCCGAGGAGAAGATCTGAATGTCGCGGAGTGGTCTGAGGTGCTCGCGCTCGCCAAAAGATCTCAAAGGTGGGAGCAACGACCAAGAGAGATGGCTGGGCTGCAATGGGTGGATAGGGACTTGGCCATGGGGTGTTGTCATGGAGGTCCTGGGCTGTACGCAGGGAACTCGACAAGGGTGCTGCTACTAGGCCAGCCAAGACAGCAGGCCAAGAGGAGGTGTTGAAGCTCCGGCAAGGCTAAGAGGGAAGGCATGGGGAGTGCTACACGCCGGGCTTCGGGCTGCCGTAGACTGTGCATGGGGAAGCCGAGGAGGTGGATGGAGGTGTACGTTGGTGCGGCAGCAGGGGTGCTCGGGTGGGGGGCTTTGCGGCTTGGTAGATCTCATGTGGGTGCTCAGCCTCGAAGACAAAAAGGAGGGGGTATATGGGTTGTTGGGTGTTGGGTGGTTCAAGGGATGTTGTTGACGCTGAAGGTTGGATAGAGGAGGAGAATAACGTGGAGGGAAATCTGCTATTACAGGCCAAGGGGGGAAGGAGAATGATTAGGTTAGGAATTAATTAGGTTAAGATAATGGTGATTATATAGGATAAATATTGGGCTGTGGGCATAGGTTAAAGTAATGGAACGAGTTGGATATCATAGGTATGAGCTTGGGGATTTGAAAATGGGTTGAGCTTCAATGGGCTTGAATAAATGAAGAAGAAATAAAACAAGAACATAAAGAGGTAGGCTTAAATAGATGGGCTTAGATTTGGGCTTAAAAAAACAATAATAAAACAATATTATACCAATAATAATAACACTACTAACAATAACAATAAATAGTAATACTCTTAATGAAATTAACAATAATAATAATTAAGAACAATAATAAAATAATAATATAATTAACAATAATACTAAGAATCAAAACTACAATGAAATAGTGATACTAATAACAAGACCACTATTAATAACAATCATTAATAATAGTAGCAGTAATAATAAATAATAGTAATGATAATTAACAACTACCACTACCACTAATATTAATACTGTTAAAATAAATAAATACAATAATACTAACACTAGTAATATTTGTAATACCCGTATTTTTGTAATACATGATAATCGTATTTTTATATGTATACATGTCTATTATTATTTTAATGTTTAATACTTTATGTTTTAGGAACAGGAATTGTTATTAATCATGTTAATCATTATGAGTTAATTAAATTATTGTTATTTATATGTGATTAGTATTATTATTATTTGATCTTATTTTTCCTTTTTTTCCATTAGCCACATCTTTTGCATTTTTCTTGAGCCCATATAGCCCATTATCATTAGCCCATTTCCTTTCTTATCTTTTCCTTTTTGTTTTCATTTTTGCTCATTCATTTTTTTAGCTCAATTCTTTAAGCTCATAAGGTAAGCCCATAATCACATCCAAACCCAAATTCTTATTTCCTACGCAAATTCTCAAACCCGAAACCATTAACCCACTATCCAATATCAAACACCCTATATTAATCTCATCATCCCCATAATCTTATCTTAATTCTAATTCCAAATCTAATCATAACTAACCTAGTCTTTTCCTAACCCTAACCTAATCTCATAATATCATCCACCCATCTCCTTTTTCTTCTCCAACAATGCCGCCACGAGCCCTTGGCCGAACCCCCACCGTACCTCCTCTCTAGCGCACACACCTCCACCATCATCTTATACAACAAAGCCCTCCTTTTTCTTCATTTTTCACCCCCATTATCCACTTTGTCTTCTCTCTAAAACTCAATCAGAAGACTTCATGGGCTCCATCGACGAGTGCAGCAATGGCTCTTTCTCTCCCACAAGATTCACTTTTTCTTAGTTTCGATAGCTCCACTCAGTCACTGAAGGCAACTGTGCTAGATGGTAGCCTTATCATTGTTGCTTCAGAAACTCTGCATTTGATTCTTAGTTGTTGCACAGCAAAACCAAAGATGGAGTTACAGAGAGCCCTCGGAGAATGGTAGAATAGTTTCCTCTACATCGATGTGGGTGAAGGCTCTTGACATTCTCCTCGAGAAATTGAAATCAAAATTGGATTTCAGTAAGGTTGTAGCCATTTGAGGGAGTGGACAACAGCATGGCAGTGTTTACTAGAAGAAAGGAAGTTCAGTCATGTTGGCCTCATTAGATCCTCGCAAGCCATTACTATCTCAACTGAAAATGCTTTCATTGTCAAAGAATCACTAACATGGATGGACAGTAGTACCACTTCACAATGCAGAGAGATAGAGAAAACTTTGGAGGTGCATTGGAGTTATTGAAACTTATTGGGTCTCGTGTTTATGAGAGATATATAGGACCACAATTGGAAGTTATATGAGACAAAACAAGATATTTACAATGAGACTGAGTGAATTTTCCCTTGTTAGCTCTTTTATGGCATGCCTTTCCATTGGGGGATATGCTAGTATTGATGAGACCGATGCATCCGGAATGAACTTGATGGATTTGAGAGCGCGAGTACACCCACATCCTTCTCGGTGAGATTCTCGAACCGTTTACAACCCTCCACGGCTTCCGCCATCAACATATCCGTTACCGG